>CM072820.1:50515388-51115388 GCA_036937905.1 Salvia rosmarinus | reverse complement strand
TAACTAAAATAACTTTCTTACATTTGGCCCAGTTTCTATAGCTAAACTGATGTGGCCCATTTTGTGATCTGTATTTTTTTTTAAATATAATCCTCATTTTACTCATTTAAGCCTCTTATAATATATATATATATATACACACACACCAAAATTATTTTTTCAATTTACAATTTTATTTATGTAGCAACTAATTAAATTTTTAGTTAATAAATTAATTGTAGCTACATTTATATAGCCTTAAATTAAATTCTTAATAATTAATAACTACTCCCTCCGTCCCACTTAAAACGTCCCCTTTCTTTTGGACACGGTTATTTAGGAGAAAGGTATAAAGTAGTTAAAGTGTTAAAAAGTGGGTAGGGTCCACAATTTTTGAAGGGTTAATTATTTCCTAAAATGGAATGAGACATTTGTAATGGGACAACCCAAATAGGAAAATAGGACATTTTAAATGGGACAGAGGGAGTATTTTTTAATAAATTATTTGCAAAATTGGTTTGGAAGAAGCAAGTGATTTGGATGGCAGAATCTTGGGATGATGATGATAATAATAGTGCACATAATGATGCGGTATGTGTTGGCCCAGTAGTAAAGTGGTTAATGTCCGAGGTCAAAGATCTCGAGTTCGAGTCCACCGTGTGCAGCTTTTAAATTTCTGTATTTAATTGGCCAAAGAAAAATTACTTGAAAAGCTCTTGGTTTCGCGAGGGGAGGGCGACGACAACTATAGGCGATCAGAACCGGATTAAGAATATTGGGGGCCTGAGGTGAAATTCTAAAGAATCTAACTTACATGTTTTTTTTAAGTATAAAATAAAAATCATTTAATATTTTTTTATTATTTCGATTGCAAAATTAATTATTAAAATTTTATAATTAAGATTTTCCAACATATTACTCTCAACATCTTAAATAAGATTTTATTAATTTTAACTTTGATTTTTTTTTTTGGGGGTTGGGGATATGACTAGTAATATTTATAAGCACTATATTCACTAGGGACTAAATCCAATTCTTTTATAAATTTAATATAACAAAGGTGTGTTTGTTTTTATTTCTTAATTTTTTTCTCAACACTTTTAGGTCTAAAAATAAATAAAGTCCGTTAAGATTTAAAAATTCTTCAAAACTTAGAAAATTCTCAAAGTCTAACTAGACATAAAATGTAATCTAAAATTTATAAGAGATTTAGATCAAATAAAAAATAAAACAATTCTATGTTCCTTAAATTGTGTAAATCTACTTCCAATGGAAGAAATAGAGTGATATATTATATAGTTAAAATATAACTCAAGTGCAATCTTCTCATTAGTATATTCATCATATTGTAGACTTTTTCTTTTCTTTTAAATTTTAAAATATGAACACATTTACAAGTATTTTCTTTTCATTTTTCAAATTTCAAGTCAAAATTACAATGAATCATATCATCCGCTGCATTTTCGTAAGAGGATTGGATGTAATAATCAACAAAATGCGAGAACGCATAAATAATCAACAAATTTCGAGTATATTTTCGTTGGAGGAGTAAATGTATTGAATGAAATGAGAGGAGGCAAAACATTATAAAGACATTAACGTTTGCCGACACAAAAGTCATTAAAATAATTTAAGCAAAGTTATATATATGAGATGGATCAAATAAGAATCATATATATTTTAGGAATTAAAAACTCATCTTCACCTTTGATTTGATATGATCCTGTGGTGTATAATACATATCTAGCTATACTAATATTAATTATCGACTTTTTGCTTAAGGTTAATTTAGTAATATTCTGATATTGGTTAACATATTGGCTCCTTAAATCATGGGATTTCATATCCGTTAATTATGGTATTTATGATATGTTACTTCCATATTGCTCCCGATTTTTATCTTATTTTTTAACACTTAGCATATTAATAATGGAATCCACCTGTACACATATGTCTTTTATAGTTTTGTTTTGATTTTCATGCCATCAATTTTTATTGTTCAAGGATATGTTCAGATTTCGAGTTTTTAGAAACATGTTTATTGTTTAACGGGTTTGAAATTTAACATGCATAATACATTCATATATTATGCATGATGCTATTATGTATAACATGCTTACTGTTTTATATTTTTTAACATGCATAATACAGTGTATAATATGCATAATACTATTATGTAACACAATTATTGTTTTGCATGTTTTTGTTGTGTTTTTCTTGAGTCGTCGTTGTTAACTTGATGCTTATTTTCATAATTTTGGGATATCTTTCTATGGAATTAAGTTAATTTTCTATTTTTACAGGTTTTGAGCGTGTTTGAAATATTTGAAGACAAAAAACGCACCCTAGCGCCGGACTCGGCGAAGCTGGCATTGGGTACGCCTTCGCACTGACGTTGGAGAAACAGAGACTACACCCCACCTCCGGACTCTGCGGAGCCGGCGCTGGGTGCAACATTGTTGGAGAAACAGAGACTGCACCCCAGCACCGGACTTGGTGAACCCGGCCCTGGGTGCAACATTGTTGGGGAGACAGAGAGCACACCTCAACGTCGGACTCGATGAAGCCGGCGTTGGGTGGATCGCGTTGAGCTGGATAGAGAGAGAGGCCCAACGCCGGACACGCCGAGACCGACACTGGGCCATGATGAAATCAAGCGACCAAGGAGTGCACCCAGTGTCGGAAGGAGCGAAACCGACGCTGAGCATGATTTGTCGCGCGCATCCAGAGAGAGCATCCCAGCGTCGGACGGAGCGAAACCGGCGCTGAGAAAAGGATTGATTTTATACATTCTTCATTCTACACACACATCCACGAACCCTAGTTATTTTCCTCTCAAATTCTTCCTTAGAAAATGATTGATTTCACTTCATCTACACTTGTAACTACATTGGATTATAGATTCAACATTGAAATTAGTAAGAATTCTTCTATTTCTTTTTAGTTTTGGGATAAATGATTCTCGCCTATTGATGTGTATGAATCGTGGGATTATGTTGATGAACTAATTTCCCATCTAGGGTTAGGGGGAATCAAATCGTGTATTAATGAATAGCATATCGTCTTGAGCATATTTATCCAATTGAATTTGTTGTACTTGCGATTAAATGAATTGATCACTTGTTTAATTGTTTTGGATGTTGATTGAGGTCGAGATGCTATTTCAATATTGGATTTGTGATTTAATCGGAGTGAATCTTGCCGGAAACGAGTGATTCATTGTTGTGATTGAATAATTGATTAATTGAATACCTATTCGGGAACGAGAGCTTATGTTGGATTTTGAAGAATAGAATCGTTTATTTCTTATTATGCTTGATGATATGTGATTAATTAATACACGAGGAGATAACCTCGTGCCCTAGTCCTTAAATCCAATCGAATGATTTGGGTTTGCCTACGTGTTCGCGTTGTCATCTTTATTTGTCTTATTTTATGCTTTCAAAGTCTTTGTAACAAAACCCCATTATGTTAAGACGTAGAATTTCATTTTCTGTTTAGTTTTACACGAAATACAAGTCATGTAAGTTTTCCTCGAGAGATAAGACTTGGGTTGACCTTACCACACTACATAGGACTCTACTATTTCGAGAATCTATAGGTGTAATTTAGGTTGAACAATTATCAACATAATACTACTGTGTTATGCATATGATATTGTTGTTATATGCATATGATATAATTATGATTTGCAAATCATGCACAATACGGATCAACTTATTATTTATTTGTATTATACTTCATATACAATTGCTTAACTAATAATAACTTGATTAAAGAGATGTGTGCAGAAAATTATGGGTAGATGAGAGAGATATGCTGTTAATTTTATGAATTTACGGTTATGCCGTCAAAAGTGATAAAAACGAAAATATATGTTTTCTAGTTAAAATATATCAAATTCGAATTTGCTCAGCCATTTAATCACCACCGTTTGATCTAGTAATTTGAATGGTTTAGATTAGTTCATAGTTCTCTATATAGGAGTGGTTCCCTTTTATAACCAACCATATATATATATATATATATATATATATATATATATATATAGGGAGTTGATCAACGAAACATATCTTTTTGCGAACTCGCGAACCATACATAAGACGTTGAAGATGATGCACAAAATGGTATAAAGTTGTGCATAACGAGAACTTTCTAAAATTGTTTTGTTGTGCAACAATTTTAGAATGTTTTCGTTGTGCATAACTTTATATGTTTTATTCATCAACTTTATACGTCGTGCATAGTTCTCAAGTTCTAAAAAAGATGAGTTTCTCTAGATCCAACCCTATATATATATATATATATATATATATATATATATATATAGAGAGAGAGAGAGAGAGAGAGAGAGAGAGGTTTGGTTCAAATAAGAACCATTCTTATCCTAAAACTAAGAACCAAATGAATTAGTTATGAAAGTTGATGAATCCGTTGAGAAAGTTAATGAATTCAAAATTCGAATTTTTCACCCGGGTTCGAATCCCATGAGGCGAAAATTCTATTTTTGATTCGATAATTTTCCAATGATTCATCAACTTTCACCGTGAATTCATCAATTTTTGGTTCTCACGCTCACAATAAAATAGTTCTACGTTAACCCTCCCTATATATATATATATATATATATATATATATATATAATTTGGATTAGGTGAGAATGTAAATTTTGGTGAGAAATAAGAATAAATCATAGTCCTTCATCATAATAAATTGATGGTCCAGATTAGATATTTATGTATTGTATTAATAATTGAATATGCTACGTTTTTAATATACAAGAAAAATTAAGAGGTTAGATTAGTACTTAATATTGTTTTTATGGGATTTGATTTTTTTCTCTTTTTTGTGGGATTTCATATCTTAGATAGATATTATTCTTTCAAATGTTTATTTTTTAGCTTATTTATTTCGTTGCACTGGTAATATAATTTCGTTGCTTTGCCAATTGATTTCGTTGCACTCGTAATGTAATGTTAATTCATCGCTAATTTTATTAGTATCTGCAATAATAAAGTTATGCAAGTTAAATATTAAGATTGTGCTACATAACGTGTTTATGTATGTTACAAATATATTTCGTAAAATAATATTAAAGTTTTTTGCAACCCACTGATGCAATGTTAGTTACTATATGTGATACATATTACACAATTTGTGCAACAAAAATAAGTATCACACTACGGTAAGTAAAAGATTTGGAGAGAGAATATTTTTTTGTGCTAGATTTACCCTTATCCGATTTTAGGCAAATAAAATTGTGATGATGTCATCAATCTTGTTTAAAATGAAACATGAAATCTAGAACGTTAATTACGTATTAATTAGTGGTTATGATTTATTCTTATTTCTTATACATAATAGCATTCTCACCATAACCACTATATATATATATATATATATATATATATATATATATATATATAGGGAGGTTAACGTGAGAACCATTTTATCATGGTAACGTGAGAACCAAAACCGATGAATTCACGGTGAAAGTTGATGAATCCACGGGAAAATTATTGAATCCAAAAAATAGAATTTTCGTTCCTCATGGGATTCGAACCCGGTGAAAAATTCGAATTTTGAATTCATTAACTTTCAACGGATTCATCAACTTTCATAACTAATTCATTTGGTTCTTAGTTTTAGGATAAAAATGGTTCTTATTTCAACCAAACTCTCTCTCTCTCTCTCTCTCTCTATATATATATATATATATATATATATATATATATATATATATATATATATATATATATATGGATGAGTTATAATACAAACTCCTTAAAATAAGAAATAAGAATTCATCTCTATCATCCATTTGCCATTAATCAATGGTTCAAAATAAGTTATCGGAATCCCTATAATTAAGGGACGATTATTTTCGTATATTTTATAATGACTATTATAGCCTAATTTGATTTAATCACAACCACACATCTTCAAAAATTAATGGTGAAAATTTGTTCTCATTTCTTATTTTGAATGTGTTTTATTTGAATCAAATCATATATATATATATATATATATATATATATATATATATATATACATATGGGAAGATTAACGTGAGAACATAAAAATAAAAAAATTGTGAATTTATTGTGAAAGTTGATGAATCTGCTTAAAAAGTTAATGAATCCAAAAAATGGAATTTTCGTCGCTCATGGGATTCGAACCTAAGTGAAAAAATTCGAATTTTTGGATTATGTAACTTTTCCAACGGATGTATTAACTTTCATAGTAAATTTATTTTTTTCAGAGCAAATTTTTGTAATTCTTAATTCTTACGTTAAAAATGATTCTTATTTGAATTTTAATATATATATATATATATATATATCAAATCGGTGCCTTAGCTGGGCCCAAGGTGGCGTTTCGATCGCCTCATGGTCCAGTCGGGCTTGTAGGCGATGATAATGATGCCGCAAAATTACTTGATACTACTGTAAGATTGCAGTGGTAATTGCTCCATAGCAAAAATTGTATATCTCCATTGCAGTTGCCAGACGTTTTCGTCTCCATGAAGATGAACTGCTCTTAAAATTTTTCTTTTTTTTGTCTTTTTCTCTCAAACTCTTCAAGAAAGAGTGCCCTTTTTAGATCTTGGTTTGCCAGAATCCGGCTGTAGCTGTATTAACCGGCGAAGTTATTTGTCCGGTGTTGTTCTCGGTTTTCTCTGATTCTCTGTTCATCAACAGATCTGCTTATCAAATTTCTCAAAGTTTGTCTCTTATTTCTTCCAATTACTGTAATCTGATTTTTCGTTAAAGTCACTTGACTTGGCTGAAGAAATTGAGAAGATACATAGCAGTTACTGTAATAAGGGTAATGATGATAAGAAATTGAGAAGAAACAGAGCATTTACAGGTTTGCAGCTGCACAATGATGATAAATTATTCATTTGACATTAATATGAGACTATGAAATAAAATAATAAATTTATTAGATTTATTATTATTTTTAAAAAATAGAGGCTATAGTGAATAAATCGGATGCTATGATACGTTTTCTTATACAGAAATCCTTTTTGAGTACGTTTTTATAATAATCTTGTTTTGTGATTAATAATAAATGGGTACCTATGTCACAACCCCTAAATCCCAAGTACGGATTAACAGGGACTATAACTCTAAGCAGTGATAATAAAACAAGGAGACTCTTTTTAACAAAAACGAATACATATGTCATTTATGTTTTGACTATATTACATAAATTAAGTTCTTGCAATGAAAACATGTGATATGTATATACGACGATGTCTTATCAAGGTATAAACATTTCAATGACAACATTCCTATTGCTCAACACCGCTCCATCCATCATCCGCTCAACCCGCACATTTAAAACAAACATGCGGTGCGAGACAAGAATGCACTCGGTGGACTCATGCCAAAACATTTTATCATTTTTAGATTACATCGCCACATCATGGTAAGACACAAGGTTTTAGTTGAAAATGCCAGGCTTACTAAAGATTTATCGCTCATAAAAATCATCGCCTGGCAGACATTTTTTGGTGTGTATGATCCATATCCTTTATCATCATTCATCATAACATCATAGTCGAACGTCGTGAAGGAGGCCTCCCTCTACGACGCCGTCACCGGCCGTGAATTGTCCTTACAGCACACAGTGACCTTAGGTGTACACGTTAATCCTAGCCAGGTATTGTCCTTTCGGCACAGGATCCGATATCGATTTTCATTCATAAGTTGGGAGCGACCCAACAACATTCATAACATCTCATAATATCTCATGGATATGATACATACACAAAACATAAACATTTTGGCAGGTAATCTTGTAAACATTTTATCAACAATTGAAATATGCATCGTAAATAAATATTTCAGAAGCATTTTATTTTTGAGTAGAGTAAAGCCCACCGGACTATTGTTCGCCTTAAACTTGAGTATTCGCTAACGCGTCCTGCCGCGTCGCGCGCCCACACCTTTACGTAAAACGATGTTTTAGTACGTCGTTCACGCTTCTCAAGACTCTCAAAGTCGAGAATAAACTTCGATATTCTATATCGATATAAACTGAATTCTTAATGAATTCGATACGCTTTTCAATTACGTATTTCAATTGAATAGTTCTCGTTCTTCGAGATACGCTCAACCGCATCGTTTAACCTTTCGGTTTAAACGTTCGACGATTTATCGTTTCTCGATATAGGATTTCAATTATGAAATCTTTTCTTACTAATGAGGTTTCTTACCTAATTAGTACACCTTACGCGATATTAGTGTATTTATCGAACGATTTCAGACGTTGACTTTAAAAGTCAACAATTTTGACTTTAATTGTAATTTTTACTAATTCATGTTATAAATCGATTTCAATCGATTTCTTTTGTAAAGTCCTAATTCTCGATTTATCACGTAAATCGATGAACTTTATTAATATTTTTCTTAAATATTAATCCATTTATCCATAAATCATTATTATTCATTTATAACGTTATTAAATATAACGTTTCGTTATAAACATAGTGATCTACGTTTATAAAATTTTATAAATCCCAAATATGTCCAAAATAATATTTAGACATATAATATATTATTACTCTTAATTAAAAAGGATTTAAAAATCCTTATAATTCCTTTAATGCTCTCGGTAATTCTCAAAAATTACCAAATGATTTTCAAATTTTTTCTAAATTCATATAGCGTATTATTATACACTATGGTCATTAATATGAATTAATATCAACCATATAACATAGGGGAGTTCTACACTTAGTCAAATTTTAAGTGTTTGAAAATCAGCAAAACAGCTTAAAATTAACCCAAGTGACGTACTTTGACGATTCATAACTCTCGATTCAGAATACGTATGGTCGCACAAAGATACATTCTGGAAACCTCTAAACATGTACTACAGGTTCTAAGGAGGAATTAAATCTAAAAGAGTTGTGGTTCTGGAGATATAGGGTCTCAAAGTGGGCAACTCAAACTGACTTCTATACTTAGAAAATTTTTCAGAATTTTCAGTTTTAGCTTAGCGACGAGGGGTTTTGCGAGGCTCGTAACTTTTGACTCACAATGCCAAAATGGCTGCAGGCTACCAATTTCGAAACCTTGTAACAAGTACTACATAGTACATGAAGACCATACTGGAAAATATCTGACACATCGAGAAATACATAAGCCCAAAGTTGACTAGTTGGAAATGGATAGTTTCCAGTAGGTGAGTTTGAGTCGATGAAAAGTATACCTATAAAACTTGGTTTGTGATCAAACTTTCCAGATCATAACTAGACATGATGAGGAACATTTCTTATGAAGAAACCCAAGTCCAAATCGGACTACAAACGGCTTGAAAATCTCACGTAAAAGTCATACTTGAATCAGCCTATTACATGGAAAAATTCACTAAGGCAGTTTGTCCGAAAAGCTTATTGTAATGTATCAACTTCAAAAATTCACCGAGGACTCATTATAAGGAATCTGGGAATTCAACCAATCATATTGAAAAGCCACTTAGGTCTAGTTTAATCCAGAAAAAGCATCACTCAATGATTCACAATAGATTGGGAGCTAAAAATATTTTACCACAAGCTATCACTCCCGTGACAGTTTTGTGCAGTTAACTTGTAAAATCTGGAATAAATAGTAAAAAATTTTAGAAAATTCTGAAATTTTACATAAATCTTATAGACATGCTGAATTATGTTTCTGCCAAATTTCAGAGTTTTATAATTAGCCAAACTTAAAACGAAAGCCACGGACTATGGGTGATGAACACGGCGATTTCACAGATTTGTGCAGTGTTTTTGGTAAATACAATTAAAATAGTAAATAAGGTTGGATGGACTTAAAATTTTACAGAGGAATACTAGACACATATAATTTCAACATATTAAAAATTCACAATCATCGGACCACTGTAACTTAGTCTATAAATTTTATAAAGTCACTGTTCGTCCAGATCAACAACATGCAATCATATAAACACACGATATAAGTGTTTTGCTACTCATGCATGTATGATTTGGCCATGGTACACGAGTTGAGATGTATGGATACCTACCTTAGGAATGACTTTAGCCAGAGGTCGAGGGAGATGCAACAAAGCTTGTGGCTTGGGTTGAGCTCTGGTCCTTGGCCATGTCTTCGCATTGCCGAGTGATAGTGAGATGAGAGAGACGAGGAAGAGTTGTGTGGGAGGCATGGAGCTGAATTTCCAGGTGATATGTGAGAGGAGGGTGCGAAAATGAAGGGAATTGAGTTCTGGTGTTGTGGAGAAGGAGAATGGCTGAAGGTATGGTGGTAGTGGGGTGCTTGTGGGTGACATTTGTCACCCCTAGTACATGCATAGGAACAACACACATGCACACCTCTTCACAAACACCCACATACACGATGCACACACATATATATCTGATTCTAATTGCTTAGTTAGGTTATAATTAATCACATTGTCATATAGTAGATACATGCAATAGGACAAATCAACAAATAAGTGCTTAGTATATATGTGTATATAGCTCTCGGCTATTACACTATGCCAAAGGGTCCAAATTTTTATTTTTCATGCCAAACATTGATATATGTTATGACATATAGTTTAGATGATAAATAATATCATAGGATAAATTAATGGCATCATTTTATGCGATAAAAATCGAGTTCGAAAATTAGGGTTTTCGAACGTTTGAAAAATTTTGATCACTATAAATCCTTAATGATCTAGCATTGATTTAATGCTAAATAATACTGTAATTTCACATAATCATCATAGGATATTAATTTCTATAATTCCTTGATCAATAAACTCGCTTTTCATTTCATCTCTGAACGTTAACGTTTGAAAACGTTGCAAAACGTTCATTATCGACTCACCTCGAAATGGTCGTAGCAAAGTGGTAATCACTTTATTAAATTATTCCATTGATAATGGAATTATATTCTAAGCTTAAATGCTTAGAAAATTTCATGAAATTTTGACTATCGATACGCGATCGACGTTAAAATTATACTGCCGAAACACTTTATAACTTTCTATTTTTTTGATTCACAAATCTCGGTGAATATAACATAGGAATTCATTCCTTAGTAAACAATCGAAATCATTATTCGATATCTTCATCGATTTAATAACTCGTGAAACTCTAATTTACGGATCTTAAATACCGTAATTAGGCATTTAAATTTGCGGGATATTACAACCTACTACCTTGAAGTACATTAATATTTATAGTTTTGCATATATTAAAATCGTCTGTGAGGTCTCGGTATATTTAATTTTTTCCCGTCAAGTTTTACATTGTCAAATGTCATCTATTAGTGTACATTCCTTGTTGAGTGAAGTATTATGGTGCCTTATATTCTTTTTCAACCTAAACTATATTAATTAATTTAACATCAAATGATAATATATATTCAGCACATCATTTTAAAGAAATCCATGATAAAGTTTTTGAATTATTCGGCTTTCAAACTGATTTTTATATTTAACTATTTAACTCGATTTTTTAATAAGTTCACCTAGTGTTAGCCTCTATTTAAAATTTATTATCTATTGTATATAAAAAATCAATATACAGTTGTTTACTTATCCATTTGAATTAATAATCATAATAATAGGTGTGACTTAATAATGGGTATAGTAATTAGAGCAATCAAAAAGTCCCCTTCGACTTGCCCGATTAAATTTTTTTTTTTGGGTCAAAACGTACGAAATAGCATAAAACGGGATAAAACATGTTACAATCTGAACTCAGGCATACCCGAGGGGGATACAGCCAAATTTCCGTAGAAACAAGGCTAGGGTGGGGAGAAAAGACCTAGGCCAAAACACATAAAGCAAAAGAGCGACTCGCTCAATCCTATGAAAGCGATAAAGAAACATAAACCTCCTCAACAAACCCCTCAGGACGCATAAGGGCGGGCCTCATTAAAACCCCATGACCGGTGGGGAAAAGAGTGCCCTGTGCGGTGTGATCGCGGGCACGGGGAACGGGAATGTGAACACATGCAAACATCCGAGGTGCTTTGCTTTGGTTGGGCCTAGCAGCCCCTCCACACACACACACAAGAAACCACTAACAGATATGCAATACAAGATATGGCATCCCAAAAGTGGACCCAAAAAACAAACCGAGACATCCCTCAGCTCACTACAAAGCCAACTCAAAATGCGAAATAACAAGATCCAAAGAATACATAGAATATAAAGCAAAGATAAACATCTTCTTTAATATTCTTCACAATGGTCTTCACGTCGAAGGGATGTCCTCGAAGTTGATCTTGTTACGCATACCACGTGTGATTGACCGTAGCGCTAATCCAATCGCTTAGCTCGAAGATGATAGCCGACCCGCCTTCTTCTCCCTCGATGTGCTTGATAGCACCGGCAATCGTAGTCATACTCCCGGAGATGGAGCCATTCTTTGATATGCTTCCAAACCGCCTCCGCACTTACATTTAAAAATAGGTGATCATGAGTTTCAAATGGGTATTACAAACGGTACATACCGCGAAATATTCATATATCTCGCCTATCCACCGCCTTAAGTCTTCCCTCATGGCAAGCCATATGGTGATGGAAAACTTAGGCGGATGTAGTCTTTCCAATCGCCTTGTGCAAGACTACCTTTCACCCTTCTCCCGGAGGTAGTGATATGCAGCACTCGTTCCCTTGGACCCAAAAACACTCTTAAGAAGATCCGCACTCTATCATGATCACTCCGAATCTCGCAAAAACGATCACGAAGGATGAGAATATTCTTAAGAAGGGAGATAAACGAATGTGATTAGGAAACTCCCATATGGTGGTGGTCATCAGTACTCGCATGGATCCACCGGATCCATAGGTGAGTCCTTCGGTATGTATATTCCACAAGGTCTTTGCTAGAAGCGCTTTGTTCCAAGTCGAGATCTCTTACCCAAGACCTCCTTCATCCTTTGGTAAACAAACGCTTTCCATGCGATCGACAAAGGTGTCGAACCCCACAGAACCTCCGGTCATCGTATTGATGCGATCAATGATCATTACCGGCAGCGGAAGGACCTACAACCGAAGCACTCTACTCATTGCGTAACCGAGCGAATCAACTCCAATCGCCCACCGCACGAGATAAATTAAGATTAGACCAACGGTGGATACAAGACGCTATCTTCCACTAGTCCACTATATCGAGTGATTCATAGTTTCCTTGAAGATAGAGGATGCTAGATATCTTGTCGGAGTTCTCCCAATGGGAAGCCGAATGATCTAAAATCGCCTTCTCAAATGGTCGAACTCCGCCATAAATATCAAGGACTTTTGATTATTTATCTTCAATCCAGATGCATTGGCGAAGTCCCCAAGTGCATCTGAAAGCACCTCCATAGATGCAACGTCACCCCTGCCAAAAAGTAACAAATCATCAGCGAAGGCAAGATGTGTAATAATGAAAGAACTACATTTAGGATGAAATTGAAAATCCAACTCCCTTGTTCGTTTCTTTAGCAGTCTGGAAAGGTACTCCATACAGCAAAGGAAAAGAGTGGGTGACATCGGGTCACCCTGCCTAAGTCCCCATTGTCCGATGATGAATCCATGTGTCCTCCATTGATTGCCAAAGTGTATGTCGCCGAGGACGAAGTCATGATCCAAGAAGCGAAACAGGGTGAAAGCCCACCCATCCAATGCTCGTCCCGAGGAACTCCCAAGAGATCGAGTCGTAAGCGCCTCGGAGGTCAATCTTCAAGATGCATCTCGGGGTGATCTGCTTCTCTCATATCCTCCGAGCAACTCACCGGCCAAAAGATGTTGTCCGAGATGTTCCGTCCTTCACAAATCCAGATCTGTCTTTGGATCAATGATCTTGCCCATCAAAGACGCCATCCTCTCGATCGGGATCTTTGTAATGGTCTTGTAGATGACATTGGTGCACTAATAGTCCGAAATCGCTCTTGTGGGGTTGTGATGCTTCTTGTGGATGAGAGTCACCACCGAGTGGTTGAATTCCATAACATGACCCCTTCTCAAAGAACTCCCGCAGCCAAGACCACATCTTGACCTACAATTTTCCAGCTCTTTGAAGAAGGCGTGAAGGGTAGCCATCCGGTCCCTTGCTTTCACTCGCGCATATCGAACAGCGCATTCTTAATCTCCATCCGGGACACCTCTATAACCATATTCATCCTGTCATACTCATCAAGCCGCTGGCCTTCCTCAAAAACAAGTGTGATCAAATCCACTGTGGGAACCTTTACACCAAGAGATTGGTATAAAAGTCTCAAAAGCCTTGATTATTTCCTCCATATCATAAGTCGGCTCCGATTCCCCTCGCAGAAAGAGATGGTGTTACGTGTGTGATTTCTTTTCACCATAGAGTGAAAGAATTTAGTGCATCTGTCGGAGAGGTTGATGTGCATGTTCTTCATTCTTTGCTTCAAGAAACTACGCTCAACCTTTTCCAAGAACTTAGTCTTTCAAGACCAAGTTCTTGTTCCAACAATTCCCATTCTGGGGTCTCGTCGAGCTAATTGCACGTCGTGCAATGCAGCTCTAGAGATACTCGCCCTCTCAGTGAGATGGTCAACTCCTTGAAATTGAACTCCTTAAAATGCTCTGCATCCTCTTCAACTTTGCAGCCAAGATCCACTGAGGTCGACCATTCTCTTGTTCAATCCAATTTTCTTCAAGAATGCATTTGAAATCTGGGTGCTTCATCCACATGTTGAAGAACTTGAACGAACGGTGGTACCGGGTGACATCTCCAAAAAGAGTGATCAGTGTCGGCGAATGATCGGACAATGTGCCTCTAGGCAGAAAGTTTGTCCTGCAAAAAAGGTTAGCATCCAACCAAGCATTATTAATTAAGACTCTATCAATCTTAGAATACTTCACCGTATTGGTCCAAGTAAAGTGGCATCCCGTCGAGGGTGAATCCTCGAGTCCCACGAGAGCACAAGTATCAACAAAGTCCTTGTACTCTCGTTCAAGCGGAACTCGACCTCCAATCCTCTCCTCCGGGTCAAGGACACAGTTGAAGTCTCCCGCGACGATAGAAGGCTTAGAAGGTTCGGTGTGGATGATCATTGAATCCCACAGCTCCCGTCTATGTATAACCTGCCAAAAACCATAGACAATGGAACATCCAAAAGTGGTGTTAGTAATAAGACAAGTGAAATTGGAGTGGATCACCTGTTTTTCTCGACTGATGACCTCAACTCTGATCCTCCTTGGGTTCCAAATGATGAGAATCCTTCCCCCAGGGACTTCATCGAAGTTGTGAACACACTCCCATTGAATGAAGTGCTTTGTCATGAAATTCTTGAGCTTCAGCTTTGTGAGCTTCGTCTCAATCAATGCAATGGCATCTAGCTTATGTTGGTACACATGATCTGCAATCGCAGATTGCTTCTGAGCCTTGTGGAGGCCTCTGACGTTCCACGTTGTAAAAATCATTTACGACGTGTTCTGCGACTAACTGGACTCTTGCCGCTTGACGGAGAACTCGGCGGCTTGTGTTCGATCGACTTCGGTGATACGGACACTAGAATTTCTACTTCATTGCTCACGATTCTCCTGCAAGGTTAGTTGCGATATAATCATCAAAAGAACTTGAAGAGGTAGAATGTACCGATGATTCGACACGTTGTTACTGAATGGGTGGTTCCTCCAAAGCAAGAATAGGTTCACTGACTCGTGAAGAGCTTTCATTGTCCCTCGCAATTGGTGGCCGAGCAAGGTGGGTAGAACGAGTTGGTGGTTTTGAGGTTCGGTGGGCTGTCGAGGATTGTCGACGGGTGTTGAAGGGTTCAATGTCACGGATGGGCGAGAAATCTCGGCAGGTGGCTCGAGTGGTTCCTGTCAAGAACTCTCGAGAGGTGTCTCGACAGGTGATGAAGTTTGGGTGTGCGAGGTTGGGTGTGAAGTTTTGGTCGAAGAATGTTGGGATGGGTCGGATCGAGGATTCTCAGCCGAAGGTGAGGTTGGCCGAGAGATGTCATCCGAGGAAGGGGAGATAGAGGCTACCGGCTCGGTTCGAGAATTCTCGGCCGAGGGTGGAGAGGCTATCCGAGAGCTGTCAGCCGAAGGATGGGCGATGGGGGCTGGCGAGGATCGCCGAGGTTTATCGGCAGGAGCGATCTCGGCAGTAGGTGGGGGCCGAGCACGAGATTTCTCGGTAGGGCTTCGAGATTTGTCGGATGGAGGGGGCGGGCGTGAGCGAGACAGCTCGGGGTGCGGGGTTTGGTGGACGGTCTCGGCGGTTGCCGATGGTTGTCCAATTTCAAAAACTTGGGTACTATTAGAGGATTCAAAGTGTAAATGTGTGTTTAAGGCCTCGAATTGGTTTTTAATCTCAATCCCATGTGTGATGGGTTGAGATGGAATCTGTTTATCCTTTAGGCGGGACACACTCTCCTCCATTCGACTCTGGGACGGGAGTCTTGGAGGCTCGACCACGTCAGGGGACGAGGTCTGTGGTCTCTTCCTCCGGCTCGTTGCCACGTGTCGTTCCACTGCATGGTTAGTCTCACCACGGGGGTTCGCACCCCACGTGGTCTAACGAAGTAATCGAACAAGATGAAGCCAGGTGGCCCAATTTTTTACAGTTTTTGCACATTTTGGGATAAAATTCAAATTTAATATGTTGCAAAAATGTGTTACCCGTGTGCAATTGCAAGTTAACATATTCCCTAGGTTCACGCATAGCATCTACTAGCACATGAAATCTAGGTCCGTCTAAATTGTTCTTAGCAATCGTTCTGTAGTCTACCTCTATGGGATCTCCTAACAGTGAAGCAATTTTCCCTATAGCATTGGGATTCCAAAGTTCAAGCGGCAAATTAGGTAGAGAGGCCCATACAGGAAATTTAAAATCAGGTGCAGAATCAAACCTAAATTCTACAGGCATATGACATAGGATAAGTGGAATACCGAACACCGCATATGGTCCTGAATTTCGGACATGTTCCATATCCTCGTCTTTCTCGAATTTGAACGCTATCCAACCATTTGGGTGATACGAAATTCTCGTCGTCTTTTTCCAGCTTAACGTTAGTCTTTGTGTTGCTTCTTTACCCGGGAATCGTCCTGCAAAAAAACCAAGTAGACAAAAACCCCATCCTTTCGAAATAGGGGTGTAATCAGTAGTCTCCAAAGTTAAAACATCATTCACGATACTTACCTCAAACTTGGCTAAGGCGAGGTCCGTCTTTCTTACGGGAATCGGGTTTGCAAAATGGCCCGCATTTCTTAGCCAAGAAGATGGGTATGTGGTGGTGTCGAAGGCCTCCTGTCGCCCAGCTATAGGGACCTCGGTCGAGTGCATTTGTTCGGCATGGGCGCAAGGTTCGGTTGCCGAGGCGTCAATGAGTTGCCGAGCTGGACTCCTCGGCAGGTTAGGAAAATCTTCGCTCGGTGGCCGATGCTCTTGGGACTCGGCAGCTCGGTGAGGGCCCTCGGTAGATTGGTTACGGGCGGCATGGCTAAGGCGTCTCTGCGCGTGACACTTGCGGTGCCGTGGTGTCTCGGCGGTATGGGCGAATATTTCTGGCGGCGGGTATTGCTCAATGTTCCTCGGCTCGGTCAGGGCCTCGGTCTCAACCGAGGTGTGTGCCTCGGCATTTCTCAGCAGTGGTTCTGGGACTAGCGCACGAATCCTTGGTTGGGCCGAAGTGGTTGGCTCGGTCAGAGGCGTATGGCCCATGATGTGGGCTCGCATTAGTCGAGCCCTATCTTCCAAGTCACAAATGGGCTCTGCATTTTTTAGTCTCCCTAACCCACGATCGAATGGCCCATCAAGATCCTCAATTTTGGACCCTCTTGTTAGCGGGGAAGGCCCAAGAGCCCGTCGTTCAAACACACGGTAGAACTCAAAGGCGAATAAAAATTAAAAGGCAAGTATATTGTTACCTAACAAAATCGCATGCTCAAAGGAAATAACGTTCAGTATGGTAAACTTCCAAAATAATAACAAGGCAGGTTGTAACTTGTATGGAAAGATACCAAACAATTAATAGGGCAAGTTTGCATGCATGGTAACACTACCAAATAGGATATATGGTAAGTTAGGGCAACACGCACACAAGGAAACTTCCTTGTGTGCGGCTAACCTGGGATGTGTGGTGGCGCCGTAGACGGTAGGTGATCGGCCGATGGTGGGGCGGTGGTTGGAGTTCACTGGCGAGCACTCCTCGTCGTTATAGGCTTGGAAATTCACACGCTCAGCCACCCCGGATGGACGTCGCCGGAAACGTTGTGCCCACGGTGGGAATGTATATCCGGCGAGAATGGTGTTGTAATTCCCAAACACAATCGGTGAAGATGTTGAGGATGTTGGAACACAATGATTCACGTTGAAAAGGTGGTCGCCGGCAACGAGAAAGCACACGGTGCTAGAAAAATTCTTGGGAGAATTTTTCTAGAGAGAAAACTCAAAGAAATCAAAAACTCGGTGTACTCGGACTAACTCTATGAAATTTTACATCATAAAATAGATTTTCGATTTGGTTGGATTTTATTATTTCAGATTTGATGGATTTTCTAGCTGGCTCACAACCCGACACAATTTTCTCTAAAAAGCCCATGGCCTCGAGCTGGCTTGATGCTATCTTTTGCCACCTCTAATTACTTAATAACAAGAACAAGCAAAATACCTAGTAAAAGCAAATAAGTACACACACCTCAAAAAGTGTACAAAAATATACTTCAAAATATCTTTCTTCGTATTTTCGTTCGCACAATGTAATTCAAGCACTCAAGCATTGGGCCATTGGAGCATAGGGAGGTGTGGCGGCCTAGGGTTCGACAGAATCGGAGGTGCATAGGCGCGGTGGAGAGTCGTATATTGAACAAAAAGTCGAAGTGTTTAAATTTATTTAAAGAAAAAATAGATAGTTTTGTCGTTTATAAAGTAAAATGGATATACTTCATAACTTCAATTTAACACTAGTAGTAACGCCAGTGATGGGATATGGCCCAACCGTGGGCCCACTAACGAGCCCAAACGAGTGGGCCTAACGTTGATATGAGCCCACGCGGTCGAGCCCACGACGACAATCATTGCCCAAAACCCTAGCCCCGGGACCGCTTCCCTCGGCCATAGAGGACGCCCGGAACAGTCGAGCGCCACCTCCACGTGGCGCGTGAAGGCGAGGTCGGCTCCGGCGATGGAAGGCATGCGGAAGAGTCACACCACGACCAATGGAGGTCGGCGCGCCTCTGATGGATTCGGATGTATAAATAGAAGGAAAAGCGATGTTAGAGGGGTTAGCATTTCTTGAATCTGAAGGCTTGTAACGATACTCTGCATAAAAGCGCTAGTAAAGTATTGAGGAATCATTCCTCCGTGGACGTAGATCTAGATTAGCGATCGAACCACGTAAAAGCACGAGTGTTCTTTATTGCTTTATATAAATCGCACACTCACATAGCTAGATTCATCATTGGCGCCGTCGTGGGAAACACGAACAAAAGCTTCGTTTCCTACAACTAAATGGCGAGAACACGCACAACCGCCGCCACGCCGGCAACAACCGGTGAGAGACGACCGGTGGTCACTCGGCGTCGCGGAAAGGAGATCGCGGACGCCACGAGTGCCCACACTCCGAGGGCAACATGGAAAATATTCCCGTACACCTCGGGACCGCCTCCCCAACGTGGGGAAGATGTCGACCTCAGCGAGGACGAGCAAACGGCTCATTCGTCCCACGAGGTCCTCGGCCGAGCTGTGAGCGAGTTCCTCACGCCAATCTTGGCCAATTCCAAAGCTTCCTCAACCGAGAGGACCAAAGGCGGGTCCTCTAGGCCCCGGATGAACATACGGCCTCCCGAGGCCGCCTCCCATCCAAGCGGTCGGCGCTCACCCGGCGTGATAGCAGAGAGCAGCGCGATCGCGCCCGACGCGGAGCCGCTCACCGCGGCCGAGCCGCCGACCTCGTTCGCGGAGCCGCTCACCGCAGGCGAGCCGCCCTGTGATCGCCCCTCGCCATTCGGCGGCATTCTCCTCCTCGTCATGCCGACCCAGTCGGTCGAAGCGAAAGAGGGAAGAAAGGCGGTCGAACTCCCCCGGAGGGACGATGGGCGTCGCTATCGATCCCCACCCCTCCAGGAAAGAGATAGCAACGATCTCCGGGGTTCGAAGTGCAGGAGAATCATCTCCCTTCTCGAGGAGATTCTAGACACGCCCTGCCCGGTGATGGGCACCCAATATAGCGACCTACGATGGCATCGGAGACCCTCCAGACTTCCTTTCGCCTACACCACCAACATGGCGAATCAAGGAATGGAAGATTTTCACATGTACAAAATCTTCCCGGTCTTGATCTCAGCCTGCGGCGTTGGTTCACCTCGCTCCGCCATGAGCAGACATCGCTTCCGGGACCTCATGGATCGATTCAGTGGCGCTTATCGGAAGATGCCGCCCAGTGACCTTCCTCCGAGCCTACTCACAATCCGCCAAGGGGCGGGGCGAGGCGATGTCAAACTTCGTCTCGAGGTTCATCAAGAGTCGCTCAAAAATTGACGATGACGAACGATCTCTACATCATCAGCGCGTTCAGCGGGATCAGGCCGGGGCGAACAAAGAAATCACGGGGAGAAACCAAAGACGGCGAGTAAGCTTTGGAACACGGTGGACAACTGTCGAGGGGCGAGTCGGATCGGAAGAAGCAGGAAATGCTGGGACGGCGAAGTCAGAGAAAAAGCCGGACGGCCAAAGTCGGGCGCAGATCGCAGGCGCCGCCGACCGAATCAAGAGAGGTCATTTGGGTCAGGCTCGGACCTCGGCCCAACCACCTTGGCGGGCGCCCCTGCTCAAATCAAGGCGGAAATATTCGAGCTCCCATGAGGCTCTTCCCGAAACCCGCCCCTATGAAGGGGATCGAAGAGGTCCTGAGGCAGTATTGTGACTATCACCAAGGGTATGGTCACGATACCGAGGATTGCGAAACCGGGCTCACGGATCGGCGAGCTCGTTAAAGGAGGGGCCCTCGAAATACCTCGGACGAGTGGTCCAAGAAGAAAGCGAGCGAAGGGCGGTGGCGACAAGCTGCGGGCCGACCCGGTGGCGACCCAACTGAAGGCGGCGGGGCGAAGGCCCCGCGCTATGGAGCAGTCTATGTTGTTCTGGGACGCCCGCCGAACGGCAGTGGTCGCCACACGACGACGCGGAGGTCGGCCTCAAGACCAGAAGAACAAGCGACTCGGGATGGTGAGAACATAACGTTCTCGAGGAGGACCCGTGCCCAAGATCATGCCGCACGGGGCGCCATCACGATACGGTGCGGTGGGCGACAAAGCGTCCACGGGTCTATATCGACGCCAGACCTCCGTCAAGATCATCTTCGTAGCTATGCGGACAAGCTTGGTCGGAGGCATTCGGTACTCCGCCCCCGATTCGGAGACTTCACTCAAGCGGCCGGCCAGGGGTCATTACCTTCCGGTCGCGGTAGGCGGGCTCCCAGTCGGTCACGTGGCCATCCGATTCTTCCCGGTCCGAGCTCCTCTCCGTGCAACATCATCCTCGGGAGAGATTGGGCAGACGCCACCAAGGCCGTCTGCTGGTCTACCACCTCCGTCAAGATTCTCGCCCCGTGGGAGTGCTCGGATCGAGGAGACCAAGCGGCGGCAAAAGAATGCCTCGACTCTCAACCCGAGACGCGGCCTCGCCTGGGCATAGCAATGCATCGAGCCCTGAGACCGACACCCGGGATGACGACCGAGGGCCTCAACTATCTGACGACGATCCTTCGGGTCGTCCAGTCGGCACCAGGGCCCAGTGGACGTCCGGAGACGTCATCGACTTACGAAAGAATATAGGGCGTGTTGCTTAGTCCCGCTCGATATGACGAGGGTGTCACCGAGCTCATAACTCACCGCCTCAACATCGACCCGCCACCAAGCGGTCCGGCGAAGAAAAAGGATATTCGCGGCGGGCCTGACCGGTCGTTAAGACGAGGTGACTCAACCGAAGGCCAAGATCTTGTTCGAGGTCAATACCCGACTGGATGGCTAATCGATCGTGGTCCAAGCCGGAGGGTGGCGCGTGTCGTCGATTATACCGACCTCAACAAACGCTTAAAGATTGCTACCCTCCACGATATTGACAAGAAGGTGGAGGCATTGGTGGGCCACGAGATGTTGACTTCACGGATCTATACTGAGGGTACCACCAAATCGATGAGCCGGGAGGATGCACCAAAGGCGCATTCATCACCGACTTCGCGTCTTTGCGTGCCGAAAGATGCCGCCCGACCTCAAGAACGCCGGGGCTATTTACCGAGAGGATGGTGGATGCAACATTCAAAGACCACATCGGGAGATCGTCGAGGTCTCGTCGGCGACATAGTAGTCGAAGTCGAAAGCGGAGGCTGCGCGGCGACCTCGGCCATCCTCCAACTCCTCGGTCGCCAACCTCAAACTTAACCCCCAAAATGCACGTTCATGGTAAGCGGAAATTCTTGGGGTGTTGGGTTTCGAAGGCTTGAAGGCGAACCCCACCAAGGTAAAGACGGTGCTCGACATGCAAGTGCCAAAACCATTCATGAGGTCCACAACTTACGGGTGCTGGCCGCCTCGATGAGTTCCTCTCCGGGCCGAGGCGGCTCCCTTCTTTAAAATCTTGAGGAGGCCCCGGACTTGGCGTGGCGGGAAGAGCACCACCTCGCCTTCACTGACTTAGGAGTACCTGCCGACCGCCCACCTTGACCAGCCCCAAAAGAGGCGAACTCTCTCCTTGTGCTTGCCGCCTCGGACGGGGCAATCGATCTGATCTTGGTGCGGGACGAGGTCGGACGGCGACTTCTATCTACTTCATCGGTAGAGCACTCGAAGGACCGGGAGACAAGGCACGCCGGCGAAAAGGTAGACTGCAGCTGGTGAATGCTAGCGGCGGCTCAGACCCTACTTTCGGGCTCACTCCATCCAGTCTTGACCGACCTACCCACAGAGGCAAGTCTTGTCAAACACAGATCATCTCGGACGAATAGCCAGTGGGCCACGGAGCTTGGCGAGCACGATATCTCGTCTCCCCGGACCCGGCCATAAAAGGCAAGCTCGCCGATTTCTGGTAGAAGCAAGTTCTTGAGCTCGGTCGACCACTAAGATTAGCTCATCAGCGCCTCCACCTCGGTCATCCTAGCAGCCGCACGGAGGCAGGACCCACCCACAGGATGGTTTTGGCGAGATGTGCGTGGGCGGAGCCTCGTGCAAAAGCAGGCGGGCGAGCATTCATTCTCCTCCGGCCGAGATAGCGGCGAAGTCACCCTCGCACCCGGTTTACCTTCCGGCCATCAACAGCGGTGGAGTATGAGGCCCTAATCTCGGACTCCGCCTCGCTAAGGGCGGGGTGGATGAGATCCAAATCTTGGCGATTCGGTCGTCGTGAACGGTGTTAAGCGAAATACGAGGCGAGGAGGACCGAATGAAACAATACCTCGAGAAAGCGAAGGAGATGTTGACCTCGTTCGGTACTTGAGCATCACGAATCCCAGGGGAAAAGCGGCCGGGTGGCGTCCTCGACAAGCTAGCTGCGTCGTCAACAAGTCCACCGGTGGAGAGATCGTTCGAAGCATAGCGGAGTCCCGTCGGCATCATCACGAGATAGAGCCGAATTGGATGTCTCCACGAGGCCTACACGGAACACGGCAAGACTACCTTCGGATCGGCTCGAAGCGAAAAGATGATGGCAAAATCGAGTATCTCATGCGTGAGGGCGCTCTGGGAAGTCTTACCTTGACCCTCACGAGATGCCTCGGGCCGAGAAGAAGCCGACTATGTGCTCAGCGAAATTCACCAGGGTCTTGCGGAAGCCACATCGGTCATGAGCACTTTCAAAGAAAGGCGAGGTCGGGATACTCTGGCCCCCTCGTGCAGATTCGGCCGGGCTCGTCGAGAAGTGCCAAAGTGCGGATCACTCCGCGGTCAGCGCCTCGGCATCGGTTTGAGCGACTGCAGAGTCGTGGCCTTTCATGCGGTGGGGATCGACATCGTTGGCCCGTTCGGCCGAGCACTAGGTCGACCGATGTTTAGTCGTAGCCATAGACTCTTCACAAAATGGGTCGAGGCCGAGCCAGCTTTCGAGCCTCCTGACGGAAGGATTCAAACCTGTGTGGAAAAATATAGTCGCGCTTGGCATACCGCGCATCACGGTCTCGGACAACGGCACCCAATTCGTCGACAAAACTTCAAGGTGGTGTGAAGAGCTTCAGATCGATCAGCGCTTCACCCGATCCATCGCCCGCAAGCAAATGGTCGGGCGAGGTGACGAACATACGATCATACAAGGATTGAAGAAGAGGTGGATCGAGCTAAAAGATGGGCTGAAAATCTCCCTCAAGTCCTCTGGTCTCTGAGGACCACACCTCGACGGCGCGCGGAAACCCCTTTAGCCTGGTCACGGTGCCGAGGCCGTCATATCTGGTGAGATCGTGGCATGACCCTCGCACTCTCCACTTGACCAAGCGGGGAGCGAGGAGACACAGGGCCAACCTTGGCCCTCGAGGAGAAGCGAGCTCGCCTTCATAAGCGAAGCCAAGTACAAGAGCAGTGCCGCACGCTACTATGAGAGGTAAAGGCCTCCACACTCGAGTAGGCGACCTCGTCCTACGGAATAATGAAACAAGCCGAGCCGGCGTCTTAACAAGCTTGATCCGACATGGGAAGGACCTACCGCGTTCACGAGGACCTCGGCAAAGGGGCTATAAGCTCGCCCACCTGTCAGGCACTTGGTCCCGAACACGCACATAACTCGTCTAAGGAGGTATTTTACATAGCTTTGATTTTAGATCGCGACATGTTAGCCCTCCTATTGTTTTGGTGATGTGAGATCTTGTTTACTTGTTTAATAAAGCGTTTGTTTTCTAATAGTATTTCACTTAGTTCGTCTTACATCTATGTGAACATCCGTTCGGATATACCACGTCTAAACCTTCGAGGGGCGCCTACTACGAAGATGAAAATCCCACCTAGTAGGGTAGCGTCAGATTACCCATTAAGTTGACGCGTCTACACGCAAAGCGTCTGATTACCCATTAAGTTGGGCGTCTACGCATAAGCGTCTGATTACCCATTAAGTTGGGCGTCTACACGCAAGCATCTGATTACCCATTAAGTTGGGCGTCTACGTACGGCGACATCGCACCGATCTCGCCATCTCATACCCCTTTATTTGGGAAGATATGCACTCGATGCATGAGTCTAAATGCATTAACGACTACAAACAAAGTACCAAGCCATATCTGAAGACAGCAAGACTTGAGCTCGTTTATACCCCTTTATTTGGGAAAATACACACATGTATCTGATATAAATATATTCGACCAAAGCGAAGTCTAAGCTATGTTTGTACCTCTCAGGGAAAATATACACTCAAACAGTCTAAATACATTTATATCTACATCTGAGTCTATACTATACATAGCCTCATTCGGGCTTAGGGCTCCTTCATGGGGACTCAAGCTGCACCAATTCTCTACAAAATCTCCGGGCCGACGATGTATGCAGGAGCGAACTCGGTGCCTTGACCCGGTCGATAAGTAGGAATCACTGCGGCCTGCTCCCGAAGCACTCGTAGCGGGATCGGGAGGCAGCCGAGCAAGCGGCGACTCGAGTCATCTTCGCGCCTCACAGGACACCCGAAGTGGCGGGCGCCGTCACGGCATTCGGGGAGGGGCCGCACCGAGTCACCACCCCCACGGCCGGACAAGACGTGTGTGCGACCTCGCCCCTACCCAAGCTCTCATCGCCGACACTGAGGTCCTCGGTCGCCGTCCGCTCCCAGAGGATCCCCCCCTGGATGATCCGCCCCCTGCCGGACCCATCAACCTCAGCACTTCGGCATGATCAGAGTAGCCGCCCTCCTCTGCGGGTTCTTCTATGATCGGGTCGGCAGAGCCCGCTGTTGCCTCGCCGCCTCGCCGGGGCATGCGACGTTTTCGGACGATGTCATACATCTCCATAAACTTCACCACGGAGTTGGCGAGCTTTGAACTTCTTCTTTGTTGGGCCCTCCTCATCCTCAAGCACCATGCCTCCTTGACAAGCTCGGACTCGGTCGTCGGCCGGATATGGTAGTCCCACCAGCTCGGCGGACTGCCTCTCGTACTCTGCATGCTCGCTCCGACAACCAGCGAGCCTCTCCATGATCGATTCAAGTTGTTCCTCGCCGCATCAAGCGTCCTTGGATAGCGTCGGAGATATGTCGCCCCCGGACTCATACTGCGCGACCTTCAACTTGAGCAACTCGTTCTCGGCGGGGCGGGCCACTTCCGATCGACCTCGTCGACTTCTTCTTCGGATCGTGACGAGCGGTGACTTCCATTATGGCCAAAACTTGGGTCGGTCGGCACACCGGCTCCTCCAGGAAAGAACCTCTTCGTCCTTCTCGAGAGCACCTCGGACTTCTTTTAACCGTCGACAATTCATGGTCAAGTCCGATCCATTTAGGTGTGGAATCGCGATAATAAGCGAGACAACACAAATCTTCAAAATATTGCGTTTATTACTCAAAAAGGGAAAATTATTACAAAGGCCGTGGTCTATCGACCCGGCGATTCACGCTATTACATCGGTCCATCGACCTCGGGCCTATGGCGGTCTCGGCGACCTCGATGCTCCTGCGGCTGCCCACCTCCGTGGGAGCTCAACCCCGCCTCGCCATCCTCGCCGACGGCCGGGACCTCGGAAGGAGCTCACAGGCTCGCGATCCTCGTCCTCCTTACACCGGGCGGCGACCTCGGTGATCGGGAGGGTGAGGTGGATGCGAGCCTCCAAACCTTGGGAAGAGTCGGCCCGTAGATCACCCGGGCGTAGCTTTGTCCACTCTCTTGGGTCGAGCCTCGGTCCCCATGCTTGACCTTATCAAAATCGGGCATGGCGGCCTGGCTTCCCAGGTGATCCGACACCACCTTCGGCTTCAAGACGGCGGCGAGATCGGCAATGAAAGCCGAAGCTCTCCGACTCGATGAGCCGGTGGCAAAGCCCTCAACAAGGGTCCACGGTCGGCCGACCTCGCCTTTCTCCGTCGGCGAGGTCATGCCGCCCGGCCAGCTCCTCTTTGAGCTCCTCGACCTCCCCCCGGGCAGCCTCCAGTGCCCAGTGTCTCTTCTTCAGGGCGGCCTCAGCAGCAACCCTCCCGGCCTCAGAAGCCCTGGCGGCCTCAGCTTCCGCCCTCGCAGCGGACGCGGCGGTCTCAGCTTCCGCCCTCGCGGCGGCAAGATCCGTTGCGCCTCTTCTTGGGGTGAGCTCTCGCGACAAGACCGTGACGACTGCGGCTCCCGGTGAATACCGCTGCGGGGCCCCATCATCGACCTCCACCACGAAAAAGGAGATGCACAAGTCAATGACCGATTGCAAAGCAAACAAATCTTAATATGAAGAAACTGCGTACCTCGGGGAGGATGCGACCAAGCTTGGGGCGGTACCCGTACTCAAAGCGGCCACGAGGCGAGACTCGATCTTGGGGCTGGACCCGACTCGAGCCCACTCATCGGTGGCCCATGTCTGTCCACCTTCTTGGCCCCTACTAGGTCCGACCCGCCTCTAACTTTTCTTCGCCTCCACTTGCGTGATGGCCCACCTCATCCCTCAACTTCACCGCATCAAAAAGAAAGACACATTAGCACATCAAAATAGAGCGAATAAGGACTAAGAAAAGGGATGCCCTCACCCGTCAGACCTCGTCCCACGCTTCCGAAAACACTTTCGGCCACGCCTTCAGTCGCTCGGTGTAACTTATGGATAAGATCTCACCAAGGCTGCTCGATGCCTCCTCCATATGGCCCAAGGGCTTGATTGGTGGGTCCACCGGTCGATACCCCTCATACCTCGGCTCCCCTCGGCCATGAGAAGAAATACCTATACTCGCCAACGGACACTTGGAGGGGGCTACCTAAATTTCAGCGGGGTGACGGATAGTACACCCTCCTATGGTCTTCACGCTAAAAGCGCATCAACACCTCGAAGGACAACTCCCGACAGCGCCATAACAAGAGAGCCCCACCCCACCAGCGACCTAACGAAATTCGGGGTGATTGACAAATGGGGATGCCGAAATACTCTTGAAGGCTAAGATAAATGGGGACAAAGGGTACCTAAGACTGCCCTCAAAGCGCCTACATGACAAGAATAAACCTAGGAGGGCCATCGCCCTATCGTCCGGATCGGCGGACACCACCACGCCTCCCCGAATCCCAGACTTCTAACAACTTCAAAAGTTCCTCCAGCGTCCAATCCGACCTCGCCGCCCACCTTCATACCATCCCATACGAGAGGATACGGCGGAATACTAGAGCTCGACCCTACGGACATACCCAAACCATTGTAGCATATATAATCTCTTGCACCGCAACTCACGCCCGTAACCCGAGGCGAAAGGAACTTTCGGGCGAGAAGAAGATGAAGAAAACATACTTACTTTTCAAGGTAGTATACGGCTACTTCAATGAGATCGGGATCAACTCGGAGAATCTCTTTAAATTCTCTCGTAATTTTATAACGTCGAAGAAGAAAGTGAGCAGTTGCCCTTTGCGCCTATTTATAAGGTAGGCGCCGCAAATTGCCGTTTCAAATTCGACACTGCATGACACGTCATTGGATGTGCGTTACCTTGCACGCCGTTCGAGTAACCAACTACCGCTGGCGTATGGCGTCGCCGAGGATAAGGTCGGCCGCGATCGACCTAGCAATCATCATCGGACCGGCGTCCTCCGGATGGTCGCGCCGAATCACGTCCGCCTCCCCACAAATACCGGAAATCGGTGGGACCCGGCGTCTCATCATCGGGCCGCCGCTACGGAAAGCCTACATCCGGATCGGACCTCGTATAACCGAGCCGCAGATTGGTGCGGCGGGGCACACCACGAAATCCCGGAAAGCGGTCTCGGGTCGGACACGGCGGCCACCACGGAGTAATGCCGCTGCATCGCACCTCGGCATAACCAACGCGAGGCGCGTTATCGAGTCGGACTTGACTTCCCGGTGCCACGTCTTTCTCCAAGCGACGGACAATAAACAACCCAACTCGGATCGGCACGAAGACCTCACATCAAACAAACAACCCGACCAAGCCACACCTCACCCTTTCGGCACTGTCTTCACTCCACCCGGACTCGCGTACTCGGCTATTCGAGGGCTATGATGGGATATGGCCCAACCGGTGGGCCCGCTAACGAGCCCAAGCGAGTGGGCCTAACGTTGATAGCAGGCCCACGGTCGAGCCCACGACGACTTAATCATTGCCCAAAACCACAGCCCCGGTGACCGCCTCGGCGATAGAGGCGCCCGGGGCAGGTCGGCGCCACCTCCACGTGGCGGCGTGAAGGCGAAGGTCGGCTCCGGCCAATGGAAGGCATGCGGAGGAAGAGTCACACCACGACCAATGGAGAGGTCGGGCGCGCCTCTGATGGCGGTTCGGGTTGTATAAATAGAAGGAAAAGCGATGTTAGAGGGTTAGCAATTCTTTGAATACAAGGCTTGTAACCAATACTCTACAAGCCGCTAGTAAAAGTATTGAGGAATCATTCCTCCGTGGGCGTAGATCTCGTTAACGATCGAACCACGTAAAAAGCACAGTGTTCTTTATTGCTTTATATAAATCTCGACACTCACATACCTAGATTCATCACCAGGCTCACCAGTTAAATATAAATGAGAATGAACCAAAAGGCAAAGTAAAATAAAATAAGACATTTAGTTTGGCAACATCTGCATGCAAAATCGATGTGGAAGCTCGGAAGCGCAAACCTCAACTCCTGATCTCCATGACTCAACACGTAAAAGCCATGCACACCTTCAGTTCCAGTATAAAAAAGGAGCCCCTCCCACATCACCAAACACCACACCCACAACAAACTCACCTTAATTAGTCTCTCATTTCATCAATGGCAATCAAGGCGGCACTCGCAGCAGCTCTCCTGGTGGCCCTGGTGGCTGTGGCAAGCGCCACCACCTACACGACCACCGTGACCACCACCTCCTACGACGAGAGGGGCAGCCAGAAGTACGAGCAGTGCAGCCAGCAGATGCAGGGGCGGGAGTTCCAGTCCTGCCAGAGATACCTGCAGCAGAGGAGCAGCCCCTACCTCGAAATGGAGGGGGCCAACCCGCAGCAACAGGAGTACGAGGAGCAGTGCTGCGAGCAGCTGAAGGAGATGGACCGCTACCAATGCGGCTGCGAAGCCATCAGGCAAGCTGTCCAAAAGGCGCAGCAGGGCGGCCGCAGCTACCAAACCGGTCACACCGAGCAGATCTACGAGAGGGCACGCGCCCTTCCCCGTGTCTGCAACTTGAGCGAGCAGCAATGCCGCTTCAGCGTTGTCTTTGTCTAGACTAAGGGAGGCCCATCGGCCTTGCTTAGGAGCTTATGTCAACTAAGCCGCTCACTATGTTTTCTTTTTCTTTTCTTTTTTCTCTTTTTTAGCTAAGGATTTTGGTCCTGTCCTCTGTTCATTTCCTCCAAATAAATAAAGACGAATTTGGGATCTTTTTTTGTCAGTTAAATTAATTATAATAAATTATTACTAGTACTCCAATTATATATATATATATATATATATATATACACACACAGGGATTAACATGAGAATCATTTTTATCGTGAAAACTAAAAAATGATAAATTTAATGTAAAAATTGATGAATCCGTTGAAAAAGTTATTGAATTAAAAAAAATGAAATTTTCGTCTCTTATGGAATTCGAATCTTAGGTGAAAATTCTGAATTTTTGAATTCGGTAACTTTATCAATGAATGCATTAATTTTCATAGTAAATTCATTTTGTTATATGAATTTTGTGGTTTTAATTCTCATATTAAAAATATTCTTATTTGAATCTTATATATATATATATATATATATATATATATATATATATATATATATTACTCCCTCCGTCCACCAAAACGTGCGATCGATTTTGGTGGCACCGGTTTTAAGAAAAGCGTAATGAGTGTAAAGATGTAAAGTTGGTGTTTTAAAAAAGAAAATGTATATTTTTGGTGACGGATGAAAAGCTTAATTAAACGACGCGTTTTTATGGACGGAGGAGTATCATTTACTAGTACTTGAAGTTATCGTCTTCATAGAAAGTTATACCGAATATCAAATTTAGGAACGTCTATTTTTCGTTCGGGTTAATGCAATTTAATTTCAGGTTAATGTATTTTAATGTTGAGATAATATATTTCGGTCCTAATTCTAACTCTTTTGGTTTTTGGGCTGTTCTGTCGGACCAATGGTTATGAACTTTTTTAATGTTATGAACTTTTTGCATATGAATATATTTAAAAAAGTGTTATTTCAACATCAATTTACATAATAAAAAATAATTGATTTTGTGAGATGTAATGATTGGATGTACATTCAACATAAATAATTATCTTTCTCAATTTTATATGTTAGAAGATTTTAAATTATTTTTTGTCGAAACATTCCACGAGCATCAAATTATTATAAATAAAATAAACTAATGAGATTTGACAATTAAATAATGAAGAAAATTTCAATTAATTATATATTATTAAATTAAAATAAGTAATGAAGTTTGGTAAATAAATAATAATAATATATTTAATTAATTAGGTTAATCTATTCGACTTTTGGACGAGTTTCATCATGTTTGGATTATTTTCAATTCAGTTCAATCGAGTATAAAATTTTGGCTTATAAATTTTCAATCTCAACTTTACTTTTCTTAGTCTATTTGGGTCGATCTAGCTAAATTGATAATTCCTGATTATATTATTATTTGCACAACAAATTTGGAGGTTTTGCTATAGTTAGAAGTAATTTTTGAAAGAATCGAAAATGAGGTTAAATTCTCTATTTGTATGATATGATTCTTCTTTAAAATTTGATCCCCAAGCAATTTTAGAAATCTTATCTCCGAGATTTGTAAAATTATAGATATCATAAATATCTAATAATTTTGTAGAACATCATCAATCTCTAAGAGATGTTCAATATTTCTTCGTGATTAAATAGGGACGTTTGCACACACCTAAACGCAGCTTCTGCCTGAAAAGGTGAAAAAATAGATTAAATAAGAAAAGCTCCTGAGGCGGGCTAGGCCCAGAAGCCCATATCCTGAGTGAGGCTCAAGGTACACTACGCCTGCCCTAAGACAACTGCAACATTTTATTTTGCTTACAACATAGCCTCCAGTGTCTAATTAAATTACAAGGATTATTCAAACATAATTTAAAGAAAATTATAATTTTTGGCTTCCCGAGTTGCAGGATTCTGAGAAGTACGATATCAGGAATTTTGAGTTATTCTAAACATTAGTCCCAATTTTTTACAGGCTGTAGCATAAATTGATAGGTTTATCCAAATAAATCTGAAAGAAAAATACGTACCACCGTCGAAAATCTGAAAATAAATCACGTATAACCCCATCCTAAATCTAATGAAACACCGATGAAAATAAACTGGGATAAATACAATTTGTGTTTTCAATTTTGATGAGATTTTGAAAAATATCCTCTATTTTAGTTAATATATTAAAATTTCCCAAATTTTGACGAAAATCTAAAAAATATCCTCACTTTGAGTTAATATACTTTAAAATATCCTCAATTTTGACGATATTTTTAAAATATTTCGATTCAGAGTTTTCGATTACAGAATGGTGAGTCATTTGGGTTATAATCCACACGAGACGAAATGTTGAGTCATTTGAGTTATAATCCATAAGAGAATCCGGTGAACTGACTCAGTATTCTATCGTCGGAAATTTTGAATCAGGTTATTTTTAAAATTTCGTCAAAGTTGAAGACTTTTTAATATATTAACTAAAGTTTATGTCATTTTCAAAATCTCGTTAAAATTTGGAACATTTTAATGTATTAATTAAAATTGGGACATTTTCGGAATCTCGTTAAAATTGCAGATACGTACTAAAACTATCCCAAATAAATAACCTTATTAACCCCATTTGCATAGCCCCTAACTCAAATATCCAATAACGTTTGTTTTGCAATTGAAGCATAGAGAAGAACATCAACACAAGGAAGAACAAAGTTGAATGTCATGCTACAATCAAGTCAGATTATTGTCTCATTGATTGATAGTTCTAATTATTACTGTAATAGTATGCTAAGTTGGTTACACTCTCTGACATCCTCATTCAGTACCCCATCAGTTAAACCTATATGCTACATTACATCTGCACATCTTTGGTCTATTCAGGAAACATGTATCCCAAAACAGAGTTAGAAAGTTTAACAAGACAAGAGTTTCTACTTGGGTTTCTGCATAAAGAAAACTTAGCATTTATGAGCTTTATTACAGCAGTAAAAGAATTACTTGACCATATATACATGTAGCAATTCAAATTAATTAGGGCTGACAATTCGTGCGTGTTGGATCGTTATCGTGTCGACACGATAACGATATGATCTGATAGGGCCAAACACGAACAAGACCCGTTAAGGATCTGTCCGACGCACGACACGAAATATACTGACACAGGCACGACAAGGATACGAGACGAATACGACACGATTTTTTTCGTGTTGACACGACACGATAACGACACGACACGACACGAAATGATAAATTTAAATCAAAATTAAAATAAAAATAAAAATTCAAAACATATAATTAAATTACTATTAATTATATAAAAATAATATCGAATTATACGAAAACGACACGAACCTACACGAACACGAATGCAACACGAAAATTATCGGGTTACACGAACACGACATGGATCCGACACGAACACGACACGAAATTATCGTGTCCTTATCGTGTCGACATGATAAGGACACGAACAGGATAAGGCTGAACAATAACCCGTTAATTTCATACGTGTTCGTGTCGTGTTCTCGTATCGTGTCAAAAATTATCAGCCCTAAAATTAATAACTAGTTTTGTAGGAAATGGTTTGTCAGTTTCAAAGTCAATGAAGTTATATATAGGCGTATCCAGGATTTCCCTTGAGAAAGGGGAGATAATCCGTCCGTGTCGGTCGAACCCCGGTAGCTCGTTGCCATCTCTTTCCGAAGGGGTGGAGACCGGTAGCGACGCCTGTCGTCTCTTTGATGAGGAGATCTACTCCGCCTCTCCTCTCTTCTGTCCCGTTCGGCTCCGTGGACGGTGTGCCGAGGTGAGCGACTTCGGTAGTTGTACCGAGGTGACCGACTCCACGGGTGACGCTGGGGCGAATGAATGCGGTTGTCCCATCGAGGTGATCGACTTCGGACGACTTGCCGAGGTGAGCGTTCTCGGCTATCGCGCCGAGGTGAGCGTTGGTTATTTCGGAGGGGCGAATGACGAGCCCAAGTTTTGTGCTCTTTTTCTGTGTCTTGCCTAGGTCTAGATCGAGTCTTTTGTGTCTTTCTTGTTGTGTTTCGTGTCTGGGAGGACACAATGGTCTGCAGGGCAAGGCGGGCGGAAATGGGCAATTCTGACTCAGGGCTGGGCGATGGACAAGCGCGAGGAAGAAGGAAGAAGAGAGAGATGTTGGGCAAGGAAGATGAAGAGAGGTGATGGGCAAGATACGCGAGATCGGGGTGAATCTCGCTAACTGAAAGGATGCCTGTGAGCCAAATCCTCGAAATGGAGGAGATCATCTCAGATCCGTCAGGGCAAGGAAAGAGGCGCCGATCAACAAGGAAAACCTACTGATTGTCCAACCCATGGGCCATTACCATCGTCAGCCTCTCTCGGCCTATATATATGGATGAAGGCGCGACTTGTGCGTCTCTTCCGCTCTTCCTCGTTCCGTCTCTCACTCTCATACTTTTAGCATCAGATTCATCCAGCAACATCACATACATTAAGTCCCTTCGGGGCAAACACTTTTATTTACTTTGTCGTATGTTTTGCCGGCGGCACTTTGGGCTCGCCGTTTATTTCATTCAAGTAATAGTAAGTTGTTTCCGTTTAATTATGGTTTCGATTAACTGTTGCATGATTGTTTATTTTATGTCTAGCTAAGTCTTTATTCTGGTTTGGGCATGACTAAGTGAAGCATGATTAATATAACTCGAGAGGTCTAAGTAGGGCATTACGATCTGCATACGTGTGTTCCCGAAGCACTAGGTCCTGGGCATTATATAACTTAACCAAACTCGGTGTGTTAGTTGCAAATAACATAGTGGGTAAGGGAGGGTTGCAAGTAATAATTAGATTAAGGTGTCGGTGTCCCGCACCCCAAATAGTCTGTCGATGTGGGCGAGTTGGAGTAGTCCTAGCATTTGCCTTTGCCAATACCGGTCCGTTTAGATCATAATGTTTTTGTGGTTTGCATGTGCTGAGGTGTCCTCGTGCGTGGGCATTACGGGTTAGATAGTTTGCATAGGGTGTCCATTGCCTTCTTTACACAGAAAGGATAGATTTGGAGGGGTGCGTCGTGGGCGTGACACGTGACAATGGGGTCACGACGTATGTCTCTTATAACCGGTTGATGCATGTCATGTAGTGAAAACCTTTTCACCTAGGACCGAGTGTTAATCGTCTTCATGAAGTTGTTGCCCAAGCCAGACTCGTCTTATTATTTGATATTCCCTTTGAGTTTGTTTCAGGTTATTTTAGTCTACCTATAGTGATCAAGATAATTACACCACTCTCATTCCTTTTAAGTGACATCGTGACATCAGAGATTGCTACACCAACTCCTCGTGGGATCGACCCTATACTTATCATGGCTACGCTGTGATGGGCAATAGGTTATAAATTTATTTTGAGCAGCTAAACGACGACGATGTCGAATTGGCGCCGTTCTTCGGGAGTTGCGCATTCAAGAGTATCTCTATTTCTTGAGTTTATATTGCTTTCTTTATTGTATGCTACGACCTAACCTTGCAGGAGAGAACGGTGGACTTTTGTACGATCATGAGATCGAAAAGCACGCAAGGCGGAGGAGAGCGGCGATGCGGAGGGCACGACAAGTCGCAAGGCGGCTAATCGTAAGAGAACCCGGAGGCAATACGATGGGTGAACAACATAAGTAGAAACGAGCGTTGAGGAAATGGTGTTCCCCAACAACGTAACACGAGGCCAACGGGCATCACTTTGCCCGCGATCAATGGCCATTGGGAGATGAAGCATTCCTTCATCCAGATCCTCCCCCGATTTAGTGACATGCCCGGGGAGGATCCACAAAGACATTTACAAGACTTCGAGATGGCGTGTGGGACTATCCGCGCCAATGAAAATCTTGGGGAGTATGTGAGATTAGTATCATTCCCCTTCTCTCTGCATGATGGAGCAAGAGAATGGCTCTACACCTTGCCCACAGGAAGTGTGACCACGTGGGCACAACTTCACCAAAAGTTCCTCGAGAAGTACTTTCCGCGCCCGTATTCGAACATGAGGAAAATGATAGCGGCGTCAAAATGGGCACGGAGAGACCTTTATGATTCTTGGGGAAAGTTCAAACAATTGCGGCGAAATGCCCTCAACATCAAATTCGGATCATGATCGATCCAATATTTCATGGCGGGTTGAGGCAACAGAGAAAATTTGGGTGAATGCACTTGTGGAGGATCGATAATGAATAAAGTTCCCAGTGAGGCCTTTAGACTGTTGGGCGAGATGGCCGAAGAAAACAGAGATGAAGGAGGAGAAGTTCCGAGGCAAGCCGCCGCTACTTCTTCAACCGTGGAGACCAAGCTGGATAAACTTTGCAACCTGTTCGACAAGTTCATAACCAACACGGGGCCAGGGCAAAAGAAAGCTAAAGTTTGCCAAATTTGCGCGGCCGTGACACATCACACGGATCGATGCCCGCCTCTTTGAAGAAGAAGTCAATCTGATGGATCAAAATGGTAATGGGCGTCGAGCGGAGAGATATGATCCAAACTCATGGACCTACAACCTGGGATGGAGGAACCACGAAAACTTTAGGTGGTTTAACAACCGGCGAGGCGGGACAACAACGGCGATGCGGAGGCGGGACAACAACAACAAAGCGATGCGGGAATAGTCGGTGACCATAGCGGTGGGCCATCGTTGGCCTAACTTGTGCATACTATGGCACGAGAGAATGTGAAGGCTCAACAAGAGAACGAGAAATTCAAAGTTGAGACAAGAGGATCCCTCCAGAGCCTTGGGAACCAAGTTTCCCAATTGACGGCCGTAGTAACGCGTCTTGAGAAGAAGCAAGGAAACCTACCTCCACAAGTAGAGGTGAACGAGCTGGCCCAACTGAATGTTGTAGCCCTAAGAAGCGGGAAGAAACTACCAGAAAAAGTTTTCATGCCTAAGGACGACGCAGACATACCTGAAGTAGAAGATCTCACAGAACACAATGGTCATGATGACGGTGATCAAGAGGAACCGCACAAGGAAAAGAAGGAAAAGAAGAGGCAATCATTGAGCGACCTATGTCAAACCTAATCCTAAGGTTTTACCTCCTTTCGAGCGATTGGCGAGAACCGAGAGAGGAAGAAATGAGTGAGATGTATCGTGTATTTCGGGAGGTGGAAATTAATATACCGCTTATCATCGCTCGGGCACGATGCGAAATGGGCAAAGTTCATGAAAAATTGTGCGAGAAAGGTGAAATCAAAGATGATGCAAAATTCAAGTGGGAGAGAATGTATCCATGATCCCACAGTGAAATTGCCGAGAAGTGTGGAGATCCGGGGATGTTTTTATTCCTGCGTAATAGGCAATACGAGGATCGAAGGGCCGTCTTTGGTTGGGGGCATCTATAAGCGTCATGCCCTTGTCAATGTTCAATGAATTAAAAGTGAGAACCACGAAGCCAACACGAGTGGTTATTGATTAGCGAGACGGTCCAGCGTCTATCGAGAAGGAATCATCGAGCGTATTGGTCAAAGTGGAGAACTCATATTTCCGGCGGACTTTACGTTACGGATATGGGCACGATGGGTAACAAATCTTGATGATTTTATTGGGCGACCATTCATGAAGACGGCCGGGACCGGGATCGATTGCGACACGGGCGAGTTATCTTGTGAATTCGACGGCGAGGCGGTGACCTTCAACATCTTCAAGGCCATGGAGCATCCGATTGATATTGAGGTCGTGGAATTCATTGATCACATTGAACCCATGGTGGAGACATCCCGCACGAGATAGGTTTACAAGATCCATTGGATGCGACAATTCAAAGTGGTCTTGGGAGGAAGACACTCGAGGGGCGACTTACGGACAATGTCGGGAGGCCACGCTTATTTATGAGCAAACCCGGGGACTCAAGTGGTCGATATGCGAGAACATGCCCAAGCCGAAGGAAGAAGAAAACTCGTTCCATCCCTTATGAGAGCACCGAAACTCGAGCTAAAGACTTTTCCTCACCACCTGAAGTACATCTTTCTAGGGAAGGACGACACCTTGCCCGTAATCATCAATGCTAAACTCAGTCCGAGTTAGGAGGAAGCTGTGAAGAATGTTATTGGGCAATACAAAGAAGCTATTGGATGGACATTGGCCGACATCAAGGGCATCAGCCCATCCATATGCGTGCACAATATTTTGATGGAGGAAGAAGCCAAACCGGTACGCGATCAACAAAGGAAGTTGAACCCAGCTATGAAGGAGGTAGTCATGAAGGAGATCTTGAAGCTTCTCGACTTAGGCATCATATATCCCGTATCAGACAGTAAATGGGTCAGCCCAGTACACGTCGTGCCCAAGAAGTCAGGCATTCAGGTAGTGAAAAACGAGAAAGGAGAGCTGATCCCACGAGACTCCAAACAGGTTGGAGAATGTGTATTGACTATCGAAAGCTCAACACGGTAACCCGAAAAGATCACTTCCCATTACCTTTCATTGACGAGATGCTGGAAAGGTTAGCTGGAAACAAATTCTTTTATTTTTTAGACGGATACTCGGGCTACATGCAGATATGGGTTGCCCAAGGTGATCAGGATAAAACCACTTTCACATGCCCATTCGGGACATTTTCCTACAGAAGAATGCCTTTCGGCTTGTGTAATGCCACAGGGACATTTCAGCGATGTATGATGAGCATCTTCTCGGACCTATTGGAGAAATGAATCGAGGTCTTTATAGGCGACTTTACCGTCTCACGGGAATCATTCGAGAATGCTTGGCAATTTGGAGGTAGTCCTACGAGATGTGTCGAAAAGAATTTGATCCTCAATTATGAGAAATGTCATTTCATGGTACAAGAAGGGATTGTTCTTGGGCACGTGGTGTCTGAAAGAGGGATAGAAGTGGATAAAGCTAAAGTAGAAATCATCGCCAAATTGCCTATCTAGCTTCGATAAAGCAAGTGCGAGGTTTCTTGAGCACTGGGGTTCTGAGAAGATTTGTGAAGGACTTGAAGATCGCCCGACTATGACACGACTACTCCAGAATGATGTACCATGGGAATTCGATGAAGAGTGTAAGATAGCGTTTGATACTCTGAAGAATAACTTAATTTCAACACCGATCATTCAACCCCCTGATTGGGGCATGCCGTTTGAAGTTATGTGTGATGCTGGCGGATATGCCGTGGGGCCGTCTTGGGACAACGAAGAGGAAAGGAAAGTCATGCTATATATTATGCCTCAAGAACTCTCAATGCAGCCCAATGCAACTACAAAGACGATCGAAAGAGCTCTTGGCGGTCGTCTTTGCCTTTGAAAATTTTGATCATACCTAATCGGGGCTAAGACAATCGTCTGCTTGATCATCCGCCTACGAGATACCTGATGGCCAAGAAGGAGTCAAAGCCATGACTGATCAGATGGATCTTGCTTCTCCAAGAGTTTGATGTGGAAATCAAAGACAAGAGTGGAGCACAAAACCTTGTGGCCGACCAATTGAGTAGGATACTGAAGGGGGAAGACCCTGTGCCCATTACGGAGACCTTCCCTGAAGAACATCTATACTTCATTCAGGGCACGGCGGAGTTCGAGCCATGGTATGCAGACTTGGTGAATTACAAGACTACTGGGGAACTCCCTGTTGGGCTCTGATAAGCCTCATTTTTACATGATTTATAAGGCTATATTCGTTTCGTTTCTAAGTGATAAGTGATCTTTTGAGTTGTCTTTTGATATATTTATGTTTACCTTGGAAGATATTATGCCATGTGTATTTCATGTCATTTTAGCATAGGTTTTGATGTCAAAAAGGTGGATCACGATAAAGAGGAATCAATAGCCCAGTCGCGAGCTCATGCGAAGAAGAACTGTTTGAAAATGACGTTGAATATGAGATAATGGATTTGAAAAAGATGGATGTACAAAGTTCACTATGTTAAAGATCATCTCGATAGGAGTCCGTGGCGCAAACGGATCGCAATTGGTCCGGACGAGAGAGAGCGAGGCGAAACAGTGAGTCGCGCAATGCATAGCCGAGGACATCATGCCTCGCGACCAGCTATCGCGAAAGAAGAGAAAGCCCGCCTCGCGAGGAAGAGCCGAATTTTGGCACTTTTGAATGCCTCTCGACCTACCTTGGCGGGACTCCTCTCTAGCTTTGCTAGAGAGGAGCAATGAAGCCCAAATGACCGAGAATTCGCGTGCCTCCTTCGCGAATCAAGGATGCTGAACGCGTCTCGAGGCGAGTTAGAGTTCGAGTATAATTCGAATCGAATCGAGAAGGATTGGGAAATTGATGTGAAAAGGAGCTCGCGACTTATTATAAATAGGAGATAGAGCGAGAGCTTAGATACACCATTCGAGGCGAACACAATTTCTTCTTTATTTTCTTTTGCAAATCCTTTTCTAGATAAATTTAGTTTAGCTTTTTCTTTAAGTATTTTCATTCCAATTTCATAGTTTAGTATTAGAATTTAGAATTTTATTCTGGATCGAAGCTGCTACATTGTTCTTCGTGGATTCCTACGGTTTTATTTATTTAATTCAGTTTATGTTATTCTTATTTATTTATTGTTTTGTTATTTTAATTATGCGTAGCTAAATTTAAATATTGATCCTAGGGTTTGTATGTCAACTAGATTTATATAATTAATCTGTTGATCTTGTTTTGCCGTCCCATTCATGATTTATAATTCTTGGGTTTAATTCTCATGTGTTGGTATCGCCAATATTGATGCATGCTAGTTATGTGATTGATGTCTTGGCGGAATTAATTGCATAATCGATATCGGAATTTATAATCTGGTTTTGCCTTGAGACCGGCGGAGATAGGTGGTCAGAGGAGGTTAAATCTTTGTGTGCTTTTGGTAATTAGCTTACTTCTCTTGAGACAGACGGAGATAGAGTTTAGGCTAACCTACTACTATAGGCGTCTGGCGGAAACTATAGTTACATTAGTGATCCTTCATATGAATGTGGATTAAATTGGTGAACAGTTAATAGGTAAATTGTGTGAATTTGGTTAGGTTAAGTACATCCCTAGGATCGATCTTTATATCCGAGTTTTATTCCTATCTTTATTTTCGAGTCTAGTTTTATTATATTCTCTCTTGATATTTTGTTGCACGGATAATAATAAAGATTACGTGTTAATTACTTGTTGTGTTCTCAGTCATGATCCACGTGGATACGATATATATACTTATTTGTTTACTATCATTTATTTGGTAGGAATATTAGCGATCAAATTTTGGCGCGTTCTTGGTATTTAGATGCATAGTGATAATTTTCGGATTGTAGTTATTAATTGAGCGTTAAAAAAAATTAAAAATTAAAATAGAAAAAAAAAAAAGATCTTATTATTTACGTGTTGCTTCTCGAGATCGATTTTATTTTATCTCTCGTGCGATGCATGATTACAAGATCCCAAAGGAAAGAAATTATTCCTTGGATCTTGAGATTGAAAGATCACATAAGAGAGTCGAGAAAGAAGACAACGAGACAATGGCGATAGGCGAGGCACGATCGGATGGCGAAATGGAGGAGATGTTAGCGACAATGCAACGCCAACCGGCGTTGAATAATCGAATGGGCGAGATGGGTGGTGAGCACGCCCTTACCGCTCGACCATATGTACGAGACCACCTACGGATCGGTTCGAGGTGGAGGATGGGGGCGAGCGTCAGCGCGAATAACTTTGAGTTAAAACACGCCTCATCGGCATGATCTGGCGGAGCGGTTTGGGGAGGGTTTCGAAGACCCCAATGCTCACTTGGGCGTTCTTGGATATCGTGATACTATCAGCGAGCAGTGCCGGTGATGCCATCCGGACGCGGATGTTCGGATTTTCGCCGAGAGTCAAGCGAAAGACCGGTTCGAAGCTTGGACAGATCGAGGATTATCACGTGGGGAGCTACGTGAGAAATTTTTATCTAAATACTTCCCACCGTCGAGCTCGGAAGATCATTCTTGAGATCTCCCATTTTCACAATGGGAGATGAGTCGTTATTGAGGCTTGGGGCGATTGAAACTTGCTCAAAGTGTCCACAGCATGGGTTTCACCGGCGGCAAGTAACGCAATTTTATAGTGGACTCGGTGCTAACACCAAGCATTGTAGATCGTCGGTAGGAGGATGCACGCTCAATCGTGGAATAGGCGGCGTTGAGAATAATTGAGGAGATGGCATCCAACAGTTATCGATGGCCGATGGAGGCAGTAGATCGGAAGAGTGGCTGCTTTGTAGAGTTGGATGACAAGTATGATGATTTATTGGAGAAATTTACATCTTTGCGGAAGAAGTCTGGCCGAGAGGAAAGGCGGATGTTGTGGTCATGGCGCGAGAATATGGAGGAGGTTCAATATTTGAACCAAAGGAGCAATAACGAGGGAATCGGTGGGAATCCGCCTATCATCCCAATAATAGGAATCATCCCAATTTTTCCTATGCTAACGCGAGAATGCTCAAGCAATTACCACACGGTTTTTTGTTAATAATGGAATGATTGTGGAGCCCGAAGCCGAGCATTGAGGATATGATGCAACAATTGTTGGCGAGCAATCGTGAGATAACAACGAATCACCAACAAATGGTAGCTCGACAAAATATTGAGATCCGGTGACTTGGGAATAGGATGAGCAGCTACGGAGAATACAATCAGCGCCATCAATAATACGGTGATAGCCATGGGAAAACAATTGAAGATGTTGGAGAACCAAGTGGGGCAAATGGCTAATGAGAGCTGGGATGCAGGCGAGGTCAATTCCCAAGCAACACCGAGCAGAATCCTAAGAATCATATACCTCCGAATCGGTGCAATGCTATTCATACGAGAAGTGGAAGAGCACATAAATTATCCGAGATGCGAAAGGGAAGAAGAGGATCATACGACATGGGAGAAGAAATCACGCCTCGCGACACGGCAAGAGAAGGCGCGAGTCGCGAGCTAATGTCGCGAGCCCAAGACGCGAGGAAGCCTCGCCGAGAAGAATGATTTCCTCGCGACCCGACATCGCGACCAGGATCGCGAGATCGACGCGAAGACAGACGAGAGAGCACCTCGCGACAAGCGCCGCGAGGAATCATCGCGACGGAAGGTCGCGAAGTCCGCCAATGGCGATTCGTGAGCCAAGATAGAAGGCGCCTCGCGGCATGATTAGAGAGGATTCGAGAGAGTAGCACATGATCAACCGATGCTTCCAAAGCCTACAGCCCCGTTTCACGGCGTTTTAGGAAAGCGAAATATGATGAGGAAGTCGCTCGCTCAAAGAGATCTTCGAAAGTGAACATTAATCTTCCTCTTTTGATGCGCTTGAATATGCCGGATCGTCAAATTTCTCAAGGATGCATTGGCGAATAAGAAAAGTTGGGAAATTTGACAAGATCAACCTCTACGAAGAATGCGGTGCTATCTTGCAGAGAAAGTTGCGGTGAAGCAAAAGGATCAGGGAGCTTCACTTTGGAGTGCGAGATCACAGGAACACCTTCCCAATGTGTTATGTGATGCGGGGCGAGCATAAATCGATGCCATTAAATGTGTTCAATCGCTTAGAATTGGGCAAGCGAAGAAGACCTCAATTTCATTAATGATGGTGACGGAATTGATTGCATATCTAAGGGCATAGTTGAAGATGTGTTGGTAAGGATTCGGATTTTGTTTTTCCTGTGATTTTGTTATTCTAGACATTCACAATTTAAACATCAACCACTAATCTTGGGTCGGCCTTTTCTAGCAATCGGTCGTGCTTTAATTGATGTCGGGAAGGCGATCGACTTTTCGTGTGAGCGATGAGGAGCTGAAAATATCCATATATGATTCCATCAAGCAACATGATAGTCCGAGCATGAAGAGTGTCATTCAATCACTCATTCTTTGTTAGCCAAATCTCGAGCTTAGATGTGAACCGTCCGGTTGACAGGGTGCTAGAAAGAAAAGATGGACTCGGTATAGAACTCCGAGTGTCTTGTTCAAGTTTGGGAGGCCACTTCCATACTCGGTGGTGGTGCGGTCAATGCAAAATATCGAGGCAAGCACGCATTTGGGAAGAAGTCTGCGTCAAAGCGCCGGATTGATCGGGTATGAAATGGTCAGCTAAAGACATTTAAATTTAGCACTTGTTGGGAGGTAACCCAATGTTTTCCTTTGTTTTGTTTTTTCGTTTTTGTTTTGTTTTCGTTTTGTTTTGTTTTGTTTTGTTTTGTTTTGTTTTGTTTTGTTTTGTTTTGTTTTGTTTTGTTTTGTTTTGTTTTGTTTTGTCTTTCTTGTTTGGGTTACGTATACATTTTGTGGGTTGAGTTGAATGACGAGCGAGATGATGAGAATTGTTTTATTAGAAAATTTGATTGCAAGCGATTTTGTGAGGCGAAGCATGTTATGATTATTGTGAGTATTGAGCCTTTGAGAACTTGATCACATTTTGAAACACCGTGAGACTTGAGCTTTCATTGTCATATCTTTTCGGTCTTGTTTCTTTACGTGTGAATAGTTTGAAATAGCATGTGTTTCTAGAACTTGCTCTGGTTCTTTTCGAGGTTGCATTGGCGTGCTTAAGAATTTTGAAATGATATTAGGCATTCTTTTCTTAGCCTATACACTATCGAACACTAACTTTGTTATGTTATTATCCTTTGATGAGCCCGTTTGAGCCTACCTTATTCATTCATATATCCGTGGGTTGGGTTATGTTGTTAGTGAGATTTTGGCTGCTTGAATTGAGGGTTGAGAAAAGAAAGGAAGGAAGAGAATAAATGTTGAGAAAGTGATTATTAAAATAGTTGCTTACCCATATAAGTTGAAAAAAAAAAAAACACAAGAGTGTGAAAAGAACATAAATGAGTAAGTAGTAGTGCTTTTAGATGAGTATATCACTTATATGAAAATTGTGGAATTCTAAAAAAAAAAAAAAAAATGACTTCTTGGTATGGAGAATTGAAATAAATTGTGAGCGTTTGGGATTGTGACTTGTGATACTTATGGTGTTTTTCATTATGGGGTTATGAGTCATTTAACCTAAATATATCATACCTTACCAAAAGCTACATTATAACCTTTTATAAGACCTTTTGATCTTAGTTCTTGAGCACATATTTGAGCGATGGAGAATTAGGCGATTTGCAAGCTTATGGTAGATTCCATGTATTTTTGAACTTTGAGTATACATCCTCCTTGATACACTTGAGTGTTTGAGATTTCTTATATATATATATATCCATGTCGTGAGGATTCAAGTTTGAGAAGGCTTGTGCTTATGATTATTATGATGTGTGGAGTTTAACGAAAGATGTTGTGATTTGATTCATTTGAGTGAATCGTTTATTGCTCATTGCTCTGAGGCTTATTGCTTTTATCGTTCGACTCCTTACCTGTCTCTAGTCGTCTCTCTTTTGTTCTTATTTGTTTGAGGACAAACAAAAGGTTAAGTTTGGGGGAGTTGATAAGCCTCATTTTTACATGATTTATAAGGCTATATTCGTTTCGTTTCTAAGTGATAAGTGATCTTTTGAGTTGTCTTTTGATATATTTATGTTTACCTTGGAAGATATTATGCCATGTGTATTTCATGTCATTTTAGCATAGGTTTTGATGTCAAAAAGGTGGATCACGATAAAGAGGAATCAATAGCCCAGTCGCGAGCTCATGCGAAGAAGAACTGTTTGAAAATGACGTTGAATATGAGATAATGGATTTGAAAAAGATGGATGTACAAAGTTGACTATGTTAAAGAGCATCTCGATAGGAGTCCGTAGGCGCAAACGGATCGCAATTCGGAGTCCGGACGAGAGAGAACGGAAGCAAACAAATAAGTCGCGCAATGCATAGCCGAGGGACATCATGCCTCGCGACCAGCTATCGCGAAAAAGAGAAAGCCCGCCTCGAGGAAGAGCCGAATTTTGGCACTTTTGAATGCCTCTCGACCTACCTTGGCGGGACTCCTCTCTAGCTTTGCTAGAGGAGCAATGAAGCCCAAATGACCGAGAATTGCGTGCCTGCTTCGCGAATCAAGGATGCTGAACGTCTCGAGGCGAGTTAGAGTTCGAGTATAATTCGAATCGAGAATCGAGAGAAGGATTGGGAAATTGATGTGAAAAGGGAGCTCGCGACTTATTATAAATAGGGAGATAGAGCAGTAGCTTAGATACACCATTCCAGAGCAGAACACAATTTCTTCTTTATTTTCTTTTGCAAATCCTTTTCTAGATAAATTTAGTTTAGCTTTTTCTTTAAGTATTTTCATTCCAATTTCATAGTTTAGTATTAGAATTTAGAATTTTATTTACGGATCAAGTCGCTACATTGTTCTTCGTGGATTCCTACGGTTTTATTTATTTAATTGGTTTATGTTATTCTTATTTATTTATTGTTTTGTTATTTTAATTATGCGTAGCTAAATTTAAATATTGATCTAGGGTTTGTATGTCAACTAGATTTATATAATTAATCTGTTGATCTTTGTTTTGCCGTCCCATTCATGATTTATAATTCTTGGGTTTAATTCTCATGTGTTGGTATCGCCAATATTGATGCATGCTAGTTATGTGATTGATGTCTTGGCGGAATTAATTGCATAATCGATATCGGAATTTATAATCGGTTTTGCCTTGAGACCAGCGGAGATAGGTGAGTTGTAGGAGGTTAAATCTTTGTGTGCTTTTGGTAATTAGCTTACTTCTCTTGAGACCCGACGGAGATAGAGTTTAGGCTAACCTACTACTATAAAAATGTCTGGCGGAAACTATAGTTACATTAGTGATCCTTCATATGAATGTGGATTAAATTGGTGAGCAGTTAATAGGTAAATTGTGTGAATTTGGTTGGGTTAAGTACATCCTAGGATCGAGTCTTTTATATCCGAGTTTTATTCCTATCTTTATTTTCGAGTCTAGTTTTATTATATTCTCTCTTGATATTTTGTTGCACGGATAATAATAAAGATTACGTGTTAATTACTTCTTGTGTTCTCAGTCATGATCCACTCGTGGATACGATATATATACTTTTGTTTTACTATCATTTATTTGGTAGGAATATTAGCGATCGGGCTCACTACGTATCAAAGAAACAAAATCAAAGCGGTTGTCGTGCCTACATATGGGATGATCCTACTTATGGAGAAAGTCGTGACCAAGTCTTGCGACGATGTGTGCGGCGAGATCAAAGACATCTGAATCCTTGCCACTCCAAAGAATGTGGAGGTCACTTTGGGCACTGAGAGGACAAGAAGAAAGGTTTTAGACAGCGGTTTCTTCTGGCCCACGATATTCAAAGATGCTTATGAGCTGTGTAAGCAATGCAAAGAGTGTCAACAGGAAGGAAATATCACAAAGAGGAATGAGATGCCCATGATACCTATCCTTCCCGTCGAAATCTTTGATGTATGGGGGATGGATTTTATGGGACCATTACCAAGCTCAAGGGGCAACGCGTACATCCTACTTGCAGTGGACTATGTTTCGAAATGGGTTGAGACCAAGGCAAGTGCCACCAATGACTCAAAGGTGGTTTCACTTTTCTTAAAGCTAATATTTTCAACAGTTCGCGTGCCCAAGGCAATTATCGGCGATCGAGGAACCCGTTTACGCAACACTACTATCACCAAATTGTTCGAGAAATACGGTGTAACCCATCGGGTAACTTCTGACCTACCGTCCGCAAGCTAATGGGCGGGCGGGTTGTCTATGAATCATCAAGACTATATTGAGGAAGGTAGTGGGACCTACTGGGCAAAGGCTGGAGCACTCATCTTGAAGGCAGCGTTATGGGCATACTGAGGCGCATCTGAGACCCTTTGGGCATGTCACCATACCGAATTGTGTTCGGCAAGATGTGTCACTTACCAATAGAACTAGAGCACAATGCATTTTGGGCGTTGAAAAGCTCAACTTTGATTGGGACCGTGATGGCCAAGCTAGAAAGCTTGACTTCAAGGCTGGAAGAAATAAGGATAGAGGCCTATGTGATGCCGTTCTATATAAAGAAAGATTAAAGAAGGCACATGATCGTCTTATCAAAGCCAGTCATTCGAGCGAGGCAATTGGTGCTTTTATACCGATCTCGATTCAAGTTGATGTCGGGCGAGTTAACAAGCAAGTGGTGCGGACCATATGAAGTCAAACTCGATTTACGAATGGGTAGTCGGTCGCGAGACCTAAAGGCGAGAAAGACCTTCAAGGTCAATGGACAACGTCTAAAGGCTTACTATGGACATCACGAGATAGATCCGGGGCTGCATCGAGTGCAAGCCCTCGACGGGGAAGATTAAAAAGAGAAATCTAGTCGAGCCACGACGATAACCAAGGCGCTGGCCAGGAGACAACCTGGTATTTTATTTGCTTTCGTTGTTGTTTTCTCTTTTGTTTTTGTTTTTGCCCCCGTTTTGCGTGTGGTGTTGTGTAGGTGAATCTGCAGGAAAAGGTGTGATCATGATCAAAGTGGGTAAGAGGCGATGATTGACATTCACTATGGGCAAGAGGGTGAGTTCTGGAACAAGTGGCAGGCGGTTGTCAGGAGAAAGGACGTAACGTCCCTTCTATCTGGCCACTCCATAATTAACCCCCCCCCACGTCGCCTCAACCTCTGCAACTTCTCCCTCTCTCTCACCTGAACCATAAAGAAGAAACCCTTTCCATTTTAAAAAATGACCACCCGTAAAACCAGAGCCAGAAACACCACAAAAATTTCCGATTCCCCCTCTGAACCGAAGAAAACCACCGAGCTCGAAGCGAAGATGGCGACCCTCGAAACTCCCGCCACTCCCGAGATGCCCAAGAGCCCCTCCGGTAAACTCAGGGACCGGAGAAGATAATCGAGGACACCGTACCTTCACCCACAAAGGAGGCGCCGGAGGAACCACCAAGAGAGACCACGGCGATGCCCAAAAAGAAGAAATCCAAGGCCATCAAGGAAAAGCCCACCCCAACAACGGAGAAGGAGGATACCCCCGCGGAGACAGAGGAGTCCACCTCGGACGAAGCTGACGAACTGGAGCCCTCCGGCGAGAAGGAGAGAAGTTAAGGAAGAGAAGAGACCCCAACCGAGAAAGACTCAGGGCACCACCACCACCGAGAAAGAAGCCTCGCTGAGACTACATCCACCGAGGAAGAGAACAGGGATACCTTGCGAAGATGGCATCACCCTCTTCAGAAAAAGGGAAAGCCATCCTGACCACGGAGAGACCACCCCGTAGTTCACCCACTGGACCACTGATGAGGGGCATTGTGAAGCCAGGCGTTAGACATGGAGGTGTTGGAAAGTCTGGGGTTAAGGATGAAGTGAAGAAGTTTTCGCAAGGATTGGATGGGGGCGTTTTGAAATGGCAGGAGACGGTGTACATCACATTGGCGAGGGAGTTCATTCGGACCCCAGTAAAAACACGGGCAAAGTGAAGGCGACCACGGATTGCATAAAATTTAAGCCGATGGAAACAACTTCGTTCTCGTGAGCGACTTCAACTGCACACAGGCATGATGGAAGTTTTGAGGCGAAGACCACAGTCTGAGGAGGCTTTCACCCTCGTCCCCGAGCACACGGGGAGGTGAAATGAAAAATGGGCAACGATTGGTTTGGGCACAACATTGAGTCGGGATACACTAAGGGCCTCGAGGTGAGGAGCAACGCGCTAAGGATGTGTCATCGCCTCCTGTCCTACAGTTTCTTCGGGAAGGTGGACAGCAGCAACTCCATCTCCCAGCAGGAGTTTTTCATTCTGTGGTGCATGTGGCATGGCCACAAGATTAATTTTACCGCGTTTGCAGCAGCCCACTTCAAGGATATCCTGACTCATCCCAAGCAGAGGATCTCTCTTGCCCATTTGGTGACCGTCTTAGCCACGAAGCTGAAGGTACTGGACGAAGCGAATACCGATCTGGAAGTAGAGCCATTTGTATATTGATCTGACTATCTTGGGCGTATGAAGGACATCTACTATGACCAGGACGGCAAACCAGTCTTCACGGAGCCAGCCCTGATGACCAGACAGCCCTCGCCAGTCTCCCAGTCAGCCAGGAGGAGAGTCGGAGATAGCCAGGAGGATGAGGACATTAAAGCCGCTTGGCAGGATGGAGGAACAACGAAAGCGACCCATGATGCCCCTTAGCCTACTTTGCCTGTTGCATTCGGTATCCGGCTTCCCTCGACCTTTTGTCCTCCATTTTTGGTTTTTGTTTCCTGTTTTATTCTATTTTTTGTTTCTGTTTTTGTTGTTTGTTTCTTGTTTTGTTTTTGTTGTTGTTGGTGGTCAACCCCCTTCCCTCACCCACTTTGCTCAAGGCAAAGTGTGTGAGTGAGGGGGGTTGCTTCTGTTTTTGTTTTGTTCGAGTTAAGAGAGTCGGTCCCCACTCTGACCCACTTTGCCCAAGGCAAAGTGTGTGAGTAGGGGGACTGCCTACCTTGCTCGTGTCGTTTCGTTGTTTGTTGTTTGTGTTCCTCCATGTTTACCCACTTTGCTCAGCGCAAAGTGTGTGAGTCAGGAGGGTTTTCGTTTTGTGTGTCGGTTGGCATGTTTAAATTGGTGGGATTGATTGATCGTATTTTGCTTTGTTTTGAATAATCTAGTAGTTCTAGGAATTACGTTTGAGCATAACCGTATGTAAATAAGGATGATGAATTGAATTTGAGCACACATGGTGAGATTTGAGCTTAAGCTGTTGTATCTTGATCAACACGGTTTCCTTTCTTGTGTGATTAATGACATCTTCATTAGGCTTTGCTAGAACTTGCGTGCACTCTTATGTCGAGGCCTTATTGACTTAGTTAAAACATTTAGATGACTTAGGCAATTTTTCTTTCAAATAGCCCATCGAGCCAAAATGTCCTACCTAATGTTAATCCTCGTTCGGCCCCTTGAGCTTAATAATTTCTTTCACTCACTTAAATTAGCACGGAAAAAGTCTACCCGGTCGATTGGACTTAGGAGCTAATAGAAGAGAAAGGCGGACAAAAATGGAAGAACAGTAGCCTCGTGATGGGCAAGAAATAAAGGGTTAACAAATTATCAAGAAAATGGGCAAAACGCCCAATATAAAGAAGGTACCCAGAATTGAAAGAAAAATGAAGGGCTTGAAATAAAAGAATATATGTTGATGAAGTCATAAGATGGTTATCTTTGAGGCCGTAAGAAAAATGCGAAAGGAAATCCATGGAGGACAAAATAAATTCCTCGAACACGAGTCCATGATGACCTTAGCCTCGTTCAAAATTTCTCACCTATGTCTTAAGCCCCATTACAACCAAATAAAGACCTAAGGATGAATGTTTAAAACTTTGTCTAAGCGGTGGAGATGGTAGAGACACATGAAGCTCCATGACATAGTCGAAATGAAAGATGTCTGGCGTATACACTAGCCTATACACAAGAGTGCAGTGTTGGTAAGGAAAATGCCCAATATGCTCAAATTCGTATTTTGACTTGTTTGATGGTCATTACTTGAATGGAGTTCTCTTGATTTGCTAGTTTGTTCTAATAGCGTTATATTGGCCGAGATATCTGCTTTGGTGGAAATGTGCTAACCTTTTACATTTTAAGTCTTTTCTTTCTTTCTTTTGTCTTGGGCAAGTGCATGTGCATGCTTGAGGACAAGCATGTTTAAAGTGTGTGCGTGTGACGAGCCCAAGTTTTGTGCTCTTTTTCTGTGTCTTGTCTAGGTCTAGATCGAGTCTTTTGTGTCTTTCTTGTTGTGTTTCATGTCTGGGAGGACACAATGGTCTGCAGGGGCAAGGCGGGGCGGAAATGGGCAATTACAGCTCCAGGGGCTAGCTGATGGACAAGCGCAAGGGAAGAAGGAAGAATGAGAGAGATGTTGGGCAAGGGAAGATGAAGAGAGATGTGATGGGCAAGATACGCGAGATCGGGGTGAATCTCGCTAAATCTGGAAAGGATGCGCGCGCAGGCCAAATCCCCTGAAATCCGGAGGAGATCATCCCAAATCCGTCTGGGCAAGGAAAGAGCGCCGATCAACAAGGAAAACCTACCAAATTGTCCAGCCCATGGGCCATTACCATCGTCAGCCTCTCTCGGCCTATATATATGGATGAAGGCGCTACTTGTGCGCTGCTTCCGCTCTTCCTCGTTCCGTCTCTCACTCTCATACTTTTAACATCAGATTCATCCAGCAACATCACATACATTAAGTCCCTTCGGGGCAAACGCTTTTATTTACTTTGTCGTATGTTTTGCCGGTGGCACTTTGGGCTCGCCGTTTATTTCATTCAAGTAATAGTAAGTTGTTTCCGTTTAATTATGGTTTCGATTAAGCATTGCATGATTGTTTATTTTATGTCTAGCTAAGTCTTTATTCGGTTTGGGCATGACTAAGTAAAGCATGATTAATATAACTCGAGAGGTCTAAGTAGGGCATTACGATGCATACGTGTGTTCGAAGCACTAGGTCCCGGCATTATATAACAACCAAACTCGGTGTGTTAGTTGCAAATAACATAGTGGGTAAGGGAGGTTGCAAGTAATAATTAGATTAAGGTGTCGGGTGACCGCGCCCCAAATAATCTGTTGGTGTGGGCGAGTTGGAGTAGTCTAGCAGTTTGCCTTTGCCAATCACAGGGTGCATCAGATCATAATCTTGCATGTGGTTTGCATGTCTTTGAGGTGTCCTCGTGCGTGGGCATTACGGGTTAGATAGTTTGCATAGGGTGTCCACTGCATTCTTTACAGAAAGGATAGATTTGGAGGGTGCGTCGTGGGCGTGACACGTGACAATGGAGTCACGACGTATGTCTCTTATAACCGGTTGATGCGTGTCATGTGGTGAAAACCTTTTCACCTAGGACCGAGTGTTAATCGTCTTCACGAAGTTGTTGCCCAAGCTAGACTCGTCTTATTATTTGATATTCCATATGAGTTTGTTTCAGGTTATTTTAGTCTACCTATAGTGATCAAGATAATTACACCACTCTCATTCCTTTTAAGTGACATCGTGACATCAGAGATTGCTACTCCAACTCCTCGTGGGATCGACCTTATACTTATCGCTGGCTACGCTGTGATGGGCAATAGGTTATAAATTTATTTTGAGCGCTAAGCGACAGCGTGTCGTGAACGACCTCGGCGCCCATGACTACCGGTCGGGCGTTCTTGAGATGCCCGCTCCGTTGCCCTCGGTTGAGAAATGCGGAATTGGCCGATGTTGGCGTTGAGGAATTCGGACACGGCTCGGCCGAGGACCTCGTGAGATGGGTGAAGTGTTTGTTCACCAGCGTTGAGATCGGCATCTTCCTCTTCGATAGGGCGGCGATCCTGAGGGTGTATAGGAAGGTTTTCTATGTAACCCTCATGTGTATTATTCTTTGTCGGCCTCGCGATCCCTTACGGTCTTTGCGTGACCACTTGATCGGGTCTTGAGCGGTTGTTGCCGGCACCACCAGCGGTGCTAGCATTTGCACGAGTTCTTGCCATTGATTTTGCGTGAAAAGCGAAGCTTCTTGTTCGGTTTCCCAGAATGGCGCCAATGATAAATCTTGTGTGCGAGATTTATGAAAGCGATAAAAACACGAGAGGCTTTTACGTGGTTCGATCAAGAATAAGATCTCGTCCACGGAGGTGATTCTCAATACTTTCACTATGTCGGATTACAATGAATGTATTGAAAAGCTCTAGTATTCAAATAGTTGTCAACCCTTCTACCTTCAACCTAACCTCTATTTATACATGTAGTGGATCTCTAAAGATTGTCTTGGATCCCTTGCCTTGTGGGATCCGATCTCTTCTATATCTTGATCCTGAATATCTCCTTGATATCTCTTCTTCGATTTGGTCTTGAATAGGGTTTAGATGTTGGGCTTGAGCTTAACCGCGTGAGGGTTGTCCATTAGGTCGAGCCCGGTTCACTGGGCTGCCATTGGACCTGAGCGGTTGGGCCATATCCCATCAGTAACAATTGTTCCTGTCTATATGAACTCACTGACAAAGCCAATCCAATGTAAAACTTGACTCTTACATTAATAAAGCTAGCAACTAAATCAAAGAAAATAAAATAAATCCTCCAGTTGATTCGTTTTTCACAATTTCGAGAGCCAAGATAAAAAATACCCATATCGGTCAATCTATTACATATTTTGCTTCAGAAATTATTGTCTGAGTCAAAGGTTTGAGGTTTGAGTCTACCATAAAAAGATAGCCATCACTATAAGATGAGGAGGAGGAGGTGATGGGCTAAGTACATTTGCTTGGTTGTTTTACAAAATCATGTGCCACCGGCGGCAGCTGCTCTATTCTGCAGCAAAGCATTTACTGGTAATTATGACATTATAGTGCTAATTTGTTGTTGTTGTATGTTAGCGTAGGTTGTCGTGGAAAACGACTATAGAGATTATTATTATTCTCCTATTTAAAAAGTTTTGGCCATCAGGTGGTGATATTGATTTGTTCAAGAATGGCTGTATGTATCTTCTTCTTTATATTTTGTCGCCGCCTTGCTAGACCACTGCCCTGGCCCGACCTTTGTGCAAATGATATATACATTCACTGCACACAAACTATTCATTGCATTCTATCAACTATGTATATAGTTTTCACTACATATTTGGAATGTGTGCAAATATGTTGAGGATCATAAAGATTATTTGAGATTCTATTCAACTTAGATAAATGTTCTTAAATATATTAGTATGATTTTTAGAACGATATAGGATTTACTAACAACTATTCCCTCTATTCACGATATTAGTTTTTATCTTTTGGATATCCCAAAAATTTAGTCCAGTTTTTTAATGGCCGAGAATTGTATTAAAAGATTCTTTTACGAAAATAATTTTATTCAATATTGTGAAAAATGATGTTTGGAGCAATAAAAAGGGAAAAATTATACAATTGTATAAAAATTTGTTTACCAAAGAATATTTTTTTAAAAAAAATTGTCTGAAAACTGAATAGGAACTAATTTTGTGGGATAGATGGAGTAATTAATGATAGACAGCCAATAAAATCGAATAAGATTAAATTAATTAGAATAAAGCAAACACCAACTCGATCAATTCCATTGTAATGAATTCATCTTTATTCTCAGTAAAAGTGTTTACATCCATCCATCCATCCATCCATCCATCATATATAATAAAATATCAACACACATGTGATGATCGGCAATATACAGATTAGCTATGATCTAACTCTTTCTCAAACATATATAAGAGTATAAAAAAGCAAAAATAAAATTTCTTTAAAAAAAATAATAATAATCAAGAATTAACCATCCTGTACTCTCAATTGGGTGGAATGAGTAGGGCTCCTTGCATCCTTAGCCAAAGAATCTCTTGCCATCAGAATAGTGGCGCGTGCCAGCGAAGCATCGAAGGAGGTGCAGTCGATCCAATCCTTCAGCAGATCCTCCTGCCCCCACATATCCGGTATCCACACCCGACCCGCCACCTCAACCCGGTGTCTCTTCAGCCTCTCCCGCCCGCTACCGCCGCCGCTTACATTGTTTTTACGCGGCGGAGTCAGAGCGCTGCCCTCCTCCTCCGCGGCTTTCTCATTATCGGCTGAATCTTCGCTTTTCTCGGATTCTTGAGAATCTTCTAGTAAGGGAGATTCTGGCTTCTGTGATTCCTGTGTGGATTCAGTTTCTTGAATTGGTTCTTGGATCGGGTTGTCGGAAGACATGATGCGTATAACGTGGAATGGGTTATAGTTTGAGATGGAGTGCGTGTTGTGTGTGTGTGTGGTATGCAGAGATGGAAGATAGTATAGATATTAGGTTGTTTGGTTGTTGTGTGGGAATGAAGGGAAAGGGAAATCAGAAATGAATGGGGTTTTAGTTTACACACGTCAACACAGTGTTTTGCATTCTATGGTATATGACAAGTCTACGTGTCTTATATGCTATATGTATGTAGAGAGAGAGGGAGTTAGCTAGGGTTATATATAACAAGTGGAGGAAACGATATATGTTGATGTTGATTTGATAATATTATGTGATGGAATGAAGAAGTTGATATAGGGAGAAAAGGGACATTTCATGCATGTAGGCTGCGGCTTATGATCATAGTGGTGTGGAGTATATCTGTATATGCCTAAAGTCGGACGAGATATTTCTTTTAGGTATTTAACCTCCTAGCTTTAATGAATCTCAACTACCATTCTTTACTCTCGATTTAATATTATTTGGTCCATGTTTTGGAATTTAATTTATCAGCCACATCTGTGTACCATCCTTATAAATAATTAATTTGTTATGGATATATATGTATATCAGAATTTGGATTTGATAGCATGTATATGTAGGAAAATGTTTTCAATATAGATAGAAATAATATATTTGAAAAGATTTTGCAAATAACGTGACTTTTCATATACAAGGTTGAGGTATAAATATCGATGTTTACATAAGAGATACTTTAATTATACATTCAAACGCCAATATAAACGTAACAATAAATGTACGAAAATCGATTATAAAGTGTCTTTTTAAGTCTTGAGAATTAATCAAAAATCGATCTAAATATATCGAAGTTCATTTGCATATATTACATACATGCATACATTATGTCGTGTAGTTAGGGCCGTCGATTTTTCGATTATAATAAGTCAAAAAGGAAATAATTCTCAAATAGACGAGTGGTCAAAATAATTAGTTGTTTGCATGTGACAATAAATTAGTTTCAATATTAACCTTCTGGGACAACTATGTAGTTGACTTAGACTATTTCGGATTCGTGGATCTTCCCCATAAAAATCCTTTTAAATGGAGCAAAATCTCTCTCAGCACAAATGTCTATTATATTCTTCTCTTTCTCTCATCCAAAAATTCCCAGCTATACTTGTTTTTTGCTTCTCTAATTATCCTAGTAATTGATAAGATAAGATACTGAATTCTGTTTTTCAAATTAAGCTATTCGGATGGCACTAAATAAATAAATAGTTGACTTGGTTACGAAGCTTTTGAGAGACGTGTAATTCTAATTATATAAATAATTTGCATACCAAGATTGTAAGTTTATCATAAACTTCTTTCATTATTTCCTTTTTGAGGGAAAACGTAAGAGAATGGGAAAATTGTACTTGCGATGCAATATTAACTAATAACAAATATAATAATTATACAAACTCAAAATCACATGGGGATGTTTTATTAAGGCCCTACTTTTGATGTTTCATTTCAATACTTTTATATTTTCGACAAAGTCACTGTCCTCATCAAGTCACCACTCGTTTTACTATTCTTTTGTGAAAGTGGTTTCAACCATTATTTCAGACATTAAATTATGGTTGCTGAATACTAATCACCAGACATAAAATTCCAGATAGCTGATGCAGAAGTGTAGGAGTGAAATGCTTGGGTGTATCAATGCGTTCTAGCATCTATAAGATTTAAAAATCCGATTATAGTTGATGAATCAATTTTGTATTTGGCATTTTAACTTAACATTGTGGATGTCTAATAAAAATCAAAATTATTAGCAACATATTAGCTTTCTACTGTTGAATAAAAATCAATTTCTGAAATTGCATCATCTAAATCTTTATAATTTGTCAAGTCAAGGTACGTTGGTCCCATAGAAAATAACATATTAAAAATTAGACCACTTAAAATAAATTAAAAATCGTGCAATGCGGGCGAAAATACTAGCTTAAAATAGAGCATGATCCTCGCAATGATGTATCGTGTAAGTTTGAATACAAATTCGACACGTCATTTTTGTTTTATTTTTTCAGACCAGTTTGCTACAAGCATAAAAACACGGAAAAATCATGCTGTTCAACCAAATAAATATGATATTTCAGATAGTAAAAAGGAAATCAAAGGCACCATTACATTAGATTACCAGTGAATCCTGAAAGGGCATAGGGCCTTTTTTCCTCAAACAATTCAGAATGTAATTGATGAGACATGGGGCAATATATATATATATCAAGAAACTCATAGTGTCGGGGTCAGATTTGTCAGACTCAGATCATATCCTAACAACTCCATTATGAATGAATCAAAATCAACAACTCGTATAAGTTGGAGCATACCCACGTCTTCATCAATAGTACTACATGCTCACAGCTCACAATAATGAAAGGACCTCCAATCTATAATTTACTGCGGCGATGACAAACTATTACAATGCCATCAACTCATACATCTATTGCGTTTTTATTAAGGAAAGGTGCCAATGACAAGTCAAAATTCTGTACAGACATAAACATAGAGCACAAAGATAAAGAGGCTGAGTGTAACATTACATTGAAGGCAGATGATTACTTTACAGGGCATTAGGCTCTAGGGAAACGGGAGCGTCTTTTCTTCCTCAAGAATTCTGGGATTTCGACAGAGCTGCCTCCTTCAAGAAAGGATGATGGTCGCCTGTTCAGACCAATGTTTGGGTCTCCCTGCGACAATTGATTTGCCTGCATCGTTTGTTTTGATTTGCCAATTAGTATCAGATAAGATTGAGGGAACGGAGAAGGTTTTGTGACATTATAGAGGTCGATAGTTACCTGGAGGGGCCTTCCATCACTTTCTTCTTGACGTTTAAAACCAGTTGCAATCAGTGTTATGCTAACCTGTGTTATCACCAGAGCAAATTGATAAATTTCTCAGCAAGTGTTAACATAATGTGAAGCCTAAAGCCTCTTTTTCCCTGTTGGTGAACAATCTTCTCTCGCCAACCTATTTACCCCTCAGCAAAACCCAATAGATACGAAACTCATTACATCTGAAGTAATTTAGGGTTCAATTTATCTGCCCACAAATTAATTTCAAGCTTTTGAGAAGTTATACATTGTTATTTCCCCTTCTGGGCAAGAAACTGCACCGTTGCGATCTTCCATGCTTCAAAATGTAGTCTTAAAAAAGAAAGCTTACTTGACCAGTTAGGGAAGGATCTACCACGGCACCAAATATTAAGTTGGCACTTGGATCGACAAGATCATATATGACCTCTGCTGCAGCATTTACCTGGCATATCGCATGTCAACCACACAATTAAGGAGATGGTGTATTACAAATTATAGTAATAAGAGTCAGGGATAGTTAAGAGCTACAGCAAAGCATTTTACCAAATTTATTCATAGATCAACATCAACTGCATATCATGATGTGAGAGCACAGACAAGCCTGAAACTTATACATGACAAACTTGACATGTATACCAAAACGAAAAGTCTAACTGCTCTCGGAATAAGTACAGATCATATATTAATAGATGAACAAGCACACAGCTCTATCAATTTTTCTGCTTTAAAAATAAACTATTGCAGCGAATATAGATAAAGTCCCATGTCCCAATAGCTACATCACGGCACTGACAAAAGCAGGGTTCCTTCCTAATCTTCAAGGGAATCTACAACTCCTGACCATATATGCACTGGAATATTTCTCATTACCAGTCAATACCAGAACAAGGTGAGAGTAATGTGGTGTGATTGGAAAAGACTAACAACAATTTACAGGGGCCAAACAAGCATCAAGAGATAAGTGGATGTTACAAATAATGATATAGGGGAGAAGGCTTAGCTACCTCAAACAATGTTAGATCAGTACCACCAGTTATATTCCACACAATACCAGTAGCTCTCTCTATACCAATGTCCAACAAAGGAGATTGGACAGCGTTTAAGGCAGCATCTCTAGCCCTGGTTTTTCCTGCATGATAGAAAAGTTACAATATTAGGCTAGAATTCAAATGCACAGATGGAAGTCATGTAACAAATACATAGAGGTCAATCAAATCAACTTATGCAATTTTAATCCGATTAACAAGCAAATACACATCTGATGTCACTCCCAATAATTTTGAAACCTAAAATTAAGATGACTTAGCAGCTATGAAGCACGGGGACGGGGACGAAAATACGTCAATTTTCCAAAAATGAAGATACGATACGTCAAAAATACGTTTTGTATTTTATATTTAATATATATTTTATATATAATAAATATCAATAATTTATCAAAAAAATATGCAAATACCACATAATCCATAACAAATACCACATAATCAAAAATCACAATTCTATATATTCCATTTACTAACCAACTATGACCAAAAAAAAGGAGTCGAAGCGCTATGCCTACAAAAGAAAGGGCTCCAAGTCTCCGACTTCTCTGGCCCGTAGAGCGCCTTCTTTGGCATTGTCTTCACTTCATCTTCATCATCCGACCTGACCGAACGGCGACGAGCAGCGGCGGTGACCAGAGGCGACGGCGAACAGATCTACGACGACTTCGAACACGACGAAGATCCCAGGCAACGGCGACAGCGAACTCAGCGGCGGCGAGCAATGGCGACGCGAGCCCAGGCTGTCTGCCTATTTGCCTTCGAACATGACGAAAGAGAGTGCGACGGCTTCACCTTCGAACACGATGGCAACGGCACGGCGAGCCCAGGCGGCGGCAAACCCAGCGGCAGCAAACCCAAGCAGAGGTGAACCAGGTGGTGAAGAAATCGGTTCGAATTTGTGAAGAAGATCGAACCTGCGTCTTTTTTTTTAAAAAAAACTAGGGTTTCACGTATTTTTTCTTGGTCAACATATTTTGACAGTATTTTTTAAAAAAGTCAACAATACATCTCATCACAAAATACGTCCCCAGGGACGTATTTCTGGCGTATTTTGCCATCCCCGGAACGAGTACGCTCCCCAGGGGGGCGTCCCCATGCTTCAGAGCTTAGCAGCAATAAATGAGCAGTATGTATACTCAGTTGACAAATCTGGGATTGTTCATGTCTGTCAAGTTCATCTACTTTTATTTAATCCAATTCATCGGCTTATATTCATTGTATTTCATTTCCTTCAATTGCAGATTCCTGCCACCAGAAGGATGTCAAGGGAATCCCTATTGGTAAACAGTAGTCCAACTCAGAACATGTACTGAGCTCCAAATGTAACACATCTCTCTTGACACTATTGCACAAGCATCTGTTTTCCTAATTTTTTTGTGCTTATTCAGGAACAGAAGAAAAAAACATGAAAAACAACATCAGCAAAATCTGTTGCTGTTCCTATTCCCATTAATGAAGAACCTTCAGAATACCAAATGAAATTAAGCAGCTCCTTCAGAATACCTGTTGCTGTTCCTATTCCCATCAATGAAGAACCTGCATTAGCCATAATGGCTCGAACATCAGCAAAATCTACGTTTACTAGCCCTGGGATCTGCAGATAATAACAAATGATGAATTCAATCAATGTATTGCCAAAAATACAATATGCAATTAACTGATTGTTATAGACAAATAAAACTTCATGACTATATTTGCACATAAAGAATCCTTGAAGTTTCTCTTGTGTGCAAAGCTGCAAAGCAACTCAGCCTTGGCAGAGTCAGATGTCAGAAGATGTTAAATCATTCAAGTTGTAAATGATCTCAGTTGGCCCTCAAGCATGGTTTACAAACACTAAATTAAACTAAATGTCCATAAATAATAAATATATATTTCATTTGTCTTTCTGTAGAAATCATCAAATCAATATCAGCAATGTGGAGCCTCGCAGTTTTCCCAGGAGTAACTCTAAAGGAACAAAATGATATAAAATGTATATTAAAAAATTTGCCACTTATCAAGAGATATTAATCATTAATAGTTCAGGGACAATAGACCAGTTCATGAGTAAACAAGCACAATGATGATCAACATACAAAATGAAAAATGTCAGACATGCATTTAATTTTAAGCATCTGTACCGTGATTATATCAGAGATGCCACGAACACCTTGCCGAAGAATATCATCAGCAAGATTAAATGCTTCTGTTACTGGTGTAGATGGGGAAACTGCAGTTAGTAGCTTATCGTTTGGAATGACAATTAGAGTGTCAACATTTTCTCTTAAAGCTGCAATTCCTTCCTGGGCTTGAACAGCTCTTCTTCGTCCCTCAAAAGAAAATGGGGTAGTAACTATACCAACAGTCAGAATACCCATAGCCTTTGCAGTTCCAGCTATTACAGGAGCTCCACCTGTGCCTGTTCCACCACCCATGCCAGCCTGCACGATTTACAAATTAAGAGACAAACAGAAGAGCATTTTACAATGCATACAGAATGTGAACCAAAAAGTGAGCTTACAGTCACAAAGACCATGTCTGCTCCAAACACTGATTCCTCAATGGATTCTTTGCTTTCTTTAGCTGCATTGGTTCCAATATCTGGGTTCCCACCAGCACCAAGCCCTCTAGTCAACTCTTCACCAATCTGCAAGCGATGATTGGGTGAAACGGGTGACATCCTCATAGCTTGGACATCAGTGTTCACAATCCAAAACTCAACCCCCTTCATTGCGCTTTCTATCATACGATTAACTGCATTAGAGCCACCACCTCCAACGCCAATCACCTTTATCTTGGCCTCATTATAATTGTTCAAATTTGAAGAAACTCTCAAGCTCTCAGTGCTGTCCTGTTTCTGGTGGGTAATTGTAGAGTTTGTCTCACCTCTAAGCATTGATATCTCCGGGTGTAGATTCAGAAATTGTTCCTTATTCTGAAATTGGTTAATGTTGTGCGAATTTGCCGAACATTTGAACTGTGATAAATTTGAACCACATTTCTGACTATAGCTTGAATATCCATTTCTATCTTCAACCATTTTCAAGCGACAAACTCTGTCCCGAAAAACTGTCAATACCCCTGCTGGCTTACGAGTATCTGGAGGCATAATATACGAGGATGTACAAGTAGCCATTAGGAACAATTTCAGAACAGAAAGAACCAAGTCTAAACCTTTCGTCTATCTATTACCTGCAATTGAGAATTCCAATAAATTGAAACGACCCGATATAATAGAAAATCTCGTATACTCGAAATGTACTAGTGACAAACCAATTCAAAGCATATAAAATTACGAAGAAACAAACCCCCCTAATTCAAAACTAAATTCGTAAAACTGCTATACATTACAACGAACCTAGCAAACCCAAACAAAATGCCCAGAGTAACTCGGATAAACAAGCGCAGAGCACCGCTAATGCTGTAGGTGTTGGCAACAAATTCAATTAACAAGTACAAAAGTCGTCAAGTTGCGAACATGACGAAAGAGAGTGCGGCGACCGCGCCGAACACGATGGCCACGGCACGGCGAGCCAAAGTGGCGGCGAACCAGTGACGACAAACAAGCGAGAGGTGAACGGTGGTGAAGAAATCGGTTCGAATTTGTGAAGAAGATCGAACCTGCGTCTTTTTAAAAAAACTAGGGTTTCACGTATTTTTCTTGGTCAACATATTTTGCCATCCCGGCGATACGCTCCCAGGGGGCGTCCCCATGCTTGAGCTTAGCGACAATAAATGAGCAGTATGTATACTCGGTTGACAAATCTGGGATTGTTCATGTCTGTAAAGTTCATCTACTTTTATTTAATCCAATTCATTTCATCGGCTTATATTCATTGTATTTCATTTCCTTCAATTGCAGATTCCTGCCACCAGAAGGATGTCAAGGGAATCCCTATTGGTAAACAGTAGTCCAACTCAGAACATGTACTAAGCTCCAAATGTAACACATCTCTCTTGACACTATTGCACAAGCATCTATTTTCCTAATTTTTTTGTGCTTATTCAGGAACAGAAGAAAAAAAACATGAAAAACAACATCAGCAAAATCTGTTGCTGTTCCTATTCCCATTAATGAAGAACCTTCAGAATACCAAATGAAATTAAGCAGCTCCTTCAGAATACCTGTTGCTGTTCCTATTCCCATCAATGAAGAACCTGCATTAGCCATAATGGCTCGAACATCAGCAAAATCTACGTTTACTAGCCCTGGGATCTGCAGATAATAAAAAATGATGAATTCAATCAATGTATTGCCAAAAATACAATATGCAATTAACTGATTGTTATAGACAAATAAAACTTCACGACTATATTTTGCACATAAAGAATCCTTGAAGTTACTCTTGTGTGCAAAGCTGCAAAGCAACTCAGCCTTGGCAGAGTCAGATGTCAGAAGATGTTAAATCATTCAAGTTGTAAATGATCTCAGTTGGCCCCAAGCATGGTTTACAAACACTAAATTAAACTAAATGTCCATAAATAATAAATTTATATTTCATTTGTCTTTCTATAGAAATCATCAAATCAATATCAGCAATGTGGAACCTAGCAGTTATCCCAGGAGTAACTCTATAGGAACAAAATGATATAAAATGTATATTCAAAAATTTGCCACTTATGAAGAGATATTAATCATTAATAGGTCAGGGACAATAGACCAGTTCATGAGTAAACAAGCACAATGATAATCAACATACAAAATGAAAAATGTCAGACATGCATTTAATTTTAAGCATCTGTACCGTGATTATATCAGAGATGCCACGAACACCTTGCCGAAGAATATCATCAGCAAGATTAAATGCTTCTGTTACTGGTGTAGATGGGGAAACTGCAGTTAGTAGCTTATCGTTTGGAATGACAATTAGAGTGTCAACATTTTCTCTTAAAGCTGCAATTCCTTCCTGGGCTTGAACAGCTCTTCTTCGTCCCTCAAAAGAAAATGGGGTAGTAACTATACCAACAGTCAGAATACCCATAGCCTTTGCAGTTCCAGCTATTACAGGAGCTCCACCTGTGCCTGTTCCACCACCCATGCCAGCCTGCACGATTTACAAATTAAGAGACAAACAGAAGAGCATTTTACAATGCATACAGAATGTGAACCAAAAGTGAGCTTACAGTCACAAAGACCATGTCTGCTCAAACACTGCTTCCTCAATGGATTCTTTGCTTTCTTTAGCTGCATTGGTTCCAATGTCTGGGTTCCCACCAGCACCAAGCCCTCTAGTCAACTCTTCACCAATCTGCAAGCGATGATTGGGTGAAACGGGTGACATCCTCATAGCTTGGACATCAGTGTTCACAATCCAAAACTCAACCCCTTCATTGCGCTTTCTATCATACGATTAACTGCATTAGAGCCACCACCTCCAACGCCAATCACCTTTATCTTGGCCTCATTATAATTGTTCAAATTTGAAGAAACTCTCAAGCTCTCAGTGCTGTCCTGTTTCTGGTTGGTAATTGTAGAGTTTGTAAAAATTGAAAGCACCAGTAGTGGAATTGACGCAGTAATCTGCCATTAGAGGTGAAATCAAAATGATAAAAAGTATGAAGCTAAGTTTTTGTGCTCACCTCGAACGCCTCCAATCGCAATGCAGCAATAGACAGGTGAAGAGTTTAAGGAATTGGTTATGAAAAGAAAGGAGAAGAGGGGTTTAGAGCCAGAATTTTCTAGCTTTTTCCCTTTTATTTTCTGGTAGAGTACTAGCAAGCAAGCAAGCAAGCGAGCTAACTAAACTAAATTCGTAAGGACAGCGAGTCGAGAATGGAAGTGTTGTCAGGCTCAATTCGTTTGTTGGAAAGTAGGGTATATTTTCTAAAATGGATTATGAATGATTAAAATTGAAAAAATATATAATTTCAATCTGATAAATTGACTTTATAACAATTTTAGTATAATAAACCAATAATATCTCAATCAAATGTATTGAATTAATTTTATAACAATTTTAGCCCATAAATTATTTTTGATACTGAAAAGCACAGTCAAGAGAGGAAAAATGACGTATAAACATAAATTAAACGTCGTTGGAAATGATTTATGTCTAAGTCTCACGCTAGTAAGATACCCCATTTTAAAACGTTTGTTGTTACTAATTGTTGTTGTCGAGTTGAAGCTCAGCCCCAATGAATTTTGCAAGAAGTTCATTTTTCTATTAGAAATACATACACTTGATAACGTTGAAGTCAAATATAAAATGATAAAACTATTAGGATTCGTACTATACATCAAAACAGGCATATACCTTACACAATTGATGTGAGACGAAGTTCAATTAATCCTTTAGGTATAAATATACACAAATTAACAATCAACGCACCAATAGTATTTGAAGAAATAAAATGCTAAGTAGTATTTTGAAAATATTATTTTCAATGAGATCTTGCAATGATACGTGGATTTTGGCTTGATGTAACCATCATTATCAATGTATTATCACACTGTGTTTTCAACAATTCATGCACATTGTTTTACTAATCAGAAGGAAAATATTGGTTCAACTAACTTGGTGATATATAGTTAATTTTCAACATTATAACATTTTCAAATAATGTATTTAAACAAAACAAAACAAATCAGTTTATAGTTATGATCCGATTACATCTCAAATAACAACATTACCCTATCAATGGACTCCCAAGTCCCAACACAAATGGCACTTGACGACAAGCCCAAATTTATTGAAATATCCCAAATATATATATAGGCCTATCTTTTTAATGGAAAAGAGGCCCAAACAGCACAATCACCGCTCTATATATTAGCGCTATTTGAATCTGCCGGGAAATTATTTTGTTGCAATATGCAACTCAAGACGCCAAAAATGCGCGCCGCCGAAGCCGCTCTTCCCAAACCGCGGCGCAAAGCAATCCCTTCGTTTTCCGGCTGATATGGTACGGTTTTAAGGTTGATCTGAATCTTATTCTAATTCAAGTTACTCTGATTTTCCTTTTTTTGGGTATATTTGAAATTAGGTTTTCAATAGATTTGTCGTTCTTTCATTTTCGATGATGCAATTGATGAATTGTAAACTTAGTACTTAAACTAAACGTCATTGGAAATGATTTACGTGCTCCATGTTATTTTCGATGTCAATTGTATTTTTTGAAGCAGAAAAATCACTTACGATATAAAATTGTCATAAAATCAATTCACTATGCTTGATTAAGATATTATTAATTTAGTAGATTAAAATTGTAACAAAATCGATTTATTAGACTAAAATTTAGTGTTTCCCATTCAAATTTTGTTAAACGAAAAATTCAAGTTGAGTGGTTGTAACTTCTGAGTCAATATTTTAATTTATCTAAAATCTAATACAATCTCTTGTCCATGCCCCTGATTAACTTTCTAAGAAGTACTTTTGCTTATAAATACTGAAATTTAAATATATTAAGTCTCACGCTAGTAAGATACCCCATTTTTAAAAACGTTTGTGTTACTAATTGTTGTTGTCGAGTTGAAGCTCAACCCCAATGAATTTTGCAAGAATTTCATTTTTTTCTATTAGAAATACATACACTTGATAACGTTGAAGTCAAATATAAAATGATAAAACTATTAGGATTCGTACTATACATCAAAACAGGCATATACATTACACAATTGATGTGAGACGAAGTTCAATTAATCCTTTTAGGTATAAATATACACAAATTAACAATCAACGCACCAATAGTATTTGAAGAAATAAAAATGCTAAGTAGTATTTTGAAAATATTATTTTCAATGAGATCTTGCAATGATACGTGGATTTTGGCTTGATGTAACCATCATTATCAATGTATTATCACACTGTGTTTTTCAACAATTCATGCACATTGTTTTACTTATCAGAAGGAAAAATATTGGTTCAAAAAACTTGGTGATATATAGAGTTAATTTTCAACATTATAACAATTTCAAATAATGTATTTAAACAAAACAAAACAAATCAGTTTATAGTTATGATCCGATTACATCTCAAATAACAACATTACCCTATGGACTCCCAAGTCCCAACACAAATGGCACTTGACGACAAGCCCAAATATATATATATAGGCCTATATTTTAAATGGAAAAGAAGCCCAAACAGGCACAATCACCGCTCTATATATTAGCGCTATTTGAATCTGCCGGAAAATTATTTTGTTGCAATATGCAACTCAAGACGCCAAAAATGCGCGCCGCCGAAGCCGCTCTTCCCAAACCGCGGCGCAAAGAAATCCCTTCGTTTTCCGGCTGATATGGTACGGTTTTAAGGTTGATCTGAATCTTATTCTAATTCAAGTTACTCTGATTTTCCTTTTTTTTTGGGTATATTTGAAATTAGGTTTTCAATAGATTTGTCGTTCTTTCATTTTCGATGATGCAATTGATGAATTGTAAACTTAGTACTTAAACTACTGTAGCTAGAAAAGCCACACGGCAGATGGCTCCTCCTGCACAGGCGCAGGTTGCAGAAAAAACCGCAACGCCGTTAGTTCCAGAGATCAATTATTTTTCTATTTGATTTGCTTATATCCAGCTGCCAGTTCACTTTTCTACTATAATTTGATTTTGCAATAATTAATCGATACATCATACTGAAGAGGGGAGTGTTTGTAAAATTAATAAAAAAGAATAAGAGGATGTGCCAGCTTGTATGATGTTTGATATTTACTAAACATTCAGATCGATAAAAATTTAAGGCAGTCGGAGTTTGCAATAAGAGACCGTTACAGAACATGAACTTGTCTAAGATGGCAATTATTTTGGTAAGGTCAAAGCATCAGGTATAGAAAACTTGTTCTGCTTTAACTTCAGTCCACTTTCAAAGACTTGGCATATGAGCTCAAAATGTTTTTCTCCATAGTAAAGCCCATTCTTGTATCGGTGCTGGGAGGGAAGCATCTGTTAGCTGGATTTCTAAGATGTTCTAATTCATATGCTCATGTAATCCATCATTTCTGGTGTTACCATCAGATTAAAGGAGAAACAAGTAGGAGATTATTTAATAAATAGATGACAAAAAGCAGCCGTTACCATGTATTTTGCCCTCAGCAGAGTTTCCAAAAAACAACATTGTTTTTCTTGTCCCAGCAAAGTCCCGGCTTGATCATCATATCTGAGAAGTCTTGGTATCTTTTTCTAAGGGTCCTGAACCTTGACCTGAGAAAACGGTCTGAATAAAGTGGACCAAACATTAAACGGAATTTCCCATAAACATACAGCTCACTTTCTATTCTGAAAGCTGAACCTGTTGTATAATCTCCCTTTTCAATCTCCTCCACGATCATCTTTAGGAATTGAAACTCACCTTGCCCTCTATATGCAGGTCTACATTGGCCATCTGTGACTTGTTAGGTAGTGACACATAATGGACATAAGAAGTCAATATATGGTAGCATGACATAGCATTACATCAAGTACAGAGCTTATGTGCATTCCTATAAATGCTATACATGTTAATATGCCTTGAGAGGTTAATGTAGAAACTGAAGATGCACATCATAACTTGGATTTATCTTTTGATGCTTAAGATCTACTCATTTGAAAGAGTACATCTGTTTTTAAGAGTTTCATCATTTAAACTGCTTTGTTTACTCATTAAGTTCTGCTTTTCTGTGAGAAACTATATTTATTTCTTTCCATTGGTAAAAGGGTTTCTGAGATGGCCCTGATCTCAGTCCTATTGTATGAAATCCTTTAGGCAGAGACTAGTTGTGGGTATCATTGTCTCTTATTCCAAGGTGCCATTCTAAAGGTTTTTCCTGCACTATGTGAAAAATGCTGCCTGTTTTAAAATTGGGAAGGGCTATATAGATTGGCTCAAAAAATGTCAGAAAATAGAAATTCTAGGTTCAGAATATATGGATAAAGACAAGTCTTGACTCGATCACTAATTGAGGATTTATCTTTGGAGATCAAGGGCTTCATATCCTCTGTTATAAAGTCCTCATAATTTCAAGGCTGTTGCTAAAAATTGATATAGAGCTGGAATTACGACTCTCTTACAAAATTCGTCTCCCCACAGTGGTGTTGTAACCGTTGGCTTCTTTAAATAGTTTACTGATGAAAGTGTTGTACTACCTGTATGTCCAAATTTGGCTAATATTTCTCTACATATTTAAGGTTATTGGTGAAAATCAGTGATGTTAATTGATAGACATGACTGGAATGTAAGTTGATCTAGGTTTGTCTTAAGAATGCATGGATAAACTCAGATGAAAATTTGCTAATAGCAACCTAATTAACAGGAACAAAATTTCAGCTCTTAGTTTTAACGATCTCAACCTTAAATTCTTGAAAATTAAAATAAAAAGGGTAAGCTGAAATTTGTTACTAACCTTGTCTGGGGAAATGCTCCTTTCTTCTCAAATTGAAAGATGGTAATTGGAATTGGCAGAGATATGAGGAAACACAATAGAGTGATCTATCCCGTTTTAATTGTTCTCTTTCAGGTTCTAGCTTTTTCACCTTTTTGGCATTATCTGAATCATTTACTCAACTTTTTGTAATTTCTGGCTGTAATCCTGCAATAAAGTCGGCTGGTGGGATTTCATGAATTTCAGTTTTATTATAATGTTTTTTAGTCTCCGATCCTACAAAATATCCTTATGGTTTAAATGGTCCTAGAAAATCTGTCAGGTTAGTGAGAAAACCTTTGAGGAGTGAAAAATTAATTACTATTTAAACTTGTATATAGTAATAGTGCCATAAATATCTTTTCGATATTTTTAACCATAATATTAACTTGATGGTCTCGATTTTCACAGCATTGAAGGAGTCCCAGTATTTACTGGCCTAGACTAGTACTAAGAGTGCAATAAATGCATTACTAGCTAATTTGGCTACTTATTGGTATGGAATCTGGATCTTGAGGGCAGATGAGGACAGTTACTTATCTTACTTAAAATCAGAGCATGAATCCCATTTTTTGTAAAAGGTGAAAGTCAAGAATGCTGGAGAAAATTATGATAAGACTGTTATTTGATATTGGCCTGGAAAAAAGCCAGTAACCAGCTATTTTTCTATATTGAGATTCAATTAAAGAGAACGAGATCGTAGATTCACTTTCTTGTTATAGTGAAAAGACCAGAAATACTCATAGGTATTTGATAGTTTCGACCCCATTACTTCAGAGTGTTATTATTCTTTGAATAAATAAATTTAATTCTTATATTTGCAGTTAAGAAACTTTTGTACTCCAATTTAAGTGATCCAGAAACTGCAGTCTGGATACAAGTTAGTCATTGGCTGTGTTTATATTGAGCAAACCTAAGTCTTTAGGTTTAGGGAATGAGAAAACTGAGGGGTAATTCTAGTTTAACCATTACTTTGTTATTGAGGATGAAGTGGATTTAGTTTTACTTGTTTCTAATGCTCGACACTTTTGGGGGCTGAAATTGCTACTGACTACTGAGCATCCCAAAAATCAACTCTTTCAGAGGGTGTTGGAAGTGCCAGGCATTTGAGCCAAGTGGTTGTTAAGCTCTTAAGAAATTCAGCTTTGTTAATTTTACCAAATAATGTTAGCTCTCGGCCCCAAGCTGGCCAATAGTGTAGTTCATTATAGCTTATAGTGATCGTATCTTGCTTATTTATTGCAACAGTGTATATTTCTCTTTAAAATTATATCTTCTCAAGCAATACTGATTCCTGTCCTTACCTTTTTCTCTTTAAATTTTTTGCGTCCTGATTGACTGAACTTCCACATCTCCTCCAAATATCTGAGTCTGGATATTTAATCCTAGCAGATACTATAATTGCAGCAAAAATATTATGTCTATGCAGAGAGGAAATTGCATTCCTTGACTTTAGAATAGATCGGAAGTCATATTTATCAATTGCGCTGCGCTGGATGGCAGCACAGGACCTCTTGATGGTATCATTTGAGCCGCTGAAGCAGACCTAGAGACAGAAAGCGTCCCCATCTTAAAATTGTTGCAAATACATGCAAGTATCAATACATTTCTGTCTGCCTACAGGTATGCAAAAATTTATAGGCATATGAATTGTAATATGTATAAAAATGATTTTGCCTACATCAATTCACCTATATTTATTTACTGTTTTTAGAATGGGGTCATCAAACATCTTCCCTGAGTTTGGTACCAAGTATCACCTCACTTTTCTTTCCCTAACCATGCAATGAAGTTAGCCTGGAAAAGCAGGCATTTTTCTACAAGCGTTAGAAAAAGATGAAACAATAATTTCTAGAAGAGGGACCATACAGCTTTGACGGATTAGTTCATAGAACATGGTGTTATGTACTAAAAGCACAGCGAAGAAAACTAAGGCTTTTGATTGCTTTAATAATTTTCATTTTTTAATACTTTAATAATTTTCTTTTGTTTTCATGCATCTTTATTCATTGGTTATCTGATTCTCTATTTTTGAGCATTTATATTTCGTGGTTGTCTAGCTGAGCTTGTATATCTTTTAACAGGATTATAAAATGTTGGAGGATTATGAAATTTCCTTCTCGTGAAAGATTGGGACTTTGGCTATGGAAAGGACTACAAGTCTACACTACAAAGGGATGACTCTCATTTGTTTCAAATATGTTAGTTCTTAACCAATTGAATTAAGTATGTGTGACAATAGGACACCTCTCCCGTTCTCTTCATAGAGAGACAAAGTGAGAGAAGAAATTTGCAAGATCTAAATTTGTTCATTCTCTTTAGAACTAATTTTCATGAATTTAATGTGCATGAATGTTATATTCTGATTTATATTCTTGCATGAAAATAGAACTTTTAAAGTTTCCCACTAAGAGGGTGTTTGGCTGAGCTTATAAGCTCTTTAAAACAGCTTATAAGTTGTTTAGGAGCTTATAAGCTGTTGCAAAGTGTTTGACAAAATAAGTTCCTAAACAGCTTATAAGCTGTGAAAATAAGCTCCAACAGCTTATAAGCTCCCCTAAAAATAAGTTGGTCAACCTAACTTATTTTTTCATAAACTTATAAGCAATCATAAATTTATCAAAATAATTTTATTATAGTTCGTTATTTTCTATACGTATAGTATCAACTTCATCTCTCGTCAATTTTATCTTCTTAACTATGATTTTCTTTCTATAACTCACGATTCTTTCTCTAGCTTATAAGATCAATTATCCAAACACTTTAACAACTTATAAACATTTGAGATATTACCTCTTATAAGTTCTTGAAACATCTTATAAGCTCTTGTAGCTTATAAGCTCTCCAAAATAAGCTTAGCCAAACACCCCTAAATCTGAATTTGAAATTCTAAAGCTTCCATTTTCTTCTATGATTTTATTAGACTCGAAATATCCAAAATAATAACAAAATTGAGAATTGAATTACGTGGTGGTTAAACAATTGCATCAGAAGCAAATCTTTCAACTCATCCTGCAATGCAATTCGTGGGTAAATACAAGCACCCAAAATTAATTTGGAAGAAATTCAAATGAAAACTAGTCCACATATAGTTTGGTTTGTGCAGATGTGGCGAAGGTAGCCGTGGAGTAGAGGTGGCGCGGAGGCGTGTTTTGTGCATTCTGTCTGTGGATAGTTGCGGCCAAATTAAATGTCAAACCCGTGAATCTAAATGCATAACAAAGGGTTTATTAAGAATTCAATTTGGAAGTTTTGAGTAGGGGTGAGCATTCGGATTTCGGTTCGGATTTTTGCTTAATCTGAACCGATCCGAAAATCCAATTTTGAGAGAAAAACAATCCGAATCGAATATCCGAAAATAAAAAATCCGAAAATTCAAAAATTTTATAAAAATATCCGAACCGAAAATCGAAAATTCAAAACCAATTTTGTTAATTCTTATATATATTTATATTAGATTTAAAAATATTTAAATAAATATTATTATTATTATATATAAATTGTATATAATTCGAATTTTTGGATTTTTTCGGATTAAAAATCAATCCAATCCGATCCGAAAATCCGTCAATCCGATCCGAACCGAAAATTCAAAAAATCCGAACCGAATTTTAAATTTCGGTTTGATTCGGATCGAATATTTGGATTTCGGGTATTTTGTTCACCCCTAGTTTTGAGTGACCATTTGAGACCTATGAAATATTCCTCTGTCTCACCTAAGATGATTTATTTCTATTTGACACGGTTATTTAGGAGAAATGTATAAAGTGATTAAAATGATAAAAAGTAGATAGATCCTAAAACTTTGAAGAGATAATTATTTCTTAAAAATGAAATAGACCACTTGAGTGGGACAGATAAAAAAAGAATACAGACTATTTTAGATGGGACGGAGGGAGTAATACATTTTGAAAATTTTCCTTTATTTCATAATAATTGATTTAAACACATTTAATAATAATAATAATAATAATAATAATAATAATAATAATAATAATAATAATAATAATAATAATAATAATAATAATAATAATAATAATAATAATAATAATAATAGCAACTAGAAATAGATTATTTAACTAGACAGAATTTGGTACAAATATAAGATATATATTCAGAAGTTTTCGTAACTCAATCATAAATGATGCAAAGATTTGATATTTTCGAACTCTGTCTGTAGCTCACTAGAGTTCCGGGAAACAAAGAGAAGATGTGTACGAACGAAATATCCAACAACAATAAAAATGAAACGGATTGAATAAAGAAAGTCCCGAATATTTGGTGATCTCGAATGTGTCGATATCAATGGTGACTAACTCATTATTTTGTATTATTATTATTATTATTATTATTATTATTATTATTATTATTATTATTATTATTTAATCTCCCTTTAAAAAGTTGAAGTGTCTCTTAGTGAGTGGCATTCACAATCAAACCATTCATCTACCAGAAATAGAAAAATACGTAGTTCTCTCTCTCTCTCTCTCTCTCTCTCTCAGAGAGATAGCATATGATTGGGTGAAGCTTGGGGTACTAAGTAGAGCAATGAATACATACTTACTGTAGTAACACAATGATGAAAAACAACCTAATTTTGGTGGATGTACAGTGTGCACCACTTCTTTACGTGATGTCATACGCCGTCGCACTCTGGTGTTTTACAGCTTGACCTATCCCCCTCTCTTTCAGCGAACCAGATTCCAGCATTTCCATTCTTCTCCAATCTCTCTCTCATTTACTCCCAAATCCTTGTCTTGTGATTTATGCATACGATTTACTCGTGCCGATCAATACCATCTCTGTGGTTCGCGTTTTATAGCGGCGCATTTTTCAGGTAACCGCCCGTGTTTCTGAATTACTCTTATCGGCTATTTTGAGTGTTCTTTGTTATTCTTTGTATATCTATTATATATTTTGTTAATGTGTCATTTTAGGTATTTGATTTGGACAAACTTTGTGAAGTTGATGAAATTTGTTGCCTCTCTACACATATTCAAGAGGTGGAAGACGTTTGATGGTGTTGGAATCGGCAAAAAACTGAATGCTTGCTGAACGAACGGGTTCTAAGTTTGTTGTTTGGGCATTTTTGAGTACTTACAGATAGTACTATCAAATTACTATTCAAGGCGTTTAGATTTGGCATCTTCTTTCTGGATTTGATCGGCTGTGAGGATTGTGGCTGTGAAACTGGATACTGTGTTTGGAGTATCTGAATAACCATTTCTGGAACTGGATTATTTACATTTTCCAACTTTAGAAGTTTGGTGATTTGATTGGATTTGGTGAACTGTACGGGCCCTCCATTTTGCACTTATTTGGTTGATTGGATATGGAGTCTCTTCCAGTTGAGGTTGTTGGGAACATCCTATCGCGTCTCGGAGCTGCTCGTGATGTTGTGATTGCATCGGCAACTTGTCGGAAATGGCATGAGGCTTGGAGGAATCATCTCCACACTCTTACATTTAATTCCAACGATTGGCCTTTGTATCATGAATTTTCCAGCAGTAGACTCGAAATCATTATTACTCAGACTATATTCCAGACCAAAGGACTGCAGTTCCTTTCAATAATAATGGACGATGTAGATGAATTCTCTGCTGCCCCAGTTATTGCTTGGCTCATGTACACTCGAGAAACCTTGCGTCAACTAAATTATAATGTGAGAACACAACCTAACATCAACATGCTTGAGAGGTGTGGTCGACAGAAGCTTGAAGTATTGGCTTTGGCTCACAATACAATTACTGGAGTCGAACCTAGTTATCAGAAATTCCCCTGCTTGAAATCTCTTTCCTTGAGTTATGTCAGCATATCAGCCTTGGATCTGAGTCTTCTGCTTAATGCCTGTCCAAAAATTGAATACTTGATCTTAATCAGTCTAGATATTGTCATGTCGGATCCCCAAGCAACGATGGATTTGAGTAGCCACTCATTAAAGGATGTTTATGTTGAGGCAATTAGTTTGGATAAGTTTATGCTGGAGGCTGATAGCTTAGAAAAGCTGCACTTGAAAGATTGTACACTTGAAGTTTTTGAGCTTGTTGGTAAAGGGATGTTGAGATTCCTAAAGATTGATGATGTTAGTGTCATCCATCTTGATATAGGTGAGAGTGCCGAAAATCTGGAGATTGTTGATGTGAGCAATTTCACAATCATGTGGGCGAAGTTCCTCCATATGATCTCAAGATCATCCAAGTTGAGAAAGCTTAGGTTATGGGGTGTTGTATTTGATGATGAGGAAGAGTTTGTGGATGTAGAGACAATCTCTTCATGCTTTCCTTTATTGAGTCATCTGTCCCTGAATTATGATCTAAGAGAGGCAGCTCTTCAGTATGGCTTACAAGGTTCTTTTGTTTTGGACAATGTGATTGTCTTGGAACTTGGGTGGACGGTAATCAGTGACCTTTTCTCGATGTGGGTTTCAGGACTTTTGGAAAGATGCCCTCATCTTAAGAAGTTGGTTATTCACGGCGTCGTGTCTGAGACCAAAACTCACGAAGAATGCCACACATTGGCCAACTTTACTTCAGCTGTTGTGAGACTCATGAGAAAGTACCTGCATGTGGAGGTTCAATTTGAATATGAATAGAGATGTTTTACTGTATCTGAGCTTATCTGCTATGGGCTACAGAAGCAGGCAGAGATCCTCATTGCGGATTCTTCATTTCCTCCGATCTGGTCTTCCCCATATAATTTTTTGACTGAGAACATTTGTATGTTATTGATATTTTTCTGGACAAGATCAGGTTGTGTTTGCTTTTAATGATGATTGTTCTGTTTCATTATAATTCTTAAAGGAATAATGATTTGTTTTCTGCAATCATGAAGAAGTTTCTCGAACAATGTGTGTTTGCTTATTTCTAAAGTTTTTCGTGTATATGTATGTATGCAAATGCATGCATGTATAAGTAGTGAAATAAGATAGTATGAATGGCGGTATTGTCACTGTGAGCATATTCAGTTGAATATGAACTATTTGTTATTTTCAACAATTTGAGTGGACTGTCTTGCGATGCAGCCTGTAGGGTCAAACATACCCTTAAAACTTTTCTTACTTGCCTACATAGGAACTTCACAATTTTTTATGTGGTTTTAATTTGTTATCAGATAGCTAGCTCTGAGTTTGATGAGTGTAATCTTCATGGTGGTATTTGTTCTACTGTAAGTTTTTTGATTGTGATAAGTATTTTAATGGAGAGGAAATTTAGTGAAGGTTTCAATGCGGCACAATATCATATTTTATATATGCAGATATTTTCAATTTTCATCTACTAAATCTATCTATTCACCATCTTCATTGTATTGTGATATTTGGTTTACTGTCAGTTTTCAGTTGTAGCCAGAATTTATAATGGATAGGAAATTTCAGAATGGTTGCCATGCTGACATAATATGATATTTTCCCATATATATCTAGTTAATCTATTCACTGGATTGCAAAGTATCAGAGCGTATGATCCCCTGAATGAGATTTATATCATTAAATGAGATCATTATGAATATTATTGCTTTTCCATGGAGGGAAGTATTGAAGTAGTATATGTTTGATCCGGCGAAGAGAATGAGGCTTATCCATCGGTTATTAATGTGTAAGTACAAATTACTCCCAGCTAACATTTGTTTTGAGTCCTTGGACATCGTCTATTATCTCTTACCTTAAACTTCTTTTATATCTATCAAGAATATGGAATTGACTTGGTAGATTTTTGGTTATGTACTTTTTCTTCTTTTGATTGTTCATGTTATCTTTTCCAATTAATTTTTGACAGGTTCTAGGGATTGTCCGCAATTTCTGATGCATACTTCGTACTTATCTGGTGCAGGTATATACATATACATTCATAGATGTGTTACCTGTAGATATGATGGAAGTCTTATAAAGAATTTCCTATGTGAGAAGTATGATATTAGAATGCTGAAAGATTTGTTTAATGTAGTTGACTAATTATTTATAGATCATTCTGGTAAAACATATTTCAAGAAACAGAGAAGCTGTACTTGCTCGTACATTTGAAGGATCTAGAGTTAATCTTATAATGCTAGCTATAAGTATAAGCAGTGAATCTTCAAGTGATTGCATAGTAATGCCTATGTGTGTGTGCAGTGTCTTCTGGGAGACTTACATTTTTCAGCTGTGTATTATGTATTCTTTTCAATGCTGCTTCTGGGAAATTGTGTTTTATCCATGCTTCAATGGCTGATGCAATTCATATGAATATTGATAGTATTATTAATACTGTACACTTGTTTATATCATTATTTTTCGTGAACTATCTAGTTTGGATTAAAATGAATCATTTGATTGTTGGCTAGAAGAAAAATTAAGGCAAATCGAGAATTAGTGGGATGAGAAAGGACCAAGTCAGCTATTCTTCTTGAAAATACTTAACAATGAAAACGTGGCTGGAAATGGTCAACCAAAAAAAAGAACAATGAACCGGCCAAAATGATGTTATGGAGATGCTCTAGTTTAAGATCCATAAAACCAACTTTCTTTCCCATCTATTAATTATTTATCAACATTTTAGTTGCAGAGAGCACCAACCTACATCGGTTGAGTCCACAAATACTCATCCTGTGACTTGCTCCCGAACATCATCTATCAAAACCAAGAACACATCTCCAATGAATCAGTTGTGTGTTGAGGGAAGTGATCCGAAAGCAGAAGAAGGAGCGAGCCATTGTTTTCAGATGGTAGAAGTTGAAGGGATCGGCCATCTCCCACGTGATCTGGTCATAGAGATACTCTCAAGACTTCCAGCCAAGGATCTCTGCAAGTTAAGGTGCATTTCTAAATCATGGTATGTCTTGCTATCTCGTGATGTTGAGTTTATAGCCCAACACATCCGATGGAGGAAGCAAAAGCCCCTGTTGTTGGTTAGGAGGTACCTTTCTGATGGGATTGGGGAGCTTAACAAGACCAAAATAACCATAGAAGTAACCTCCATAGATATGCAGGGCAAAGTAAACGATAAGTTCAGAAAACAGATTGATGGACCTGTTCACACATTCATTTCTTGTGGCTCTCTAACCCTTATGTGCTGCATGTACTCACTATATGTATGCAATCCCAGCATTCACCAAATTGTTCGTGTCCCCTACCATTCTAATTCTCGTCTGTACAACGCAGGCTTTGGCTACCTCCCTGCATCGAACGAGTACAAAATAGTCTATATGTTCCATCATTCCATAGTAGGAAACGGGAAAATGGGATGCGAGATTTTCTCTTTTAGAACTGGTGAAGGAGTGTCATCTGGTTCTTGGAGGCGAATCAGAGACTGCCCTTTCAGTGCTTGGACCGACGAGTATCCTGTCTGCGTGAACGGAACCATATACTGGGCGCTGTCTTCTGGATGGAAAGACAAGTCCATTCTCTGTCTTGACTTGCAGAGCGAAGAATTCAGCACCATTTTGTATCCCATACATGAACCCGACATCAAGTACAGTTTCTTCGAGTATATCGGGCTGGCGGGGGTGCTCTGCGTGGTTGGTTTCTCCACGGAAGCATCGAGAATGGATATATGGACACTGAAGGAGAAGAAGAAGAAGAAGAAATGGAAGATGGGATACAGTATCAATGTTTTCCCATGGTGTCCCAAGTTTCTGATCCCATCTGATGATGAATGCGAAGAATTATTAGTTCATATGGAGGAGGGGGATCTGATTTGTTATAGCCTCAAGAATGGAACATCGAAGAGAATTGGATACTACAAGTCCATGAAGACTTACAATAAACCATGCCTCTACTACCATAGTCTAGTTCCCGTGTGTTAGAATTAGACTGCTGCTTCAAAATTGTAAGGCATTTTTTTTCCCACATGAATATTCTTCGACTTTTGCATCTTTTTGTATACGTTTTTACATTCAAATAACAAATTATAGTGCAATAGTGGTTTCTTTGAACAATTGAGATGGTGGACAAAAGTAGTCATTTTTAGTTGACACTGCAACTCAAAATGCCATGCTTCGTGCATTTTGGCATGATATATATACATTCATAGATGTGTTACCTGTAGATATGATGGAAGTCTTATAAAGAATTTCCTATGTGAGAAGTATGATATTAGAATGCTGAAAGATTTGTTTAATGTAGTTGACTAATTATTTATAGATCATTCTGGTAAAACATATTTCAAGAAACTCAAGAAACAGAGAAGCTGTACTTGCTCGTACATTTGAAGGATCTAGAGTTAATCTTATAATGCTAGCTATAAGTATAAGCAGTGAATCTTCAAGTGATTGCATAGTAATGCCTATGTGTGTGTGCAGTGTCTTCTGGGAGACTTACATTTTTCAGCTGTGTATTATGTATTCTTTTCAATGCTGCTTCTAGGAAATTGTGTTTTATCCATGCTTCAATGGCTGATGCAATTCATATGAATATTGATAGTATTATTAATACTGTACACTTGTTTATATCATTATTTTTCGTGAACTATCTAGTTTGGATTAAAATGAATCATTTGATTGTTGGCTAGAAGAAAAATGAAGGCAAATAGAGAATTAGTGGGATGAGAAAGGACCAAGTCAGCTATTCTTCTTGAAAATACTTAACAATGAAAACGTGGCTGGAAATGGTCAACCAAAAAAAGAAAAATGAACCGGCCAAAATGATGTTATGGAGATGCTCTAGTTTAAGAACCATAAAACCAACTTTCTTTCCCATCTATTAATTATTTATCAACATTTTAGTTGCAGAGAGCACCAACCTACATCGGTTGAGTCCACAAATACTCATCCTGTGACTTGCTCCCGAACATCATCTATCAAAACCAAGAACACATCTCCAATGAATCAGTTGTGTGTTGAGGGAAGTGATCCGAAAGCAGAAGAAGGAGCGAGCCAATGTTTTCAGATGGTAGAAGTTGAAGGGATCGGCCATCTCCCACGTGATCTGGTCATAGAGATACTCTCAAGACTTCCAGCCAAGGATCTCTGCAAGTTAAGGTGCATTTCTAAATCACGGTATGTCTTGCTATCTCGTGATGTTGAGTTTATAGCCCAACACATCCGATGGTGGAAGCAAAAGCACCTGTTGTTGGTTAGAGGTATCTTTCTGATGGGATTGGGAGCTTAACAAGACCAAAATAACCATAGAAGTAACCTCCATAGATATGCAGGGCAAAGTAACCGATAAGTTCAGAAAACAGATTGATGGACCTGTTCACACATTCATTTCTTGTGGCTCTCTAACCCTTATGTGCTGCATGTACTCACTATATGTATGCAATCCCAGCATTCACCAAGTTGTTCGTGCCCCCTACCATTCTAATTCTCGTCTGTACAACGCAGGCTTTGGCTACCTCCCTGCATCGAACGAGTACAAAATAGTCTATATGTTCCATCATTCCATAGTAGGAAACGGGAAAATGGGATGCGAGATTTTCTCTTTTAGAACTGGTGAAGGAGTGTCGTCTGGTTCTTGGAGGCGAATCAGAGACTGCCCTTTCAGTGCTTGGACCGACGAGTATCCTGTCTGCGTGAACGGAACCATATACTGGGCGCTGTCTTCTGGATGGAAAGACAAGTCCATTCTCTGTCTTGACTTGCAGAGCGAAGAATTCAGCACCATTTTGTATCCCATACATGAACCCGACATCAAGTACAGTTTCTTCGAGTATATCGGGCTGGCGGGGTGCTCTGCGTGGTTGGTTTCTCCCGGAAGCATCGAGAATGGATATATGGACACTGAAGGAGAAGAAGAAGAAGAAGAAATGGAAGATGGGATACAGTATCAATGTTTTCCCATGGTGTCCCAAGTTTCTGATCCCATCTGATGATGAATGCGAAGAATTATTAGTTCATATGGAGGAGGGGGATCTGATTTGTTATAGCCTCAAGAATGGAACATCGAAGAGAATTGGATACTACAAGTCCATGAAGACTTACAATAAACCATGCCTCTACTACCATAGTCTAGTTCCCGTGTGTTAGAATTAGACTGCTGCTTCAAAATTTTAAGGCATTTTTTTTCCCACATGAATATTCTTCAACTTTTGCATCTTTCTGTATACGTTTTTTTACATTCAAATAACAATTATAGTGCAATAGTGGTTTCTTTGAACAATTGAGATGGTGGACAAAAAGTAGTTGACATTGCAACTCAAAATGCCATGCTTCGTGCATTTTGGCATTATATTATTTCTCTGCTGGCTAACAAGATGAGTTGATAAACCTATTTTATCTCAAGATTTCAGGTTTCAGATTAGGATACATCTTTTGACTTTAGCACTTATCCAAATTATGAATTCAGATATCCAAATCATCGATTGTCTGTTCCGAAAGTGAGTTAAATTCGACATACATATATTATTTAACTATGACTTGATCTTCCTCAATACCTCATATTCATTGCTTCATATTTTTTTTCAAATAGAAAGATTCGGAAACAGTGAACTACATGATCCTTTTCCATACCTTGTTAAAAGGCTGAAACAAATCATATATTATGTTTTAGTTGAATAGGCACTTGTGTTTGATGCTCGAGAAATTCTATCAATATAATATAGCGTTGGACTAATACTACACGGAATCGATATAAAGTTAGATAAAAATCTTGAAATGACAATGAAGTCACAGCTAAATTCATTACCTCATGATAGTGTTAGGAATGATCATGTATTGCTATTAGTTTTTATTTGAATTTGCTGTTCAATTTTAGTACAGCTATATTTGAGTTTACTGTTCAATTTTTTTATTTTATTTTGATTTTAAATCAAATATGATGATATAGATAGTTACTCATCATCATGTGGTTCTTCTGAGAAATAGACAACCTGTAATAACTTGTCACACAATTTTTCGTAAGCACCTAATAATTTCAAATGGTTAATGTCTGTCACTGTATGGAAGTAAATTTCAAATGATTTTGTGGAAGAAAAGGGTGGAAATCATCAATAAAAAATTCCTTTTGCATCTCTTCATATTGAAAAAGACCTGCCACCTTTTCTTTATTTCTTTACTTTTTTTGTCAGCATCTTCAAGCTTTGGCGGGTCACACATACATTCAAGCTTCATCGCCGTTGGAGATTTCTTGTTCTTTATCTTTTTTTTCTAGTTTATTTGAAATTTTTTATATGAATACTCAACATTCTAATTTCAAATGAAGAAATATATGCATTTTTTCAGGACGAGAAAAACAAAATGTGTTTCCGAGGAGCATCTTCAATAGTCTACACTATTCTAGTATAGATTCTACACTGAAATAACAATAATTTGCACTACAACACCAGCGAGCTCTAGATTCTGCACTAAAAGTATGTAAATTTATTTGAATTATTGCAAATTAAAAAATACAATTCATAATAATAATGCTCAAAATAATTTGTTACATAATAATATATATTATAATATTTTAAGTTCTCCATCTTTTCAAAATCCTAGCCCAACCTACTTGTCCAAGCCCAACAAGTATGAGCCCAGTTCTCACCCAATACATCTTAACTATTATGCCAAGAAAATATGTAAATCTTTGTATAATCCAGATTATTGACTTAGTTCTACTATTACTCAAAACGATAAAGAATAATGCTTTCATATTCAATTAATACTTTTAAATTTGTGTACTGATAGTATTTTCAAGATCTCGTTTGGAATCCCTCTCATCGAACTCAGTCATCCAACCTTATTTACATGTCGTCCATGTACAATTGGGATTCTTGAATTCGATTAATCTTAGTTCCCGGACACACTAAATTTATCACCGATTTACAACTAATAATTTGCTGCATTAATATTTACGTCAAATTGATGAATTTCAACTATCTACCTTAAAAAGGGAAATAAAGACAATAGTCGAGAGCATACAGTGCACCGAATAAAGTCAAAATAATAATAATAATAATAATAATAATAATAATAATAATAATAATAATAATAATAAGGGTAAATATTACTTTAAACCTCAAGCTATATTTATTTTATTAAAAATATCTTGAACCTTAAGAAATATTATTTTAAACCCCAACCCATTTTATCAAAAATATCCCGAACTTTAAGAAATATCACTTTAAACCCCAAATTATTAATTTTGTATCAAAAATATTCCGCATCCATTTTCCGGCTCCTGAAATTGGACCAGGATATCTTCTTCTCTTTTGATGAGCCACATCAGAATTTCGAAAATAGAAAAATTGATACAAGATATTTTAATACAAAGTTAATAATTTAGGGTTTAAAGTGATATTTTTTAAAGTTTAGGATATTTTTGATAAAATGAGTATAGTTTGGATTTAAAGTGATATTTCTTAAAATTTGAGATATTTTTAATAAAATGAATATATTTTATGGTTTAAAATGATATTTACCCTAGTAATAATTATCATGTCCTGCTTTCTCCCAATCACTCCTTTTATTACATGAGTGGATGTTTACTTTTGATGATTAGCTTATATAGATAAAAATAATATAGGTTAATTCATTGTTTAGTTTGATGGATTGAAATATTTCAATGTCATTGATCTATATCATTAGAGTTAATTTAGTTTAATTCATATTCCATTAAAAAGATAGAATTGAAGAAATCCTAATTGTAATGAAGATAAAATTATTTAATCATATATTCTATCAATCGTGAAAAATAAATGCTTTATACATGTGCACAACACTGAACTAAAGCGTGACCATTGTCGCAAACCCCATCAATATATTTCCTTTCTTTTTTAATTTTTCAGAAAAATAGGTTTCTGTTGGTCCCTATAAATATATTACAACAAATTAGTCCAATACGCGTTCAATTTATGATTTTAGTTTCATTTCCCTTTATTGACTTTAAATTTTTTATCTCACTTGAACTTTCATATCTCATTTAATTTTATTTAACTCATAAGAAAAGACACAACAAAATTGTGTCAAGATTCAATAATATCCATATTCGAATCCAAACTTATAATTAATGGCATAATTATAATTTCGCCATTCGCAGTATAAATACATTATACAGACCGACTCAATTTCTTAACTGATAAAATAGACCTACTCAATTTCATGACCTTAAATTTGAATAAAATAACCACGCAAAGTCTCTCGCTTTTCCCACCAAAAATACCTCTATAAAACCATTAATACCAAATTCAGAAAATACGAAAGCTCCACCAACACAAAATGCATCCAAAACTAGCTTTCCTGCTGCTCTCTCTCTTCACTCTAAAAACATCAGCTTTACACCCAGACCCGGTCAAAGATTTCTGCAAAAATCCGAAGCTGGCGACACCGGACGACCTCGTCTTCTCCGGCATCAGATCAGCCGGAAACTTCTCAAACACAGCGCTCTCATCGTCGCCAGTGAACCAAACCAAATTTCCCGGACTAAACACTCTCGGCATGTCAGCGGAGCGCGCAGATCTGAAGCCCAGCGGACTCAATCCCCCGCATTTCCACGCTAGGGGGACGGATATGGTGTTCGTGCTGCAGGGGAGGTGTACGCCGGGTTCGTGGACTCGACGAACGTCGTGTTCACGAAGGTGATCGAGCGGGGCGACGCGATGGTGTTCCCGAGGGGGCTGGTGCATTTCCAGATGAACATCGAAGATTATCCGGCGACCGTTTTCGGATGCTTCAACAGCCAGAAGAATCCGGGGACGCAGAAGATCCCCCAACATTCTGCTTGGCTCCGGAATCAGCGATGACCTTCTGGAGGAGGCTTTTGGGTTGAGCATCAAGCAGATTGTGAAGATGAAGATGAGGAGGAGATATTTGCCTAAAAATCTCTACTAGGATCTGTAGGATGCATCGAATTTCATGTTTTTCATTCATCTATTGTTTTGATCCGCAACCCTAGAAATGCAATTCTTCTTCAATTCGGTATTGAATCGTCGTCTAGTTTACGAACAACAAGCACTGACTTATGCTCTATTAAGAAATTTTTTAGTTCGGATATTTATAGACTTCGCTGCGTGCGCATGGAAAAGGATGACCAGCGGGATAGAGGGGTTGCTTTTGCTTGTGTTTATTTGCGATTTTTTCAATTCCGTAATTCTAAAGAGGGTTAATTATAATTTATGTCTCAATTTTCAACGTTTTTCAATTTATAACTTCCATTTAAATTGTTCATTTTCTTTTGACACGGATATTTAGGAAATAGGTATAAAATAACTAAAATGATAAAAAGTTGGTAGCGCCAACACTTTTTAAATGGATAATTAATTCTTAAAATGGAATGAAACATTTGTAATAGAACAATCAAAAAAAGAAAAGTGAAATATTTTAAATGAAATAGATGGAGTACTAACTTTGGCTCAAAAAAAATTCCCGGCATCGAAATACTGACTAAGACGGCAACTAATTTGAAATGGATTTTTATTTTCCACATGTACATGAAACGACGACATTTTAGCATTCTGGGTTAATTCTAGTTTATAGCCTCAACTTTCAAGTTTTCCAATAATGTCATGAACTTTGAGAAATATACTAAGTTATGACCTAGATATTTTTCCGACGCCGGAACACTGACTAGGACAACAACATAAATTGAAATAGATTTTTTTTCCACTTATACATTCGAAACGATGTTGTTTTGACCTGTGGCTTAGAGGAGCCATTCGGCTTCGACGCCTTGAATAAGAGGAAGATGGCATCGCCTGCAAACTGAACGACGATGGATTGATATTGGATCTAGAGGTGGAGCTATATATATATATATATATATATATATATATATATATAGGGGTTGGTTATAGAGAGAACCACCTCTTAGATAAGAACTAAGAACCAATAACTACCGTTAGATTAAGTAAGATCGGACGACACATAATTATTTAATCATAAAAATAGCCAAATCCCTAAATTTTCGTTATTTGGATATTCCACATTCTGTTTTTCGTTGTTCATATAATTCATATTGTTATGCATATAATCATAGTTCTTGTGCATGCTATTCATTCCAATTCATTGTTATGTTCATGTAATTCATGGTGTTATGCATATAATAGTAGTAATTATGCATACGAGAATAATTACGAAAATCAATATGCAAATCCCTTGATTTTAGGACTAAACGGTTATCATTAAATTATGGGGATAATTAACTATTTATAATTAATCTTGACCATTAGATTATAAAAATGAATGGACCACATTAGTTCTTAGTTCTCAAAAAAGTTGGAGTTCTCATTTGATCCACTCCCTATATATATATATAGAGTTTGGTTCAAATGAGAACCATTCTTATCCTAAAAACTAAGAACCAAATGAATTCGTTATGAAAGTTGATGAATCCGTTGAGAAACTTAATGAATTCAACAATTAAGATTTTTTCACCAAGGTTCGAATCCCATGAGGGACGAAAATTTTATTTTTTTGGATTCAGTAACTTTCCCAACAGATTCATTAACTTTCACTGTAATTCATCATTTTTTGGTTCTCACGTTAACCCTCTCTATATATATATATATATATATATATATATATATATATATATATATTTGAATTACTTTGCCTGTAGCTTCATGGCAAAGCAATTCAAAACAAAAATCCTTTTGCTCCGTCTCCAGATCTAATATCAATTCATTGTCGTTCAGCTCGCAGGCAACATCATCTTTCACTTATTCAAGACTTCGAAGTCGAACGGCTCCTCCAAACCACAAGCCAAAACAATATCGTTTTGAATGTATAAGTGAAAAAAAATTCATTTTATGTTGTTATTCTAGTCAATGCATTCGAGCCATAAGTTACAAATTTTATATAGATGAATTCAAAAAGAATTAAATGGATTTGGTAGACCAAAAGAGCAGTATATAATCATTATTATGGAACCCACTACTTAAATATCACACGTTAATTGGTTATTTATATCAACGTATATGCATGAAAATATATAGAGATAAAACATTGTTAAGTAAATGAGCTTTTCACCGAAGAGGCACACTCATTGCATATTTACTTTAATTAAATTATTAATAAATTATATTCTTTTTTATTATAACCTCAATAATTCAATTTTTTGATTGATATTATCAATAGTTCAAAATATTTTTGGAATTAGAGAAAGTTTAGATCTTTGATTAATATTTACCCTAAATTTTAATTATGAATAATTAACTCTAATTAAAACTGTAATTGGAAATTAAATTATACTGTACTTATGAATTACTAAACATTAATTGAATATGAATTAATAATTAATTAATACTTGCGGCGGTCCGCACTTAAATTGCATATCTGCACACACACGCTGACACTGCATCCCTTCAAAAACTAATCCTTGAACACAATAAATCCATCATCCTTTCTTTAAACACAAGTCTTATCAAGACAGTATACAACATACAATTCAGACAGCAACGGAAGCCCTAAACCCCCAATACTTAATAAATTTGGGATACATAAATGTGGTATCCCTCAAAAACCTTCATTTTTAACCTATAAGTGCTTGTACGATGGTGTCTGCCATTCCATCAGCGTATGGAAACATATGCCCAGTACCTGATAGCTCGTGGTAATGAATCCAAGGCAGCTTACTGGCAACATAACGCTGCAGGGTGACAGGAACGAGATTATCGTCATCCCCCTGCCATAAATGAACCGAACCTCCACTTTCTGAGAATTGATTTTTCAGATCCATTGGGTCGAAGTCCCAGCTCCCAAAACTAATCATCATATCACGATGAAGAGACTCAAACTCACCTTGTTGTCTTGGAGTTGCCTGGATCATTTCAGGGAAGCATAAACGTAAGATTTTTTTTTTTTTTTTTGAGGTACAAGTAGAACCATTTTATTATTCGCAAACACATGGCAAATGGAGAAGATGTTTTCTTTTTACTTCAAGAAAGGTGAGATGTTAAGAGAGTGCACCAAGTTTAATGACCAAAACATTAATAACTAAGCATCAACAACCGTATTGGAGTGAAGAAAATAAATTATCTTGCTATACCATCAATGTGGGAACAAAAGAAGATGCATATTTTCATAACCAGATAGCCTAAGGCCAACCATGACACATGTAATCAAGCTTGTGTACTTATAAGCCCTTTAAGAAGGATATGAAACTTGAGGAACATTTATTTCACTTGCCATTTGAAGAGAATGCTGCATTACTGTATTTTGCTTCCATGACAAATCAAGCAATCCTAGATCTGACATTACGCAATAAAAACAATTCAAACATGATGTGCTCAAGAAAACTTTCAAGATTCTCATCTTTTAATGAATTAAAAGTGCCCCTTTCTTATTTATATGCTTTATGAAAATGGACTCAAAATTAACACCAACCATTTTAATTAGATTTTCCAACTATCTTTACTGATAGATCTGCATGGTTATTTACCAGTGCGACTGCCAATAAAGTGGCTTCTGAGATGATTGCAGGAGAGGTATGAAACACATGGAACAGTATTCCCCAAATGTAGCAAGGTCCACTGAACCGCTTACTATTTTAGTCCTTCAATTTTCTTATAGGTATTTAGTTTAATCCAAGGATAGTGTGCAGTGAACCAAAAGGAGGGAATCATAGGAAAAACTTGATGGAAACATCAATAATCAATACTCATTTTGGATCAGCTTAGCTATATGAACATAAATGCATTATTCATTAGATAGATTTTTTGCAGCTAAGAAGGGATGATATCTCTGTCTTGAGGTCAGATTGGGAGCATATGATTTCTTTGATAGTTTTTTCTGTTAATATAATTCCATCAATTCTGTCAGCCATAGAGGAAAAGCGAATAGGCTTCAGTGTAATTATCAGCCATGAAAAAAAAAATCAAACTTCTTCAGAAGAATGCATGCATTGCATTCAGGTTTCTACCTTCTTCTTTTCTTCTGTCATGCCTACCATTCACTTTCAGAGAATGGGTGAGAATATACGACTTAAGTATTATAGAATTGTTTAAAAGACTTTAAACACTTGCTACTAAAAGAAAGCAAATAAAATAAACATTGATGAAATTGCAATACTTCTGCTTTTACTAACCGAACAATTCATATGTAAGTTTTGCTATTAAAAGAAAGTAAAACCTGTTACCTGATGCTCCATGGTCAAAGAAATAATCTGTGGAAGCAGTTCTTTATCTGGATCAGAGAAAACTTTTGGGTGGTGAGCAATAACGCTTGAACCAGGGAATAATTTCTGAGTGTTCCACCAGTAGGTAAGCCACGGCATGTAGTGAGCTACACGAAGAGCCCACTGGTCTTGTATGAGCTGCTTGTTATATTCTTGTTGGGACAAGTTTGAAGGGAAACCAGGCCACCAATAATTCACAACTGGTGCTAATAGAGCAGCTCCGGCTAATCTGTTCAGTTTTAAAAAAAAAAGGTTGGTACAATCAGAGAAGGTATGGATGTAATGGAAAGCCCTAAATATCTACAAAGTAACGCAAACCAATCACACCTGTGAGGTATATGCTTAAGGCAGCCCCAGACAAGCTGCCCGCCCATGGAAAATCCAATGACATAGAATCTGGATCCTAGCCCCAACTGATCAGCAAGCTCCTCAATGTCAAAAGCTAAGCTCTTAACAGTCCGGTTAGGGTGAGGACTACTCTCTCCATATCCAGGTCTATCAAACGAAATAATGTATATGCCTCTACTTTCAACTATATCCTGCAATTGTTTTCATAAATAAAACAGTCTATATTATGCAAAATGCTGTTGAATGTCGATCAACAGAAAAGGAAGCGCCCTTACTGGTGAGAGGTTAGCAGTCATTGCAGAAATATGATGCCTGCAATTATCAAATCCATGGACAAGCACTATTTTGTGCTTTGCTATATCCTTTGGCACACCAGATTCTTTGTAAGCCAAGTACCTCCCATCCTTGAGCTGTATTCTCGATGCTGTGACTGGAGGCCGGCCTTCCAAGCCAATTGTCTTTGGTGGAGGAGGCTTTGCTGCTTGATAAAACCAAGCTAGAAAACCCACCAAGCCAACTAAGAGTACTTTGTTGAGCATCCCTGAATCATTTATCATAAGAAGCTTGATCAAACAAAACAACAGAGCCCAAATCGAGATCTCAGAGTCGTTAATCAGACTAGATAGGTGGCTTCGTTCAATATCAAGCAACCAAAAGGTCGAAAACCATATAGTGATCTATACTCGACATCTCATCTACTACCACTCTAAAATTGCGCAATAGATAGTTATTTAACTAATGAGTTACAACTTGAAGGATCTCAAATGCCACCTAGTGCAGCAGAACCAGATTCACACCAGCTTTTATACATATTAATTACAATCCATTAGCCCCACAGCATACAAATAGCCAAATTCAAAATCAAGTCCACAAAATGCATGAAGCACTTATTCTTCTATTAATTTCGGCAGCATCCAGGAATACGTTGGTTCAGATAAGAAATCCGAAACTCATGATTCGAAATGAAAACTAGAAATCTGAGCGTGCACAATGACGAAATGAGAAGGTAAGATTATTACCTGAAAATTTAGAGGAAGTTTTTGGCTTTGGTTTTCGAGTATGAGCCCTGGCAGAGGCGGCTGAAATTTTTCGGGTGGTTCCAGCCGCCATGATTTCCTTCGCCTGAGCTGGATTCGCAGATTTGAAGACTTGAAATCAGAAGGCAGGTTGGTAATGACAATTGGGTGTCAAGCGTGAGAGATCTAATTGCGATTTTAAAATTAGTCATCACTGTCGAACTTTTATATTTTCGGTCGGGGTCGGTCGGGTCGGATGGTCACCAAATTTTTTCTACAGAAATATGAAGTTCAAACCAACCGAGCAGACTTTCATGGTATGGCTTTTTTAGATTATTTTTAAATTTTTTTAATATATAAAATTATTATTTTAATTTCAAAAAAATAATTAAATTAATTATATAATTAAAATCTCATAACTCCAACTTAAATAAAGAACCGGTGATAAGGACATATTAAACTTACTTATTCTTATGATAACGCTTCTTGTATATTTTGACATATTTATGTATTCATACGATGATATTATAATGCAGTATAATTTTAATTCTTTAATTTAATGAGAAATAAATTAGTAATTACAAATCAAAGGTAAATGATATTATTAAACGTCAATTCCACTTATACACCTAAAATAATAGAAAAAATAAATTAATTATACAATATATATTTAAGATCAATGATTCATAATAGTTTTACATATTATAAAGTCATTAATCATACTCATAGTCATCACTGATCAGTAATAGTCGAGAGTATATTTATTAATTTAATTTATATTATAAAATATAAATTAAATTAATAAAATATTATCATAATATTACCCCACGGAGGGTTTTTTATTTAAGATACGAGATACGTGTGATCATTATATTAGCTAAATTATTACAAAGAAATTTATTTAATTTACACAAACACGTATTTACACAAATACGTTTGGTGCTCGGCTTTTCTATTTGGATTGGATCTCATTGAGTAGGGGGCATTATTGTCAATTTCATTTTTGAACATGTAATATATACCTAAGGGTGATCGAATTTGGGTGGCTCCAGAATCTGGGATTTTTCGAATGGATATCCATGTTGGCCCTTGGGAGGAAGGAAAGGAGATGGCTATGGGTATGGTGATCCGGGATTCAAATGGAAAAGTACAGGCTGTTGTGGCTAAGATTTTACCTCAGACAAGAACAGCCCTAATGAGAGTGTTTGATGCTATTATTTTTGGATTGAAGTTTTGTATCGAGGAAGATATCAAACCTTTGGAGATTTATTCTGATTTTCTTTTGGCCATCCACGTGCTTAATGACTCCGAAGGAGGTCCTGCGTATCAAAGTGATGACTGGATGGAGGTTTTCGTTAGAGCAAAGGAGAGTTTTGTGGTTGATAATTTTCATGTTAATAGGGGAGCAAATCTAGCGGCCATGTGACTTGCTAAGATAGCTGTTAATTTTCAGGATGTAATGGTCTGGAAATATGAGTTCCCAACTCAATTTCTAGACATTGTATATTCGGATTGGCAGTGATATGAATTTTCCTTTCAAAAAAAAAAAAAAAAAACTTAGTAACAAGTTCACAACTCTCACACTGCTTGGAATTTGCCCAAAAAAATGTCAAAGTCGGCGGGCACACCCTGGCTAGAAAAGTCGAAAATCACATTTCTTTTTGTTAATTTAATACAAAAATTTTAAAATATCGTTGTAAATTCGAAACATAGATTTTTTGCTTTAGATATTAACTAATTTACCACTAGATCAACACATACACACCAAAAACCACATTTTTATTTTTATATCTCATCATATTAGTGTTTTTAAAAAATATTTCACTGTAAAGATATTTACAAAATATTGTCTATCATTTTTGAAAATTATTACTTTGTGACCCAAATAAAATTTTCGACACCTAAAAAGATTGAAGTGTACCTCGGATTTCGACATGGCATGCCAACGTGGATACACATAGTTTTTTTATATAGAAAGAAAAAAGAAATAACATGTTAGCATATAAATGATGATGTGGATACAAAATAAAAAAATAAAAAATAAAGAAAAAATATATATCATTATCCCTTCCCCGCCCCAATTTCTAAAAAAATCTAATATTATCCCTACGTAGCCTCCCCCAACTAACACGGCCTCTCCCATTCCCCTAGCGCTACTTGTGCAGCCCAGGCTCTTGACAAACATAGATGTTCAATGGTTTTTAAAGCGTATATGTGACTTAGTTGATAGAGGAAATCATGTTTGATATGAGTATTTGATTAGTTTTATTTTAATTTGAAGAACTGATACTTGTGGGTAAATTTTGATATTTTTGAAATGTGGAGAACGAATTATAGAGTTAAAAGTGGATAGATTGAAGTACTTCTCGATAGGAGTCCGTAGACGCAAACGGATCGTAATTCGAAGTTCGGACAAGAGAGGACGAGCCAAAATAAGAAAGTCGCACAATATGTCACGTGTCGTGGCGAGAATCTTGAATTTTCACAATTTTTTTATTTTTCCTATTTTTATGTATTTTGATTCATAATTGTATCCAATAACATTCTCTCACTATGATTGATGATATTTTAATCAATTATCTTATCCAGCTATAATTGATCTCTATTATGATTCATATACTTATCCTAATCTCTTTAGGAGTCGAGATGATTTCTCCACCTATAAATATACCTCCCACATACTTGATTTTACACCATTCAATTCTCAAGTCTCCATTAATCATTTTTCATATTTCTTATAGTTTTATTTTATTTTATAGCTTCCTACGATAGTTTAGAGTTTTATTTTCAAGTTTTATCTTCAAGATCTTCATTATAGAATATCTAAACGGACTTTATCTATTTATGTCAATTATATTTGTCTATTTCTTGTTATTTAATTTCAATTATGTGTAACTAGTTTCTTATTGATTATAGGGTTGTATTATGTAGTAAGAATTTATGTAATTGAACAATTGAGCTTATTTACATGTAAATTTATGATTTCTGGTGTGTGTTTTTTATGCTAGATAATTGATCATTATTGATGCATGTTAGTTGTCGGATTAAAAACTTAGCGATTTTAATTAGGTGATCGAATTCAGATTCATAATACAACTAATCTAAAGACTTGACAATTTTAGCATTAATAGTAGGAGAATAAATCTTATGTGCTTTTGGGAGTTTTTATGTGTTCTTGATATCTAGTGGAGATGAAACATATATTGATCTATTATTACAGGCTGCCCGATTCAGGAGATTGTGTTACCTGCGTGATTCTTCATCTGAATTGACTTAATTTTGTTTAATAGGACTATAGGTTGATTGTGTGATTTTTCTGTTGTATCATTACATTCCTTAGGATCAATTTCTTTATCTGTTATTTTTCATATCTCTTTATTTTGCTTTTATCTTCTATTTTCTTTGTTTTTAGTAGATCTCCATACACCTTTTTATTTGACTGAATAATTGTGAAACTTATGTGTCTATTATTTACTGTGTTTTTGTGTTTCAGTCCCGTGGATACAATACTCTGCTTGCTAGTTGACTACAATAGATACTGTTTAGTTGCGGTATTATATTGTTAAGATTTTAGTGATCAACTTTTTGGCGTCGTTGCCGGGGACAATATAGATTATACAGTAATAATTTTCGACATGTAGTGATTACTTCATGCATTTTTTTTTTCTTGCAATGGGGAAGATGTGAAGTTAGGGGAAGCAATATGGCTTATTATCCAAGCCATATGAGTCATCCCAACTTTTTATATGAAAAAATCTAACAATGTCCAACAACCTTTACCAAGATTATCTGTTTCTAATGGAATTATCAATGAATCGAAGAAGATATCTATGGAGGAGATGATGCAGCAGATGATGTAGCAGCAGACTACCTTTATAGAATAGACGGGTCAAAAAATTGTGGCATATGAGAGTACAATTTCTGCTCTCTCCAAGCATATCAAGATGACTTGAGGGACATGTTAGCTAGATAGCTAATTAGATAGCTGGACAACAAAAGCATGGTTGATTTCTAAGTAACGCGGAGATTAACCAAGATGAGCAATGTAGAGCAATTGAGTTAATGAGTGAGACTGCACATGATGAGTTAAAATTTTCAAATGAAGAATATGGAATTGAAAATGAAAAGAAGAGCATGGAGGATGTGCATTTCAAAATCAATGAAGAGTGCAAAGTTTTTAATATAGTTGACCTCCATCTCGACTCTCAAGTGTTTCTTTGAAGGGTTACCTCTTTCATTTCTATTTATCCCAATCTTTTGATTTTCATGTTAATTCTTCTAATGAGATATTGTTCAAGTGTGATAACAGTTTCTAATTGGACACTAAATGACCTTGACTTTCAAGATGTATCAAAGATTGATAAGTCATCATATCATTGGTATTCAACGGATGATGTATTAAAAATTGATGAAAAGTGACCACCGCCTATACATCCATATTTCCCCGGGTGAGTTTGTGCTAATTCGCCCACTTTCTTCTTTTTGCAAACTTATATATCACTTTGTGATAAATAAGTTTGGGGGAGTCAGAAGTGTGGTTGTCTTAGCTTTGTTTTTAAAAGCTTTTTGCTTGTTTTCTTGAGTCTTGTTTTCTTTTTTGTGTCTAAGCATGTGATAGTGATTGTTGATAAGGCCGATGATGAGAACGAAAAAATTGGTTTTATTTGGTGAACGTTGGATGTTGACGTTCGTCTATTTTGATTAACCTTTGGGAATGAGGCTAGAAAGTCATTATTGTTGAAAAAATGATATGGTATGAAAGAGAATGGGTTGTGAGAAGTTGATATTTATTGAGAAAAATCTAAAGAAAAAATGCTACTACTCGAATAAGCTTAGAAAAAAATAAATGAAAAAGAATAAAGAGCAAGTCTGGTAGTAGCAAAGTTTGAGAAATTCTCATAAGTTGTGATGTTTGACGTTGAAAAATCCTAACGAATGGTATGGTTGATGGGATAAGCTTGACTTTATGGAAATTTTTGGTATCATTGACTTGTTGAATTGTTTGATGAATATATTTTAGGAATAATATGTCACTTAGCCTAAAAACATCCAACCTTACCAAATAGCCTACATTACAACAAAAAATAAAGTCATTTTTTTATCTTAATTCTAGAGCACAAATTTAAGCAATGAAGAAGTTAGACGATTTGCAAGCATATGACAGATATTATGTGTAATTTGAATATGAGTATAAACACGTCTTTTTTAATACACTTGAGAGCTTATTTGATATATATTTCCATGAGGTGATGATTTGATTTTGAAGAGGCTACGCTTATTAATTTGTGTAACGTCGTTTGACAATTCTTTGCGAAAATTTTAAAAGTTTTTGATGCCGTTTATTGCCATCAATCTATTTAGCCATGCTTTTGTTATGTTGTATGTTTTTCTTTGTTTGAGGACAAACAATCGTTCAAGTTTGGAGGAGTTGACAATCATGGATTTGATAGAGGAAATTATCTTTGGAATGAGTATTTGATTAGTTTTGTTTTAATTTGAAGAATTGATATTCGTAGGCAACTTTTGTCATTTTTTAGGAAAGTTGGAGAAAGAATGACAGAGTTAAAAGTGGATATAATTGAAGTACATCTCAATAGGATTCCATAGACGCAAACAGATTGTAATTCGGAGTTCGGACGAAGAGAACGAGAAAAAAAATAGCGCAATTTGCCACGGGCCATTACGAGAATTTTCAAATTTTCACAATTTTTGGGATTTTCCTATTTTTGTGTATTTTGATTTCTAGTTGGATCCAATAATCTTCTCCCGTTATGATTGATCATATTTTGATCAATTATCTTATCCAACTATAGTTTATCTCTATTAGGATTCATATACTTATCTCAATCCCTTTAAGGTGATGACTGATATGCAGAAATGAAATTAGATAAGAATTGAATGATGATAAAAATTGAATGGAATAAAATATGTGATTTTTATGGCTGGTATGTTAAGGAATAAATGAATATGAATGAAATAAAATAAATGAAATAACCATTATTTTTATAATTTATGTTATTATTATTATTACTATATTTAGTTAATAAATTAATTATTATTATTTTAATAAAATATTTATTAATATTATTTTAATGTTAATATTTTTTAATTATTATTAATTAATTATTATTATTATTTTATTATTATTTATTGTTATTATTATTATTAATATATTATTATTATTAATATTTTATTGTTGTTGTTATTATTATTATTTATTATAATAATAATATTATTATTTTAATATAATTATTTATTATATTATTTATTATGTTAATGTTATTAATAACTATAACTTTTATCACTTAATAGTTAATTAATAATATATTATTATTATTATTATTATTATTATTATTATCATATCATCATCATTTTTATTATTGTATTGTTGTTGTTATTATTATTATTATTATTATTTATTATATTAATAAGATTATTAATTTAATGTAACAATTTATTCTATTGATTATTATTTGTTATGTTAATATTAATAATAACTATATTTTTATCACTATTATTATATTATAATTATTTATTGTTAATAATTACTATTTATTTATTATCATAAATATTACTATTTTGTTATTATTTATTATTATAATAATTATAATAATAATAATTATTATTATTATTATAAGATAAAAATAAATAGGAATAATTTTGTTAGAAAAAATAAATAAATTTGGTTAATCTCGTGTTCATAGAAATAGCTAATACCATGGGGTAGGGGAGAAATGACTAATCCCATGTTCATGAGAATAAACATTTTTTCGGGAATGGTGATTTCAATCGTAAAAATCTTACCAACTATAGGATTAAGAATGAAGGCAGGAATCACCATTCTATTCACATTTCATTCATGCATACCAACTGACCAACTGACATCTTAGGATTTAAGATGATTTCTCCACCTATACATATATCTTTCACATACTTGATTTTACACCATTCATTTCTCAAATCCTTATTAATCTTTTTTCAAATTTCTTAAGTGTTTTAATTCATTTTAAAGCTTCCTGCAATAGTTTAGAGATTTATTTTCAAGGTTTGTCTTCAAGATCTTCATTGTTGTATATTCACATTCTCAAATTCGATTTTCATTGAGTGAGAAATAATGAATCAAAATTGGTCACTTAAAATGAAGTTATGTGATTAAATGGATAAGCATATATTATTAAATGATTACCCTATATTGATTAATGTATATTTATTAATTGTCTATATAAATGGTTCATCGAACACTTACTATAAATATGTGCACATGTAATAGGCTGGAAGCCCATGCTTGCATCATTGCCGCTGTCCGCCCTCGTCAGGTGTCCGGCCCCGACCCCGGTCCCAACCTCGTGGTCCGAATCCGTAGACTTGGATATTGGATCTTGGCAATTGATCTTTGGGAGGTCTTTGAGCCTGTTTGTGGGCTTGTTTCATGGGCTTAGTTCGAGGCCAATGCCCTTACCTTTTGGATCATCGATTGATGGAGCCCAAAGTTGAAATTGGTTGAGGCCCAACTTTTGTGGCATAATCCATTGAGCCTAGTATGCACTTGGAGATATGTCCAGACACGTCTAAAGAACCTGGAATAATGCTCTGTCGGAAATGCTCCTACATGATGGCGTCGAGAGGAACGTGGGGAAACGTCCGACTTGTCCCCTCCTACAATGGTTGTAACCTCTGGCCGACATAACTTAGCCTTGATGGCTATTGACTCCATTGAGCTCCCATGCATGTGGACTATGCCCTATAAATATGACATATTCCCCCTACATTAAATACCTATTGTCCTATGCATTCAACATTCTAAAATAGTCTCTGCATACATAGTTCATGTCCAAGTTCTTTCATCGCCTCGTTCCAGTTCGTCGGAGATCGTTGGTCGGTGGTGTTGCCATCTTCGAGACTTTCGTCGTTTTATCTTTAGGGACAATACGTCAGAACAGAGAGCACTACCGAGACATATTTCGTCTTGCGGAAAGAGGCCTACTTGACTCGACGATTAGAACACGGTTTTGTTCATTTTTGTATTTCGTTTCATTTAGTTCATTTCGTAGTTTGATCTTCTTCTATATTTCTTTTATATTGTAATATGTTCGACAAGTTATACTGTTTTGTACTCAATTTTTCCAACATCTTTCTCTTATCCTCAACTATTTGCGCCTCATCTATAAATCCCTCTTCCTCAATTTTCTCATCACTCATTGTAATTTCATTTCCTTTGTCATGAATGCGAACTGTTTGATAAGTCCTCATCCAAATTCCGTCCAACAAAAACCTCTGCTTTACCAAACAAGTAGTCGATTTCACCCTCTTTCATAGGAAAAGTCTCTGCTTCGTCAACAAATGCGCTAATGCGGCATTACCAGTTGGGGAAGGGATATCTGCTTTACAGATGAGATCTGCTAACAGTTGCAGACGGGACCACCTCCAAATTTAATGCATTAACAGTTATAAGAAACAAGAATTCATGCTTCCGTTAAATGTTGTTGAAAAGATTAGGGGCGAAAATTATCAGAGGTAATTATTAATAATAAAAAAATTTCAATGTCCATCCTAACCAAATGCGATATAAAACAGCTAATCATATGTATCATATTGTGATGTAGACAAAATCTGAGATTGAGCAACTTTTTAGGCTATTTTCGCTTATTTATGTATGCATTCAAGAGTTTTGAAGAGATATTTTTTTGGTCAATTTAATACAAAAATTTAAAGATCGCGTCACGGTGGATTCGGACCCGAGACCTTTGGCTTCGGACATTAACCACTCTACCATTAGGTCAACATATGCACACTAAACCTTTGTAATTGATGATGTGAATGAGTCGGTTCTGTTTGGTACATATGCAAAGTTACGATTCTATTTTGTTTAATGTATTCAATTTATCATATTTGATTAATATTAATTGTGTTTTAGATCTTGTTGGTGTGGTTATGAAGTATGGCACAATATGGATCAGAATTCCTCCAAATTACTTGAGCTGATTCTTGAGGATGATCGATAAGTTTATTTTAAAGATAACTATGTGTATTGCTGCAATTGTTTTATAATTTATTTATGATTTAACAGACAAAATAAAAATGAGAGGATTATGTATACATGTTTCGACAGCAGTACGACCAGAAGGAGAAGAAAGTACTCATTGTGGTGATTAGATTCTGCAGGCCTATTCTCTACAAAGGTTGTTATAGTTGTGTTTTTTAAATTAAATCTATTGTCTTTTGATTTATTCTATTTTATTCTATATGTGAGGTTCATACATGCATAATTTATAATTCTTCTGTAAGTTCTATTGAACAAGGATATCAAAGAAATTAATGATTTGCGACAAAGGTAAGGTTTATAATAGTACACTTGGTATTTGGATTTTTACATACCCCTAAATAGATTTTTGTATAGGTTGTGACTTCATAAGTTCTTGATATTCACATGAATCATTTGTTATTTTGGATCTCTGGGGATGATTCCTTTATTCGAGAATAGCTTTATGAAGGATTTCTCTACTCTGAATATAGTTTGCAATATACCACATATTTAGTGCAGTGACGATTGTTGTGTGAAAAGGTCATTGGTTGATGATGATTTTTTAGCAATCATGAAAAGAAGATGAAAATTGTTTTGGAAGACAAAGAGAATGAAGATTTATGGAAAATGTTTTATTAGTTTGTTGCATGTTTTTTCCTTTTTTTGTGCACACCTTATTTCAATTTAGTGTTTTGATTTCTGATTTGAATTATATTAGTATTTTGATCATTAAATAGATGTTCACTATCCTAAGAATATAGTCAAACATGTAAGATGAGTTTTTGGTGTTTTATAATATTGTTTTAGGACTTTGGAATTGAATTTTTTAAGTGGATGAGACATCTCTCATATTATTAACTTATATTAAATTTTGAAACAAAAATAATAATTGTAGAAAAATAATTAAATTTGTTCTATTTTTTGGACTTATACAAAATACATTTATAGAATAATAATGAAACCCTTAAACATAACTTATTAGAACTAATTCTTTTTATTGTTATTCTACATTTTATAATTAAAATATAGATTGAGTTAAATAATAACAATAATTTAGTTTTAATATTATGAGTATTTATTTACCTATAAAAACAAACTATATTAACTATTAGAAGTAATATTTCATCCATCCACAATAAGTGTATCACAATTGTTTTATTCGATGTCCACGAATAATGTATAACTTTCCTTTTTAAGTCATTACTCCTTACTATTTGACCTCACAATCACTCATAATTTACAAAAAAATCATTCATATCACTCACTTCCTAACATATGGTGAGACTCTTTCTCCATTAGAACAACATTCATCAATACTTTTATTAAAATTTATGTCATCCACAAGTGATACATTTATTGTGGATGGTGGGAGTATTAAAGTTAATTGATATAAGATTAAAATTCAATATAGTGCTACATAATTAAGTCTTATTTAAAATGAAACGTGCATTTTGTGTGATAGTAAATATACTAATTTAAATTTGTTGATAGAGGTTGTACTATTTTTTTATGTGTGAAACTATTAATTAAGATATAATTGTCAATGTTATACACCATGTGTTATTATCCTTTTTCCCCTATATCTTCAATAAATAGTTAATATTTTCGATTTTATAACTTTTAAACAGATGTGTGTTTTTGTAATTTCGAATTCTCTTAAATTTAATAAAAATAAAATTTTGATTTACATGAGATCTCCAATTTGTAAAACATGCTTAGTTTTGTGAAGGCTGGATTTCTATAATGCCAAATAAAACTATACTTTCAATTTATTGCAACCACTATATTTGTATTGTCATATTAAAATACAGTGTAAGTTGATAAAATCAAAAAAACGTTGGACCACAAACTTGAGTGGCCTAGTACCCAGTCACCTATTAACAGGCCTATGCCAGTCAAAGCCCAATTAGTAGCATACCTAATTTTTACTACTTTTAGGTTTAGTATCAGTACCTTACCGACATATTGTCCAAGACTCTTATTGGTAGTTTTTCTTCCTCTAGTAGCAACCTAATTTAACTACTTTTACCTCTCTCTTTTTCATGCCATTTAAAATTAAGAGGTGTTTGGCTAAGTTTATTTTAAAGAGTCTATAAGATGTTTTAAAAACTTTTAAGAGATAATATCTCAAGAATTTATAATTGTTAAAGTATTTGAATAATTGATCTTATAAGTTAGAGAGAGAATCGTAAGTTAGAGAGATAAAATTGATGAGAGATGAAGTTGATAGTGTATATATATGTTATAACGAACTATAATAAGGTTATTTTAGTAAATTCATGATTGTTTATAAGCTTATGAAAAAATTAGTTGAGATTGAACAACTAATTTTTAGGGGAGCTTATAAGCCGTTGGAACTTATTTTTACAGCTTATAAGCTTTTTATGAGTTTATTTTGTCAAACACTTTGTAACAGCTTATAAGCTCCTAAATAACTTATAAACTGTTTTAAATAGCTTATAAGCTCAACCAAACATCCTCTAAATTGCACGTGGAAATACTTTTTGTTTCACACTAATAAAATCACTTTTCCATTAATTATTTTCGAACAGCAATTACTATATCGATTTAATTTATTTCTTCTATACTCTTTATTATACTCCATCCGTCTACTAAATTCATGCATTTAATTCCGTTTTGGTCCGTCCACGAAAAATATTCATTTTCATTTTTTTGGAAACATCAACTTTACATTTTTACCCTAAATTTATCTACTTATTTACAAAAAAATCACATATAGCCTACCTTATCACTCAATATCCATTAATATATACATTTATTATCCTCATGACACACATTTTTATACTCACTTACTTTACACATTACAATTTATTAAAACTCGTGCCACCAAAATCAATGAACGATTTTGGTGGACAAATGGAGTACTATTTAATGTATTTCTAGGTTATATATGCAATCTATCTATCTATATATATATGGAGTGGATCAAATGAGAACTCTAATTTTTTTGAGAACTAAGGACTAATTTGGTCCATTCATTTTTATAATCTAACGGTTAAGATTAATTATAAATAGTTTATTATCCTAAAATAAATGGATTTTGTATATTGATTTTCGTAATTATTCTCAATCCATAATTAGTACGATTACATGTACAACACCATAAATTACATGAACATAACAATGAATTGAAATGGATAGCATTCACAAAAGCTACGATTACATGAACAACAACATGAATTATATGAACAATGAAGAATACAATGTGAAATATCCAAATAGCAAAAATTTATGGATTTAACTATTTTTATCATTAAATAATTATGAGTCGTCCAATCTTATTTAATCTAACGGTGGTTATTGATTCTTATTTCTTATCTAAAAGATGGTTCTTAAATATTGAATAAAAATTTAAGTGCACATCACACATTAATTTATTGCACACTGATACATATTACCAGCATTTGAAGATTTTTGTAGTTTTATAGGTTCGTCATTATTATTAATGGAATAACAATCCTTCAATGTTAACGATATAGCTGAGAAAGTAGCGAGTCGGCCCGGCCCAACCCCGTCGGGCTTTTACATTTTTCAGGCCGAGTCGGGCCCGTCTAAAAAATTTTGGCCCTAAAAATATGAAGCCCAAACCAGCCCCAGATGGGCTTTTGGACAGACGGGCTTTTTTAGATCAATTTTTTAATTTTTTTAATATATAAAATTAATATTTTAATTGTAAAATAAATAAAAATTACATAAAATATAACTAATATTATTAAATAATTATAGATATGTATATTAAATAATATTATAAATATATATTTTTAATAGAATATCAAACGAGCTTTTTTGGCCCGAAGCCTGGTAGGCCTGAGGTTTTTTCAAATGAGCTTTTTAGGTCCGATTTTTTTCGAGCCTTTAATTCTTAAGTCCAAACCAGCCCAAACCCCGGATAACCCGGACGAGCTTTTCGGGTCTAACTCATTTTATTGGCTCTAGTTAACGATGGTTGACTATTACTGTTTATTTTGCTCATATTTATTTTCTTAAATAATTTTGTTAATGCAGTACCATCGTAAATTAAATTGCGATGTGTTTCGCAATTTAGCTGGGTGTAGTTTAGTAGATCTTTATTTTATTTGAAAAGATGAAAAGTTCTAGGTGTGTAATACCAAATGCATTGTAGATGAATTGTTTCTTCCTCAATGCATTATATTGTTTTGGTAAAAACCGTCCGATTTCATCCTCAATTTTCTGAGTTTACCATCTTGGTAAATGAGCTTGTTTTCGAATTTACCACCATAGTAATAAAAATAATTTTAATTGGCTTTGTGAGTGATCTAGGTGAATCAGATGAAGCACATCTGCACGTCCAATAATTCATTATCAAGGTATAATATTGGTTCTCATTTTTTACACTAACAAAAAATTTCATGTTAACTCATCCATATATATATATATATATATATATATATATGAAGTGTTATCGTGTGCACATTTCTTATAGTGTAAATAGGAGAACAAAAATTATTGATAAATCAATATGGACACTTCAGATTTAATGCACAAATTATGATGTAGATGACAAATACTAATTATACGTGAAATATGCACATAACTAATTTAGATGCATATTTAAAAATAACCATTAGATTTGAAAATCTAATGGACATTATTTGTTCTCATTTATATGTGTTAAAGATTATACGTACATTATTTGATCCACTTCCTCTATATAAAATTATTAAAGTCTAACATATCTTGCATATCATCTTTACACATGTTAGTTTAGCACATCTTTCGCACATATGCTAAATATATTAGTTTAGCACATATTTCTTATGCATAATTAGTAGAGTTCTTAAAAAATATGTAATTCTCATTTGATCCACTTCCATCTCATATATATATATATATATATATATATATATATATATAAATTAAAATTCTGGATTAAATGTATTAGAATGGTGACTATTATTCCTTGATCAGTGCCTTTCCGGTTCAAATAAATAAATGCGAAATATAGGCACTAACAACAATGGACACGAACATGGATTAGTGAATGTCCATGGAAGTCAGCCCCTAAGCATATAAATATTGCAAGAGAATTGCCTTGAATCATAAAAATAACTAGCGTTGTAGAATCAAATTATGCCCATCTAGAAGAATATTCATAAATTAATTAATATCCAACCATCAAGACGATGCAGCCTCAATTTTTACAGTGAAACCAAGAAATATACTACTCCTTCCGTCTATCAAAAACTTACATTTTTCATTTTTGAAAACATCAACTATCATCAACCTATCACTTATTTATAAAAAAATCATACATGGTCCATCTTTTTACTCTCACTACCATTAATATGTTCATTTATTATCTTCACTTACTTTACACTAATTATAATTTATTAAAATCCATGTCACCAAGCAATGCAAGCTTTTGATGGGTATATAATTAATGCAGCAAAATGAAGTCTGAAACGTGGGATATGGAGAAGAAAAGCTAGCGTTGTGGCAGCATTCCAAGTCTTAAAGTGGCAACATACAATGGTTTCTGATTATAGAAAAAAACATTCTTTATTTCCATTTAAAGAAATGTCTGAGAATGATGTATGAAACCCTCACCACTTTTATTTGTCTGCCCATGTGTGTTTGTGGAGCGCCTTTGCAATATGCCCATTTATTAATTCTACTCATAGAATCTCTGGAAACCAAACTTTCACAACAAGTGTCAATTTAAAAACACATCCAAAAGAATTAAAACTCTTTAAATAATGGAATCAAACGAAAAAAGTTAATATTTGTAGATTGAAAAACTTTGTGTGCACTTATAATAGGGGCTGAAAATGATCATATATCAAAAGGCAAAGAAAATATGTAACAGAACCTTCTTTCATAGTTTTATTTTTCAATCTTTTTTTTCTTATTGATTACCTAGAATTGAAAAGGTGGATTCTTCATATACCAGTAAGGGAAAATGTAGAGACATGAACCCTAGATTTACTTTATTCACACAAACAAGTTATATATATGAGTTGGGACCACATGCAAAAATTCACCGCAGCTATAATTTATACCTGACACAAAACGTTTCTTCACACTGAGTTCCACTTTGTCTGCTAATTACTCAATAATCAATAGTATGAATCGGGCATTGGATTCTTTAACCTAAGAGGCGGTTGAGGGAGTGTCACGTGTCATGGACCGTCTACATTTATATTCAAATATCAATGAAATCACAAATATATATATATATATATATATATATATATATATTAGTATCAAATTTTATCTGGTTGATTAGAAAATTATAGATACACTATTGATATATATGTTACTCTAAAATCTAAATAGGCACACTACAGTATATCGGGACGCATTAATCATGATACATATAATAATAATTTTTAATTGATAAATTCTAATTGAAAATCACTAAATTCTAATTCGGAATTAATAATCAATAATTGGGTATTGACGAATCGTAATTTAATTTAATTAGAGTGGGATGCAATGTACGCACACAAGCATTTATCAAATTAATCTAAATTCATAACCCATATGTCTTACTCATAATAAGTTATATTAATGTAGATCTTACATAGTTGGACGTTTAATGTTTATAAAATATGTACGATCTAGGTTCGGATGGCTAAGCTTTGCGATGCTACGAAATGCGTTCCACTTATCAATTTTGGATAATTCGGTATTAAGAAATTAAACCGTACTAAATAACTGGGTTGATTCTTTGTCCCAATATTTAGGTGTTCTGCTTGTACCTACTATTGAATTCATTATTTTAGTGATGTTTATTACACAAATGAGAATTATTAACATTTATGACTAAAATTTGAAGATTTTAAAAATTATATACCATAATTATGGAATAATCAATCCATTTAATTAACTATTAACATAAAAATTTAAACTAAACGCTAAAAATAATCCTATGCCCCAATTGGGTATAAATACCCTAATCAATAATTGTAAAATTAAACTAAAAAATTGAAATTAGAGCTTAAGAGTGGGTCACCAAAATGAGATAAATAATGATCCCAAGTGATAAACGATCATAAATATGATATTTGAATTTCTTCTGAAAACTGAAATCCTAAGAATAAAATTAAGGGAAGTCAATAAAAAGGGATTTAAACCTTTGGTTAGATTCATAACATTTCACAATGTTACAGTATAACGCGCAAGATTTTATGTTTAATTTTCAATACCTTAAACTATCAAATTTTCATGCGTTTAAGTCCCATCGGCACAATTTGCTTTATCCATTTTATACTACTTTTTTCCTCTGACCTCACCCAACCATTTATTTATAAAAAAATAATAAATAAATCATATTTTTTATTTACATAACATATTTTATTATATGCGAAAGACTAATAATATATATATATATATATATATATATATAAAAGGAGGGTGGGAGTATTAGAAAAGACTTGAAATGATAGGAGTATTGGAAAAGATTTGAAATGATAGAGGACATACTGTGCGCTTGTGCGCATATACTTGTGTGTGTGTGTGTGTGGAGAGAGAGAGAGGAGGGTTGCGGTGGGGGTCAGTTTTAGTTCTTCTTCTGCGGCCTCTGCTTGATGTCACTTTCTGTACTTGCAAATTCTCTAAGCTTTATCTCTTCCAGCGTTGATACACCATCACCAAGAATATGCCTTAATCCTAAACACTATATATACTAGGCTTCTTCTCTTTCTCTGTCAATTAGGAACTCACACACACACACACACACACAGTCTCTCTCTCCAATATGGCAGGAATGTCAGAAGTACCCCTGATAGTTGGGAGAGTCATAGGAGATGTTCTCGACTCTTTCACTCCAACAATGAAAATGATCGTTACTTATGGAAACAAACAAGTCTATAATGGTCACGAGCTCTACCCTTCCACCGTCGCCGCCAAGCCCAGGGTTGAGATTGAAGGAGCTGACATGAGAAATTTTTACACTTTGGTAATTCATTCAAATTTCTCACACACTTTCTCATAGATGATGCGCTAGCTCCACTCCACGTGCTCATGTTTTTATGTAATAATATTATGCAGGTGATGACCGACCCTGATGTCCCAGGCCCCAGCGACCCATATCTCAGGGAACACCTCCATTGGTATATATGTACATACATCATACATGCACATTCATTATTTAACCGATACACAATATAAATATAATAAAAGGACCATATTAGTTAATAAGTACGTAGATATAAACTGATCATTGCTTTAATTAGGTTCATTTATGGTACAGGTTGGTGACTGACATTCCTGGCACAACAGATGCCACATTTGGTATGAAATTATATTTGTTCTAAGAGTATATGATGGTACCGGAGTAGTACTAGCTAGGTCTAATATTGATTATGATGTTGTTTTTCGTAATGAAACGATCAGGAAAGGAAGTGGTGACCTACGAGATTCCGAAGCCCAACATAGGAATCCATAGGTTTGTGTTCGTTCTTTTGAAGCAGAAAGGCAGACAAACGGTGAAAAACCTTCCTACTTCGAGAGACCGCTTCAACACCCGGCGTTTCGCCGCCGACAACGACCTCGGCCTTCCCGTCGCCGCCGTCTTCTTCAACGCGCAGAGGAGACTGCCGCCAGAAGGCGCTAGATCAACCGCGCCTATACCAGCAGCAATATTATGAAACTACTATTATAATAGACATTTGGAGCTAGTGGCCTTGTTATTGTGTTTATGGATTTACGCATGTAGGGTTTAATTTTTTTTCCATTAAAAGATAGGGAATCTGTGGTGCTTAGTTTCTTCTTTGATATTCCTGGCTTTCTTGACAGAATAAAGTACTTTCAACAGGATAATCATATAGAAGAAATCTGGCTCATATCTCATTCATCTAAATTCAGTGCTGCAGGTTTATATCTTATAAATTATTATCGTAGTACATTTCAGAGGCGGTGGGCCAGTGCAGCCTGATTTTATATGTATATCATTATATGCCTTACATGCATTTTAGGACGAGATCCTTAATCGCACAATTTTGATATCTAATTTGTGTACTACAACTAAATTTATTATTGTTGAAAATAATTATTTTGAAAATATAAATTAATTACAATATAATAAGTCAAATATATTAGAGATGCACTCTCGTAGGGTCGACCATAGGTAGGGACGGGTCTTCTCGCGGGCTGACTCGACCGAATCCGATCCGACACGAATCCATTATTATTAATATGTTACTTCATAAATAATAAATTTATTTAGAATAAATATCACATTTATTAAGAGTAACTGACAAGGCCGCCCTGGGCCCACCATCTCAAGGGGCCCAAATTATTTCAAAAAATTTAATTTTATTTATATATATATATATAGATTTATTTGGATCCGAAATATTATATCATTTGAATATTTTATTTTATTTTAAAGTCTAAAATATTAAATCTTTATATATTTCACTTATAGATATATGTTTTCATTTGGTCCTAAAATATATTAGAAAATATTGATGTTGATGTGATTATTAATGGTTTTGCATCTGCAAATACTCGAATAAATTATTTTTTAATGATATCGTATTATAGATAAGAGTTGAGATATAGAAATATAAGGATGACAAGTAAATTGTATACGTTTTTGACAATTTTTTATTATCTGTTTCTATTTGTAGATCACTTGAATTTTACGTAAATTTACAAATTTGATTTATTTTATAAATATAATATAAAAGATCCTTTTGGACGGTCTAATGGTTAAGTGAATTCATGTGGCCAAAGGTCACGGTTCAAACCTCATTATCGCCTCTATAGGTTCAAATCAGTTACACCCGATTTTTCAAGTGTGGTTTAGTCGTCCTGTGTCGTTTGTAAGCTATTGTAAAGAAAAACAAGTTTTACATAGTACGCATAAAAGATAATGACCGATGGTTTTATATGAATTTTAAAAAATGGGGGTCTATATTTTTTATTTTGTCTAGGGCCTATAAAATGCCAGGAACGGTGCTGGTAACTGATATATTTACTTATAGTAAGTGATACAATGTTGTTTATTCACAGTAAATGATACATTTATTAAGAAAATGTGATACATTTATTCACAACAAAATAATATAATAACATATTTATTAAAAACAAATGATACATTTATTCAGAGCAAGTGATACGTTTATTCACAATAAGTGATGCGTTTATTCACAACAAGTGATATAATGATATACTTATTAATTGGATCGGTCGACGGATTTGATCAGATCGACCCGATCTTAGGTAGGGTCGACAGGGTCGGCTCTGACATTTCGGGAGCCCTATGCAAAAAAATGGGCACATTAAGAAATGAAGATTCAAAAATCTTATTGCTAGATATGAATAACATATGATGGTATTCCTTTCTTATGTGACTACAAAACTTTAACATTAAGTATAAGTTGCAATGGATTGAATCAAGTAGTTTGAAATAATTTAGATCTTCTAGAATTTTGATAATCAAAATCAATAACTTTTAAAGTCTTTTTAATACCTCATTTATAATGTATAAAATTGATAATCCATTTAATATTTCTTGAGACAAAGTAGAATGCAAATATAATTTTATCAATTTTAGTTTTGAAAACTTATTTCTACTGAAGCTAAGCAATCAATTTAATTAATATAATAGAAACATTAGGGAAATATCTTATTTATGATAGTAAATACATTTGAAAGAACAAAGAGCATGTGTGTTGGAAAATAAATAATTTTTATTTTTATTTTTTTAAAATAAATTTAAAATTAATATGCTTATTTAATTTCAAAATTTAGACCCTAGACCTTTGCCTCTCTAACTAAGGCATAAGGGTTGGCTATGAGGGGTCGACCCTACCCAGATATTTGTAAATATATTACAAGGAGAGAAGGATCAGTTCTAAACTAATGTATATCGTCTTAATTACGCATACCGGGTTTACTTCATAAATTCATTTGAAAGAAAAGTCAAAAGAAGCGGCTAGAATAGAGTATGTAACAGATTCGGCAAAGGCATCAAATTTCTGCAGAAACTTGGGGTTTCAGCTTTAGAGAGTGGGTATTTTAGAAAGCACATGCACAATGCATTATTGACTGCAAGTACTAAATTGACGCCTTCAAAAGGGAATATTCCTCATGTCTCTAAATGAATTTCGTAAATTTTGGATGAATTGACAGTACAACACATGAACGTCTTTGAAAATTCAAGTACTAAATTTAGAGATTTATATATTCATGCTCATGGAGATCACACTCTAAGGATATGGTATTTATGGCTAAGCTTATTTTAGAGAACTTTTGAAAAAAGCTCCAATATTTGATATGTAGATAATATTCAAAACGCTTATAATTGATGGTTAGGTGAACTCTGGGGCAACCAACCCAAATCGGTTCAAGCCGCATTTCTTTTCTTTTCTCTTTTTCCTTTTTTTTTCTTCCTTCTTTACTTTTTTCCTCTTTCCGCTTTCTTTTTCCTTCTTTCTTTCTTTCTTTTTTTTCTCTTTCTTTCCTTCTTTTTTTTCTTTCCTTCTTTTTTTCTCTATATTTTTTTCCTATCTATATTTATTTTGGGATATTTTTGATTTTATAAGTTATATAATTTGTTTTATATTGATAAAATAAAATATGTATATAAACAATGACACTATGTGAATTAATTATTAGTTAAACATATGTCTCTATAAATATTTAACATTTAATAACTAAATCGATTGTAGTCTAATGGGTTATGATTTTTATCTCTCATTTAAGAGATCTTGGTATGATTCCTTTTAGTTACAGGGTTTTCTTTTTCTATACTTATTTTCTTTTATTTCCTTTTCATTCTTTTCTTTCCTTTATTTTCCTATAATTTATTTTATGTTGATAAAATGTTATTTCTTTTTTTTCTATAATTTATTTTACATTGATAAAATAAAAGATATATGCAAATAATAAAGTTTTTATGAATTAATATTACCAATCAAATTTTTAAAAGATTATAATAAACTCATTATATTATTAAATTATTATTATTTTATAATTTTATTTTATTATCTTTTAAAATTATAATTAAGCCCCTGCACAAAAATATGGTATTTATACATATGGTCCCACGCGGAACCCCAATTAGATTATGAAGACTTTTATCTTAAATTTATTATGCAAATTACATTAGCTTAGTAAAAGGTCTTTAAGCTGGTCACAGAACTAATATCTCATACAGAACTCATCAGATCTGGTGAGTGGTGCTCTTTCTTACAGCAATTAAGCAATAATTTCTAATCGATATAAAAGATCAACAAAAGATTATACGTGGTTTGAAAATGAGAATTATAAAATACTATTACAAAGATAGGAAATGAATATGGAAGAAATCAGAATAAAAAATGACCTTATATTAGAAAGAAAACTCTGATCACAGATGAGTAACGTAATATAATGCTATGATATTAGGGGAAATCATTCTCGACACTAGAAAAATTGCAATACATTGAATAATTAATTAATTAGGAATAAGTATAAAGATCACAACATATCAAACTTTCATTTCCTTGTATCGGAAAGAGGAAGGACGTTGGTCGTCTCTGATCGCCGGAGATGACGATCGGAACAGCACAGGAAACGTCGGCGATCGGTAACAAGCAGTTGGCAAGAAGTGTGTTGGTTGTGGCAGTGAAATAACAGGTCTCCCAGTAATATTGTGGTGGAGGGATTTTGTTAACTATTTCGAGATTTATCTCGAAAAGATCTTCTTCTCCTCCTCCTCCTCCTCCTTGATCATATGTGCTTGCCTTTTGCTGGCTGACTCATATTCTTCTTTACTAATTGCCTCCATCTCTCTCAATCTGTTAATTGTTAATGAGATCAGTGTAATACTTATGTTAATTATATGTGCGTATACTTGGTATATATATATGTATGTATATCTATAAGAGGTAATAAGTTGGTGAAAGGTGGGAGTTTTGTTGGGAGATTCATCAACAACTATCTAATTGGGTATGGAAGCTTGAATTTTTTAAATGTAGTTAAAGTTTTGGCAGCTCCCTCACAATCTAATCTTGACTTGTCTTAGACATATGGCTACCTTATTTGATCACCTTGAGTTTTTTTATAAATATATATTTTTTCTATGTGGCTTCACTATCACATTCTCACTTGTCAACTCATCTTTGCTTTCTTGGAAAAGAATTAGAACTATTGTACATGATGTACAATTGTTAATGGACAATTTTTGGTAAGGGAGAAGTCTTGAGACAGTCTTGCGAGTTTAATTCATAAAAAATACAATAATTAAAATTACCAGAGTATGTATTTGGATTCAGATACTAGTCCATTTACATATTTTGAACCGTAACTCCACAAAAATTTTGTATGTTTTTATAATAACTATTCCATATTTCCATTGTAATATGTGGCTAATGGACTTAACATGTCTGAGAGCAAAATTTTCAAACCCAACTTTCATATGTAACAACGAAATTGTATTCAAATTCAATACATATATTACATATTTGAAATCAAAATTCTATAGTTACTAGACATTTCGTGCCAGGGCAATCAAAAAGAGTTAATAAAACAATTAATTAGTGGCGCAACTATACTCGCAGAAAGGATAAAGATTAATAATCATAATTAAAAAAAAAAAAAAAAGTTGCCTCCGTACCAGATGGTTAGTTTGCTTTTCTTTGTCCTTCGATCAGAACGGTTGATTTATTGTTGCATCTGCAAAGAAATTTGTGGACAAGCCGTAGATTATGTGACGTTGATTGATTTTATGAAGCAAAAGTCAAGCTTAGTTAGCCCTAACTACCTCAACTTAAGACAGGGATTTTTTGTAAAGTTGTAATTGACAGCAAACATACATATGGATATCTGAACAAATCGCACACACTTTACCCAACTATGTGCGTACGCTTAATTATCATTTTAACGATATTTTTAGATTTTGTAAGGATATACTCCTCTAATTAAAGAAAGTGTATGACATCAATTTTGAGCGATTTTCAATTTATGGCATCAATTTTCAATTTTTTCATAAATGTCTTAAAGTTTGATAAATACTCTAACTTATGGCATGAATTTTTTTCCGATATCGAAATGCTGAGTGGGACTATGTTTTATTTAAGGTGACATTTTTTAAATGTTCTTTTATCAATAAAAATAAAAACGCAAATGAACCTGTATTACACTTTTGATAAAAAAATGCAAATAAACTGGCATTACACACTTCTGATGTCGTCGTCTCTTCTCCCCCTTCAAATAAAATAAAAATAAGCGACTAGGTCGTGGCATCGGAGGCGGGCGAGGGAAGAAGAAGGGTGATGGGATATGGCCCAACCACGCAGGCCCACTGACAGGCCCAAACGAGCTGGGCCTGATATTAGTGCGCCCACGCGGTTAAGCCCAAGTGCCCAGCCTTCAAATCCTAATCGCCCCCAAACCCTAATCGACGCCACCTTGCATGTAAGGCCGACGCCCTACTGGCGGAAGGCTAACAGCCCCGTGGACAAGAGGTAATCCCTACACACGTAAGGCTAAGAGTCCCTACATGGGAGGATCGGCCCCGCCTTGGGGCCCTCATATATGTATAAATAGAGTTAGATCGAAGGTAGAAGGTTAGCAACTTCTTGAATACTAAGAGCTTTTAGCTATACTCACTGTAATCAAAACATAGTGAAAGTATTGAGGAATCACTCCTCCGTGGACGTAGATCTCATTAACGATCGAACCACGTAAAAGCCTTGGTGTTCTTTACTGCTTTACATAAATCTCGCATATCTACATATACTAGATTTATCATTGGCGCCGTCTGTGGGAACTACGAACAAAAAAAAAAAGCTTCGTTTCTCTACAAAACTTAATGGCAAGAACACGTACAACCGCCGTCGATGTCGGTAACAATCATACCGAGGACGACCAGGTGGTCACTCAACGCCGCGGGAAGGAGATTGCGGATGCCACAAGCGGTCACACACCTGAGGGCAACATGGAAAACGTTTCCATACACCTCAGATCGCCGCCTCACGGGGAAGATGCTAACCTCAACGAGGACGAACAGATAGCCTGCTCGTCCCACGAGGCCCTCGCCGAGCCGCGACCGACCTCAACGCCAACTCGCTAATTCCAAAGCTTCTCCACCGGAGGACAAATGAAGCTGGCACCTCCCGAGTGCCCGAATCGACGAATACGGGCGGCCGAGGTCGCCACCCCACCGAGGCGGTCAACGCCACCTCGGCACAATAGCCGAGAACGCGTACACCAATCCGCCGCCAAGTCAATCACCGCCAAGGGGTCGCAACCATTCACCACCCGTCACCGCGGCCGCCTCCACCCGCCATGCCGACTGAGAGCCGAGCAAACAGAGAGAAGAAAGGCGAGCAGAACTCCCCTGAGAGACGATAGACGCCGTTATCGGTCTCCCACCCTCCAAGGAGAGATGGCAACGATCTCCCGGGTTCGACCGAGCGGAAGAATCATCTCCTTTCTCTGGGAGATTCGACACGCCCTGCCCCACGGTATAGGGCACCCAACATCGCCGCCACGATGGCCTTTGGGACCCTCGACTTCCTTTTTCGCCACACCACTAACACGGCGAATCAAGGAATGAAAGATTTCCATATGTGCAAGATCTTCCCGAGGTGCCGATCTTCAACGCCCGACGGTTCACCTCGCCCGCCAAAATAGTATACACCGCCTGTAACCTCATGGATCGGTTTAAGTGGCGCTTTATCGAAAATGCCACCTCAGCAGCCTTCGTCCGACTGCTCACGATCCGCCAAGGGCGGACGAGACGATGTCGAACTTCGCTTCGAGGTTCATCAAGGAGTCTTTCAAGATCGACGAGAGCAACGATCTCTATATCATCAACTTGTTCAAGAACGGATCCGACCCGGCGACCGAACAAGGAGATCACCCGTGAGAAGTCGAGACGGCTAGTCGCTTTGGAACTGGTAGACAACTTCGCCAAAGGAGACGAATCAGACCGAAAGAAGAGGGAGACCTAGGACGAGCAGCGGACTGAAAGAAAGAAGCCGGATGACCGAGGCCGAGGCGCTGAACGCCGAAGTGCCTTCGAGAGAATCGAAGGGCCCTCTGAGTCCGTGCTCGAACTCGGCCGCCCCGGCGGCAAAGCACCTCATCTGCTCAAATCGAGAGCGGAGATATTCGAGCTCCACGCCGAGCTCTTCCCAAAGCCCCCTCCTATGAAAGGAGGATCCAAGAAGAGGTCAACGGAGGAATATTGTGACTATCACCGGGGGTATGGTCACGATACCGAGGATTGCAGAAATCTAGGCTCGCAGATTGACGAGCTCATCAAAGAAGGAGCCCTCAAGAAATACCTCGATCGAGCTCGGCCAGGGAACAAAAAGCGCAGAGGGAAGAACAACGGTGGCAACAACTGCGGGCCGACCTTGACGGCAACCCAGCCCGAAGATGACAAGGACGAAGGTCCCAACGCTATGGAGCAGGTCTATGCCATTACCGGGCTCCCTGTAGGAATGACGAGGTCGTCGTTAAAAAATGAAGCTTGGAGGCCGGTCCCCGAGGAGCCGAAGAACAAGAGAATCCGGGCGGGTGAGGACATCGTATTCTCCAAAGACGACCCGATGCCCAAAATCATGCCCCACCAAGACGCCATCACGATACAAGCTGTGGTGGGCAACAAGAACGTCCACCGGGTCTACATTGACATCGGTGCCTCCGTTAGTATTATCTTCCGTAGTCAGTCTCGATAAACTCGAGGTCGGAGGATTCAAACCACCCCGCACCATCCCAATCATGGAGCTTCACTCAGAGGCGGTTCAACCCGAGGCGTCATTACCCTTCCTGTTACCGAGGACGTGCTCCTGTGTCGGTCACCAAGGCCATTCAATTTTTCCTCGTCCGAGCTCCTTCTCCGCATAACATCATCTCGGAGAGATCGGCTCTATGCCACCAAGGCCGCCTCGCTCGGTATACCATCTCACCATCAAGATACCCACCCCGTGGGAGTGCTAACATCCAGGCGACCAAACGGCAGCTAAAGAGTGCCTACGAGTCTCAACCCAAGATGTAGCCTCGCCCTGCATAGCAATTACAGAATCCTCGAGGTCGCCACCCGGACGACTGACCAAGACCTCCGGCTATACGACGACGACCCTCCAAAGTTGTCAAGGTCGCCCCAGGCCCAACCGATATTCGCAGAGCGTCATGCAGCCTCCGAGGAAATACATGGACGTGTTCGCTTGGTCCCCACTCGACATGACCGAGTGTCACCCGAGCTCATAACTCATCGCTTCAATATCGACCGGCTACAAAACCGCGGCGAAGAAGAGGGTGTTTGCGGCGAGCGCAACCAGTGTCATAAGAGATGAAGTGACTCAACCCGTAAGGCCAAGATCCTGCTCGAAGTCAAGTACCCGACCGGATGGCTAATCCGCCGTGGTTCGAAGCCGAGGAGGATGGCGGCGATGTGTCGACTACACCGACCTCAACAAACATCGCCGAAAGATTGCTACCCCTCCCGACATTGACAAGAAGGTGGAAGCACTGTGGGCCATGAGACCTTCACTTCCTAGATCTATACAAAGGGTACCACCAAGTCCTAATGAGCCCGGAGGACGCCCCAAAGACGGCATTCATAACCGACTTCGGTGTCTTTGCGTACCGGAAGATGCCCTTCGGCCTGAAAAACGCTGGGGCTACCTATCAAAGAATGGTGGACGCCATATTCAAGGATCACATTGGGAAGATCGTCGAGGTCTACGTCGACGACATCGTGGTCAAGAGTCAAAAAATGGAGAGCTGCGCCGACGACCTCAGAACTATTCTCTAGCTCCTCAGGTCGGCCAACCTCAAACTCAACCCCCTGAAGTGTACATTCATGGTGAAGACGGGAAAATTCCTAGATGCTGGGTTTCTCAAGAAGGTCTCAAGGCAAATCTCACCAAGGTGAAAACATGCTTGACATGCAAGTGTCAAGACCATCCGGAGATCCACAACTCACTGGGTGTCTACCGCCTCACAGATTCTTATCTCGGTGCCGAAGAAGCCTTCCTTCTTCAAGATCTTAAGGAGAGCTCCTGACTTCGCCGAGGGGAGGAACACCAGTCGCCTTCACGCACTGAAAGAGTATCTCGCCGACCGCCCACCCCGACCGCCCAAAAGAAGGCGAGCCTCTCTTTGTACTTGGCCGCCGCCCGACGAGGCAATCAGCAGTTGTTGGTCCGGATGAGGTCGACGACAACTCCCCATCTACTTCATCACCGAGCTCTCAAAGGACCGAGACAAGGTAAACCACCTCAAAAGGTAGACCGCCCTAGTGAACGCTAAGCGGCCTCCGACACTACTTCCAAGCCCATTCCATCCTGTGCATCGACCGACTTACCCTTGAGACAAGTCTTGTCAAAGCCGAGTCATCCGGACGATAGCCAAATGGGCACTGGAGCTCGGCGAGCACGATATTTCGACTCTCTGTGCCGGCCATAAAAGTGGCAAGCCCCGGCCGACTTCCCGTGGAGGCCAACCACCGAGGTCGGCTCGCCAACGAGGTCGCCCAACGCCCGTCCCCACAATGGAGGAACTGCCTCGCACCGCCTGATGACTGCTGGCAGATGTACGTGGACGGAGCTTCATGCAAGACGGGCAGAGGAGCAGGCATCCTCCTCCTCGGCCCAGACAAACAGAAGTGACCCACGCCCGGCCACCTTCCCGACCACAAACAACGAGGTGGAGTACGTTACCGATCTCCTGACCCTCGCAAAGGAATTGAAAGTGGACAAGATCCAGATCTTCGGAGATTCCCAGGTCGTGGTAAACCAGGTCCTAGGCTGATACGAGGCCAAGGAGGATCGAATGAAGCAATACCTTGAGAAGGCAAAGGAGATGCTGACCTCATTTAGGTACTTCAGAGTTCATCGAATCCCACGAGGGGAAAACAGCCGAGCCGACGTCCTCGCAAGTTAGTCGTGATCATCAACAAGTCCACCGGTGGAGGAGGTTCATTCCAGAGCATCGCGAGTCCCACATCAAGATCATCACCGAGATAGAACCGAATCGATGTCTCCCATAAAGGCTACACCGAAAGATGGCGACTACCTCAAGATCGCCCGAAGCCAAAAGATGATGGCGAATCCTGTAAGTACCTCATACACGAGGGCGCCTCACCGAAGTCCTACCTTCAACCCTCCCGAGATGCCTCGCCGTAAGGTTCACCACGTGCTCAATGAAATTCACCGAGGGTCTTGTGGAAGTCACTGGTCGCGAGCTCTCTCAAAGAAGACGCCGAGGTCGGGATATTATCGCCTACCTCATTCAAGATTCGCCGAGCTCGCAAAGTGCGCCGGTGCGCCTTCACTCCATAGTCAAGAAGCTACCCGCATCGATCCGAGCAAACTGCAGAGCCCGTGGCCTTTCATGCGTGGGGAATCGACATCGTTGGTCCGCTTGACCGAGCACCGGTCGCCTTCGATACTTAGTCGAGTCGTAGATTACTTCATAAATGAGTCGAGGCCGAGCCGCCGAGCCTCACGAGCGTGAAGATTCGCACTTCGTGTGGAAGAACATAGTCGCCGCCGCATACCGCACATTCTCGATTTCGCATAACGGCACCCGCTCGTCGACAAAATTTCAAGGAATGGTGTGAAGAGCTCCAGATCGACCAACGCTTCACCTCGATCGCACAAGGATTAAAGAAGAGGCTAGACCGAGCTAAGGGTGATTGGGCTGAAAATCTCCCCAGTGTCCTCGGTCCCTGTAATCGACACCTCGGACTTCACGGAGAAACCCCTTCGTTTGGTCTACGGGACCGAGGCCCATACCGCCGAGATCGGCGCACCAAGCCCTCGTGACTCTTCACTCGACTGCACCGGGAACGAGGAAGACTGCGTGCCAACCTTGATGCTCTCGAGGAGAATGCGAGCTCGCTTCATAAACGAAGCAGTACAAGCGGCCAGTCGCACGATACTACAACAAAGGGTCAAAGCCTCCGACTCCAAGTAGGCGACCTCGTCCTACGAAATAATGAAGCCAGAGAGAGTGGGCGCCTTAACAATGTGGATCCGACATGGAAGGCCCATACCGCTGCTCACGAGGACCTCGGCAAGGGCTTACAAGCTAGCTCACCTATCCGTGCACTTATCCCCTAACACGGCATATCACTCATTTAAGGAGGTACTTTACATAGCTTCGATTTCAGATCGGCATCATGTTAGTCCCTTTATTGTTTTGCCAAAATACGATGTTGATTACATATTCAATAAAACATTTGTTTTTCTAATGAATATTTCACTGCCTCATATCTATGTGAACATCCATTCGATACACCACAATTATCCTTCACAAGGGACGCCTTACGAAGATGAAAACCCACTAAGTAGGGTACTCACTAAGCGCTACCGCACTCACTGATTACTCATTAAATTGAACGCCTAAGTACAAGGCATACAGTAACTAATTAAATTGAACGTCTACATGCAAGCACAGATCACTCATTGTTGAAGTATCTACATGCAAAAGACATCCGCACGGATCTCATCAAGTTATGCCCTTTATTTGGGAAGATATACACTTCAGATACGCCTAAATACATTTACGGCCAAAACGAAGTCCTAAGCTATGTTTGTACCTCTCAGGGGAAAATATACACTTCAAACGAGTCTAAATACATTTACGACTACATACAAAGTCCTAAGCTATATACAAACTCATTCGGCTTCCGAGCTCCACTCGCCAGTCTTCTTTGCCGCACTAGCCTCAACAAAATCTCGTGTCGACGTGCACGCTGAACGAACTCGGTGCCTTCAACCCGGCCGACAAGGCCGAACTCACGCTGCCTACTCCAAAAGCGCTGGCGGGCTCTGGGGCACCCCGACCGAAATGGTGACTCCGGACCACCGCGACCCGCCTCCAGTGCACTCGAGCCAAGACAGACGGGTTCCGACCCGAGGCGTTCTATACCCGAGGTCACACTCGGCCCTCGAGCCCGACGCCGGCCAGAGCACGCCTCCCCGATCCGCCGCCTCCACGCCGACTGATGTCTTGGGCACCTCCGACCGCCGAGGACCGCCCAAAGGCTCCCTTTCACCGACCCATCGACGGAGCACTTGGCGTGATCAGCGTAGCCGCCTCCTCTTCGGGTTCTTCTATTATTGGACCAAGAGAGCCCACCGTAGGCTCGCCGCGGGTCAGCATGCGTCGCTTCCGAACGACCTCGCACATCCGCATGTACTTCATGATGGAGTCGAGGCGCTTTAAACTTTTGCTATTAGGCCCTCCTCGCCTCTCAAAGACCATGCCCTCCGCCAAGAAGCTCAACTCGATCGTCGGCTCGATATGGTAGTTCCACCAGATCGGTGGATTACCTTCTCATACTCTGATGCTCTTCCGAGATCGAGCTAGCTCCTCCGTCGTCACCGAGCCGCCTCGCATTGTATCACCGTCCCTGGATCACGCCGGCAGATAAGTCCGTCCCCGGACTTCGAGTTGTATGATTCTTATCTTTAGCGCCTGTTCTCACCGGGAGGCGGGCCACTGATCGGCCTCAGATCTTCTTCTTCAGTCGGCGGACGATGCCGAGTGACATCCATACTGTCAAAACTCGAGTCACTCGCACGATCGACTCCTCCAAAATAGCACCTCTTCGTCCTTCACCAAGGCACCTCGGACCTCTTCACTTGGTCAGCAATTCATGATCAAGTCCAAGGTATTGAGGCGGGATGCTATAAATAAAGAGACAACACACATTTCGTAAAGTGATAAATTTTATTACTCAAAAAGTTGGAATGGTTATGGTCGAGGGTCCTATCGACCCCGCAAACTAGCCTATTACATTAGGTCCACCGACCAGCCCCATGCCGCTCGCCTGCCCCACTTGTACTTGCCGCCGCGACGCAAGACCCCGTCTGAAGGAAGCCCCAGCTCGCTCCTCCTCCCCGCCTCCTCCTCCTCCGCCGGTGCGCACCTCGGCAAGAAGCTCCCGTAGCTCGTGATCTTCATCCTCCAGACCGGGCAACGGCCTCCGCCGTCGCGAGGAGCTGACGCCGTAACCTCCAAAGGGAAAGACCCAGTCCCCGCAACCACTCGGGCATAGTTCTTGTTCATCGCCCGGGTGGCGACCTCGAACCACCCATGTTTCACTTTGTCGAAATCGTGCATCCGGGCCGCCAACCCTCGTGTGGTCCGACACCACCTTCGTCCAAGACGGCGCTGTCGAGATAAAGGAGGAGAAGGTCTCCGATTCGATGAGTCTCGGTGAAGGCCCTTAACATCGGTCCTCGACCTCCAGCCAGTGCACCTCTCCTCGGCCATCTTCTCTTCACCTCGCCTCCTCCTCCCGCGACTCTTCGAGCTCACCGAGCCATCTCCAAGGCCCATGCCTTCTTCTTGAGGGCGGTCTCGGCGGCCTCGGGGCTTCTTTGCAGCCTCGGCCGCGCCCTCCTGGCCGACGCCGGCCCTCGCAGCAGCCGGAGCGGCCTCGGCGGCGATCTTTGCGATCTCGGTAGTAGCCCGCCCCTCCGATGCCTCATACCGAGAGGCGCCTCGGCAATGTGCCCGCATTCGGTGCAGCCCCCATCACCGAATCGACATCCCGAATTCAACATGGTCGAATGTATCGCGAAGCAAGCATCAAGAAATACAAGAGACCTATACCTGGGAAGGATATGGGAGCGGAAGTCGGCGCCTGTGACGGTGATCCGGCACGAGTGTCCGCCCTCGGTGGGTGCCGCCACCAGCAAGTTAAAGTCGCCCACCACCGGGCGCCCGCCCACCTCCACCTCGCGCCTTGCCCGCCACCACCACGGGCGCCTGACCGCCCGCCCGCCCGCCTTCTTCCTCGCCACGAGCTCGGCGACTTTATGGGTCGCCCGCCGCATCCACCGCCTTCTTCTGGGAATCGAGCTTCACTGCAAAACAAGATAAAGAGTTGATGAGCACAAGAACAAGGAAGTACACAAAAATAAGGATAGTGAGGTGCCCTCACCCCGATCCGACCCAGGCCCAGGAGCCTCGGACCTATAAACGCTCAGCCCGGCGTTGTTCAGGTCATCCTCGGCGAAATCAATGGATATTATCTCGCCGAGGTCGTTTAGCATCTTCTCCATGGGGCCCAGGGACTTGATTTTAACGTCCTTCATCGTACCGAGGCGCCACTCATACCTCGGATGCCCTCACCGCAGGAAGAAGACTATTCGCCAATGGGACACCTTCGAGGAGCCGCTATCTTAAGCTTCCGCCGGAGAGACAGATAGTACACCCTCCTACGGCCTCGACGCTAAAAAGCGATCAACACCTCAAGGACAACCTCCCAACGCCATAGCAGACGCCCTAGCACCACCACCGACCTAATGGAATTCGAGGTCACTGACATACGGGATCCGAAAGTATTCTCGAAAGCTAAGAAAATTGGGGCCAAAGGAAACCTAAGGCCAACTATCAAGCTATCTACATACACGGTAATAAATCCTTCCAGAGGGCCATCGCTTATCATCCGGTCGCATGGCAGCACCACCACGCCTCCGAATACGGTATTCTTCGTTATATCAAACACTCCTCCAACACAACCTCGACCTCGCCACGCCAACCCTAAGTCCGTCCCATACCGATGATACCGGCGGGACCCTAGCACTACGTCCTATGGACCTACCCAGGCGGTTATAGCACATATAGTCTTTTATATCGGAGGCACACGCCGTAAATCGAGGCGTAACCGAATTTTCAGAACGAGAAGAAGAAGATGAAGAATACATACTTACTTTTCAATGAGATGTTTCGCCCTTCAACAAGTTCGAGAAAAAGTGGGAAGATTTTCAAAAGTATAATCTCGATGCAAAGTGTGGAAGAAGAAAGTGAACAGCTGCCTTATTTGGGCCTATTTATGGGGCAAGTGGCGCCTAAACGGCCGCTTCAACTTCCACACGTGCTCACCCGCGATGGATGTGGAGTCGACGCGACGCGTTCGAGCACCCAACCGCCACCGCGTATGACGACTCTACGGTAAGACACACCGCTAGTCGATCGTGTGATGATTACGCTGACCTCATACGGCTCGGACCTCTGACTCGTCCGCCCACAACCAAGAAGGTGGCGCCAGATCGGACCTCGGCGCCCCGCCAACGGACATCGACCGCAAGAACATCCCCATCCAGCTCGGACTCGCCGTCCTCCAAGTCGGCGCCGCTAATGCCACACCTAGCATCCCCTGGAGGCAAGTGCCACTCAGACGGACCTCGGTATCATCCAAAGATGATATCTCTATCCAGTCCGCCCCGTGCCGGACCTCGGCATCCTCCGTAAGAGCGGTGCCGCACATGATCGGACCTCTGTAACTGTGACAGGATCCCCATCCAGATCGGACTTCGACTTCCTTCGCAAAGACATCTTTGTCAAACGACCCATGACTCCACGGTCCCCAACAAGCGGCGCATGCCCGTAACGCTGCATCTGCCTACCCGGTTCGAGTCCAAGCGAACCGATCAAATCCTCGACACCAAAGAGATCGAGAAACCTTCGAGAATAAGATCACCGAGCAACATCCTACCCCGAACGCCGCATTCTTCACTTCACCGGCACGGTCGTTCCTCGACTATTCTGGCTATGATGGATATGGCCCAACCACGCAGCCCACCGACAGCCCAAACGAGCCGGGCCTCGATATTAGTAGCGGCCCACGCGGTTAAGCCCAAGTGCCCACCTTCAAACCCTAATCGCCCCCAAACCCTAATCAGCGCCACCGCACGTGAAGGCCGACGTCCTACGGGAGGAAGGCTAACAGCCCTATGGACAAGAGGGCAGTCCCTACACACGTATGCCAAGAGTCCCTACATGGGAGGGATCGCCTCGCCTTTAGGGCCCTCATATATGTATAACAGGAGTTAGATCGAAGGTAGAAGGGTTAGCAACTTCTTGAATACTAAGAGCTTTTAGCTATACTCACCGAATCAAAACATAGTGAAAGTATTGAGGAATCACCTCCGTGGACATAGATCTCATTAACGATCGAACCACGAAAGTTTCTGGTGTTTTTATCGCTTTATATAAATCTCGATATCTACATATACTAGATTTATCAAGGGCGGCAGCGGCAGTAGTGGAGCCGTGGAGGTGAGGCGCTGCAGAAGTCTTCCTATAAATTCATAGCAAAAAAAAGAAAAGATAAAACCTTTGAATAATAAATCAACAATAAAAAACAAAGAAGATTAACCAAAATTTATATCTCACCACATCCAAATAAAGGATTCTCAATCCTTCCCCACCGTACACAAATCACATGTCATTTTCCCAAGAAAAAGAAGGATGTAAAATTTAAATTAAAAACAAAGCACAAAATTGTCTGTACAGACTTCTTCTGCACCCATTTCTCTCTTGTACATATCAAACTCCAGTTCTTGCAAATTCATCGAGAAAGCAACCAATAATTTCTACTCAAATACAATATATAGGATATATATACTTATTTGTAACGAACTTCATCTCAAGCAAAGATCACCGTTCCAGTCCGTACATATTTATTGGTGTCAGATTCCTTAGTGGAGTCAGAGCTCTGTCTCACAACGCTCGCTCTCTTCGACGAGAAAGAAGAAGAAGACAATTTCCATTTTTTCTCTATTGCCTCATCCATCTCAATCTGCTCTTATCTGCACTCTTGGCTACAGAGCGTCACTTTCCCTCTGAAAAATAATCAAAAACTCAGTAAAGTAGATACTATTGAACTGAAAATTTTTGTGATTCTGGAAGGGGAGAAAAATAACCAACTCATTTCTTTTTTATTTTCTTTTTTAATGATATGGAAGAAACGATCTTGTTTCATCTGAGGTGACCATTTCAAATAAGACACCTTCTCACTCAACATTCCGATGCCAAAAAAAATCGGGTGATAAGTTAAAGTATTTATCAAAGTTCAAGATATTTACAAAAAAATTAAAAATTAAGGTCATAAACTGAAAAGAGCTTAAAGTTAACTATTAAAGAAACAACCATCGGGAAAATGTAATTTTTTAATGAATGTGAACAAAATAAAGTAATAGCGTTTTTATGATCAGACTAATAAGTAAAACTATATCCCTCTAAGTTATGAGTTATAAAGGTAAAATAATAAAGGTTTAAGTTATAATTGCTGGCAAAAATAATTCTTTTTTTGTGTGGCACATATAATGTACAAGCCCAATAACATGAAGGCAGTAGTTCGGCCCAATTAGTGGCAAACATAACAAAAGCATGGGCCAAGCGATAGTCCTTCTCTACAACTCAAGTCACGGTCACTGCGTAGTGCGTGCAACTGAAGCAGTATACATACACCTAATTTGGACGTATGTACTCCATATGAACACGATCGACTATAACAATCGGGTGCCAATGGAACGGCAAGATGGCGGTCCCGGCTTAACGAAGATGGCGGCGGTATCAGCTTGCTTTGGCATGGCTTTGTTCTACGTTGCAATTCTATATTCTCCAACTCTGGTTCTTCGATTACCGCCGCCTAATTCCTTCAATTCCATCCTCACACGACGTTTCGTATGCGCTGCCATATCTTCAATCGTCTCTATGATCGTAGTGTTCCTCATTCTCCCCGTAAGCCTCCTTTTTGTACCTTACATTTTGTATGTAACCCGATTTTCTATGTAATTTGTGCTTTTTCTATGCTTGGGTTGAGTAGTTTCAATCTATTTTGGGGTGGTAAGTTTGCTTTGGATGATGTCTCTTTTTCTCTGATCATATGTGCACCAAGGGAACTGAATCGAATTCCTGAAATTAAGTTGATAAAAATTGAATAAAAGGGGCTTTTATTTCGGCGGTATCATGTCAAGAGTAGTTAGATTGATTTTAGAATTCAAGAAATGATGTTAATTGACAGTTTGGTGTTGCCAACGTGGATATTTTTCATCTTTAATGTTGTGCTTTTACTTTGGAGTAGCTCCAATTTGACGGCGAACTTACGTTAATGGATTATCTATTTTAAACTGAGACTTAAACCAGTTTTGACCTTCAAAATGAATTAAATGTATAGAATGTCAATAAGTTTAGCCAGAGGAGGATATATCTGTTTCCTTGAGCTGCACTTTATGGGTCCAATACATTAGCATTCCTCAAATCTTTTCTAAATAGTTATATTTTACTTAGTTGGATCCATAAATTGATCAGTATTGACTTTCAGTTCCGAAAGATTTCATGTTAACAGCGATGTTATGTACTTTATACCTGGTAAGGACTGCACATATAAGTGTTTGCGCTCATTCTTGTTTTTGATAATAAGTGTTTCATGGTCTTTTCCTGCTTTGAGATTTTAAACCTTCCCTGTCTAGTTAACCTGTTCATTGCTTTTTACTGTACTAATTTTCAGTAATAATGAGTTTTGCATATGCACAGTCTTTTGTAAGGCTTGACATGAGATGCAAAGTCACTCCTAATGCCTTTACATCAGTAGATCCTGGTGCAGTTTATATATATTTGACTTCTTTGTTATTCATGGATTATCCATACCTAACCACTAGAGAATTTTCTTGAATTAGCTGTCTTGTTTATTTATCTGATACCCATTATTTTCGGGTCCCAGATAACAGGGTGGGATGCATCAAATCTCCTCGGTGTTTATGGCATCAGAACGGATCACATTGTGAGTATTTCATCAGAAAATATTTAACTCTGAAATTGCACAGGCCAATGCATTTGGATATAGCATTATTGTCTTTTTACATTTGATTTTGCAGATTGAAAAGGGTGACTGATTGCTCAATGCACTTTTCTGTATTAACAGTGGCAAGCTCTGGTCTACCCACTTTTGCTGACTGCCTTCATGTACTCTGGTTCCTTTGCCTTGAAGTTTCTATTGATGCTTGAAATTAGAAGAGAATATCTGGATAGTGGTGGAGATCTTTCAGTTGCATGTATGAAGAGCATTTTCTTAAAAGTAATTGATCGGATAGTTTCAACAGCTTCCTCCATGTCATCCTGGCGTAACTATTTTGTGGTTAGTGTTCTTGGTTGCCTTAATTCTATGTCCCAACTGCGTTCTACCCAACCCTTTTCTTTATTTTTTATGGCAGAATTATCTGGTTTCTCTTGGGACATTCTACACTAGTACCTGAGGCAATGAGTGCATGTTACATCTTAACTCTTGATACTTAAATAAGATTTTAGTGGAGATATGATGTTACACAAACAAAGGGATTGTAAGCTAACTCGAGTCTGGAAGTTATCATACTTGTATTGTATGATTGGTAAGTATTATGTAGGCAGAGATGTGTTCAGTTCTCTGCAATCATTTTGATATTGTCAATTTTCATCGAGCATTGCATGACATTAATTTTAGTGGACTTCCTTTATAATAGATTAGCAATTTTTCTTCTGCTATCTGAACTATAGTCATTTTTGGCTTCCCGAACATGCATGTTGATTGAAAGTATTGAAGCAAAGCCTGTCACTTATACATCTGGAGTCCCATGTTTTAGGTCACAGATAATTACATCCAGGCTTGTATCATTCTTGTTTGTGAGGATTCGACTTTCAAATTTTCTATGTTCAGTCTCTTATTTTTTTGAACAGGCACCACTTACAGAAGAGTTGGTATTCAGAGCTTGTATGATTCCCTTACTTCTGTTTGGAGGATTCAGTACCTACCCTGTTATCTTTCTCTGTCCAGTATTTTTCAGTTTAGGTGAGTGGTATAAAATAAACCCTTTTTACAAAAGAAAAAAAAATAAAAAAAAAAAAGTTTATAATGTGTGTCATTATAAACATATGAATGCCTTTACCACGAGAGGGCATGTTGATTATTTTAGCTTAAATTTGTGTTACGGTAAAACCTCTTTAAAATAATATTTGATAATTAATAAACTCTCTAAATTAATAATTTTCTCCGGTCCCGACTTGGGCCAGCTCTAAAAATCAATTTTAATAAGATAATAAAATTATAACTTTTTGGAGAACCCTTTTATAAATATATGGGTCCCATCATTATTTATAAATTATTAATTCTTAAAATATTACAATTATGAATACTACGATAACTAGTTAGCATATGAATCTATTGTTGTCTGATTTTTTCTGAAATTGAAATTTAGGTGGATTTCATGTCTACTCTAAATCTTCTAGTGTCGAGTTCCACAATTGCAATAAAAAGTTGTGAAGAGTTGTTGCTGCTTTTAATTCTTCCTTTTGCGCGATTGCTTTTAGTGGTGTTGAATCATCCTCAGCTTGATTATCTTTAGGATCTTCAATAATATCAGCCACAATTTCATCTAAACTTTGAATCTTTGAACATTCATCATTTTCTCCTTGATAATCCAGGCCAGCAAGTTATTGACATTCATTTTATTGCGATAGCCCATATCTTTAATCATGTTCTCAAGCTCGTGATAGCATTCTTCATAAGTTGTGTTGCTCAAGTTTCCCAAGGTTGCTTCATCCCTTGAATGGATTTTGCAGTGTTGAAAATAATTTGCTATTGTCTCTTGCAAAACATTGATCGTCCAAACAATTTGTAGACCTAAGACGTATGAAAATATTAATTTAGATACAATGAATTGGTAGATGATTTAACTAGTTACAAATACAATGAATTAATAGATACATGTATTTGATTAAACATGCATGTATCTATTTAATTTGATCTAAAATTATAATTCCTGAAATTAAGAAACACTTTATAAATTAATAAATTATTTTATAGAAGTTTTACTGTACTTTTGTCTCCTTTCCCGCTCTTAGTGTCAGGCCTCTGCCCATTGGAAACTTTAGCTACACATGTGGCTAAATTTGGATATTGCTATCTATATGCTGAAGGTTAATCAGATAGGTGATCTTAATTGTTTGGTTGCAGCTCATCTGAACCACTTACTGGAGTTCTATCTCCAACAGAACTGGAGCTTGCTCAAAGCCTGTCAAGTTGTAGGTATTGTTTGCTTACTCTTTCATTTGATTTTATAAGTTGTGATTCATGGAATTTACAGTCCTGTTCTAATTTTTTTAAATAGTTTGATGGAGCTACGGCAGCTTCAATCAAATTGTGGCTTGTGTCTTAGCATTAAGTAAATATTCAATGCTGAGTTAGTGTCATTCCTCAAGATGAAATAAGATGGCTTTTAGTGATGCAATTATTTGCTATCTATTCTCTATTTGGTTTCTTTTCAGGTTTCCAGTTAGTATACACTGTCATTTTTGGGGCATATGCGTCATTTCTTCTCATTCGTACTGGTGTGTAAATTCTTCATATACATGCTTCACTGGCTTTTTTGTTTCATTGTTTAATTTATTCCATTCTGTTGATACTTTTGAACTTTGTTAATTGCAGGGCATTTAACTGCTCCACTAGTTGCTCATGTCTTTTGCAACTTCATGGGCTTACCTGTGATATTTTCAGGGAGATCTGGTAAATTGACCTCTCAAGCAGTTGATTAATTACGTCTATCCTTAAACATGGCTTCATCCCTTTCCCGATCAGGAAAAGGAAAACTCAGGAAACTGTAGCACTAACTTCTAAAATGACTTTCTTCTACTTGTATGATTCTGGAAAAGAATTTCACCCCTCTTTGGACTGCTCAGCTTATATATTGTAGAGGCCAACAAGTAGAAAGATTTTGCCTAGTTGGCTAAACGAAGCATATAAATATGTAGTTGTAGATGGAAATTGGAATGGAACTCTGAGCCTGTGTAGAGTGACCTCTTTCATCTGTTTGTATTCCATTGCTGGTTACTGGAGTGATTTTTCTTTTATAGATTAAAACAAGTAAGAAATTACAGGTGTCTGATCTGATGTACAGTATAACGGTGTTTCTTTAATTGTGTAAAATATTCACGGAAGAGATTCTCAGAAAGGTTTAAGGGGCTTTTGTCCCTAGTCATAAGTTATGCTCACGCTATTTTGCTTCTATTTCTTACTCTGATGCTTATTTCTTTCAGGTGGAGTTATTATTTCCTGTGTCATCAAGTTATTTTTCATGCTGAATTTCCTTTTATTTGATTGTTTTCAGGGATGGTGGGTCTGGTATTTGTAATTGGGGTCGTGAATTTCAGCAGGATGCTTTTCCCTTTGACGAACCCGCATTTGTACAACAGCAAAACAGACAATTGCAGCTGTTGGCATATGTATTGCAGTTGGAGCTAACACAATTTTGCAGAAGCTAGCTGCTGGTGTGCCCAAGATTATCAAAGTTTGCTATTAATTTGGTGCCTCTATATATATGCCTCCTCTAACATAGATGAATGTGTATTTATCTTTCCCCATCTTCTTAGAGCTTACGATGGCTATCGGGTTGTAATTTTAAGTTGATACAGTGAAGATTTTTGAGGATATTTTCAGTAAAATTAATGGGAAGTTTATTCAAGAAGAAATGACGGCTGTACAATCCTTGCAGGGGTCGAATATCAAAAACATATGATGACTTGTGCAAAATTTGAATGGCTGTGGAAAATGCCAATGATTCACTTACTGATTTCATATTTCAATTTTGCATGGCTGTGGAAAATGCAAATGATTCACTTACTGAAATTTTGCATGGCTGTGGAAAATGCAAATGATTCACTTACTGATTTTATATTTCAATTTTCCAACTAGTAGGTAGGCAGCCATCATATTACTTATCTTCCCAAAAATGTATCAAGTTGAAATAATTGTACTATTAATAGAATTTTCCAACTTATCTTCCCAAAAATGGCGATGATAGAATTATGAGGGGGTGATGATAACTATTAATAGGGGTGAGTAATCAAGTTAGGGTCGGTCAAGGGATGTCAATGAATGATTTTATCCGAATCGATCCGAAAACGCTTAAAACTCTATAAATTTTAAAGCAACGGTTTAGGTTTCGGTTTCAGATCCGTTTTAACTCGGATCGTTTAGATCCATAGTTTGATGATCCGATCCGAATCTGGTGTTGGTTTCAGAATCAGAATCAATACTTATTTATTAGTTCTGGTCCGAGTAAAACCCATCTATTGACAAGTCTAAGTTTAAATATGCTTGTCAATGAGCTAGTTTTATCCATATCGATTTGAAATCACTCATAACCCATTAAATTATAAAGTAAAAGTTTCGATTCAAATTTCGTTCTTGTCGATCCGGTTCGGTTCCGCACCGTTCGATTCGGACCGTTTAAGACCCATAGTTGATGGTTCGGGTCCGGTCCGGATTCAGTGTCTAATTGATCGGTTCCAAAATCAGAATCATTACTTATTTATTGATTCTGGTCTGGATAAAACTCATCCATTGACATCCCTAGGGTCAGGTATTCTATCCTAAATTATCTGACACCCTATCTCGACCAGACTAAAGAAGTCGGTTACAAAAATACCCTATAGTTAATCGCATAATTGATAGTACCCAATCATTTCCTAAATTTTTCTTTCAACATTTAAAGACTAGGCCTTGGCCTTTTTGGTTTAGCATTAGGATTGTAAACTTAAGGTCTGTTGTTTAATACCTCTGCTGAGTGAACTCATTTCGGCTGTGAATTCGACATCGCCTTTTTCGGCTAGACTATTGAGCCTTTTTAATGAAAACTAGGAATGTTAATGAGTTGGTTTATTCGAATTGATTTGAAATCGTTCATAATCCATTAATTTTAAAACAACGATACCAGTTCTGGTTTTGGTTTCATACCCTCTTTAGACTCGGATTGTATAGACCTATAGTTTGATGGTACGGTCTGGTTTCGGTTCCAATTATGGTTCTAGAACTAGAACCGATACTTATTTATTGGTTCTGATTTGAGTAAAATCTGTTTATTGACAAACCTAATCTTAAGTAGAATTGTCAATGAGCTGGTTTTATCCATACCGATCTGGAATAACGCATAGTCCCTTAAATTCTAAAGCAACGGTTTTGGTTTCGATTTCAATTTCTGTTCTGGTTCCAGATCCACTCAGATCCGGACCTTTTCAAACCCATAGTTGATGGTCTGGGTCCGTCCGATCCGATATCTAATGTGTCGGTTACAGAACCAAAACCAATACTTATTTATTGATTTTGGTCCGGGTAAAACTCGTCCATTAACATTTCTAATGACAACAACGACTCTTCCATTTGCTTCACCATTTTTAAGTGTCCCTCTACACCCTATCAAGCAAGCACCCCTGCCCAATTCATCCTTGAATCCACCAGTAGCTTCTTGCAGCTCCTTGAAACCGAAGCTGCGTATCATGTTCACTCCAGCAGGACAAACTACTGGTTCTTTGTGGCCGAGTATAAACTTCATAGTCTATTCGGGTATTTAAAAATATACAAAATAAATACTCATTCAGTCCCATCCAAGATGTCATGTATTCTTTTTTTAGCTGTCCCATCCAATATGGTCTGTTTTCTTTTTATGAAATAATTATCTTTTCAAAACTTGTGAGACCTATCTACTTTTTATCATTTTAATCACTTTATACAATTCTCCTAAATAACCATGTCGAAAAGAAAACAAACCATCTTGGATGGGACGGAGGGAGTATTAATTAAATACACTCGAATACCCGACCGGGTATACATGATACCTTACTCCCTAATCTAAACAATACTCGACTTGACCTGGTAACCGACATTAGGGGTCATCGAGTACCCCGATTTCCCTACTGTGTGTGGGTCGGGTCAGGTATTACTCGACACCCGGTTACCTACCCCTACTGACCAGTCCCCCACCTATACTATTAATGCATAGAAAATTTGAATTGTTGTCATTAAATCATTAGGCTTGAGAACTGCACATCTACCTATTTTTGTTTCTGTCCAATGATGTCGGGAAAATTTACGGTATAGTGTACTTATTCATACGCGAGTACATGAGGTTGGAGCTTCACCGACTAAATTTATCCAAGTCCTATAAGCAATCCATATTCTGAAAAACCAAATTCCTCTGCATGCACACACTAGTAGTTTTATTATTACAGAATGGGGATCTTCTAATAAGAAAAAGAATCATGTCTCAAGATATTGTATTGATGGGCAAAGATCCGCTGATGAGGATGATGCACAATCAAGAAAATCAAATAATATCATGTCTTCTCACGAAAAAATGGGGATAGAAAGAAGATAACTGGTAATAATAACAATAATAATAACAATAATAATAACAGTGGTATATTAAATCGAACCATCAGAGAATCCTATTTATAATCAATGTGCAAGATTGAAATGTGGATACATTCAGTCAATGACTCGTTGAAGTTTGCCTTAAGATTTTCTCTCCCCAATCATCATATCTATTTCACTACTCCAACTCATGCCACATATTTTCGAAATGTTAATTAACTGTTATGAATTTGGATATTCTGAAAGTAAAATTGTGTTTTCAGATGCACTGTTTAGTTTATTTTAAATATTGCTTCTGATCAGTAGGTATTAAATCTGTAGATTAAAAATACATATTAAAAAAGTATTAGTAATTACATAATTAGTTAAGTTGCAATGACCTAAAAACTAATTGATCAAAGGGATTCTGTCCAAAACATGAAATTTTGAGGGGAAGAAGCATTCGCGATTTGATTAAAAAAATGAGAGTATAATTATGTAGGCTGTCTTGTCTGTGGTTTGATGGTCAACCTGTAGGCAATGACATGATCGTATTTTTATTTAGAAAATTTAAATATTTCGCACCTCCCAACTCCGAAGGTTATCAAATCAATTGAATCAGTTTAATCATAATGGAAACCCTAACATTGACTTTGTTTGTGCAATCAGATTTTGTGACGTTTTCCCTTTTTACTTAGATCCTTCCATCATAGAATCTTATTGACAAGCAAGGCCCCCTCGCCCTTTTTTTTTTCTTTATATCATTTTCTTTGTAGGTAACCCCTTATCTAAAACCAAAACTTCCCCTATTATGTTTTGAAAATATTCTTTTAGGTTAGGGATGTGTAGGGAGTTTTTTTTTGTTAATCCTTTTATTTGAAAGAAGGGTGTGTAGGGAGTTGAGATATTGTACTTCATTCGCCTATATCATGTGGAGAACGAAAAATTGGTACACAAGAGGGACACCAAAAAATAGGATAGAGAACACTCGATCGAGCACTAAATTTTATACTTTTAAATTTGCATCTATTTCATGACCACGTGCTAAACGTTCAAAACGTTATTATTACTATCCACGTGAAATTCATTAATGAAATAAAATATAAAGTTAAATTATTATTATTATCCATGCGGAATTCATTAATTAAATAAAACACAAGATCAAATTATCGTTACTGTCCACGTGAAATTCATTATAAAATAAAACAAACCGCCATTGTCCACGTGAAACTCATTAATAAAGAAACATGAGACTAAATTATCGTTCCGTCCACGTGAAATTCATTAATAAAATAAAACACGAGAATAAATAACCGTTACTATCCACGTGAAATTCATTAGTTAATAAAATAAAACACGATGTACTGTTACATTATCCACGTGAAATTCATTAATAAAATAAATCGTTACTATCCACGTGAAAGTCATTAGTTAATAATTGTCCACGTGAAACTCATTAATAAAACAAACATGAGACTAAATTATCGTTCTGTCCACGTGAAATTCATTAATAAAATAAAACAAGAGAATAAATAACCGTTACTATCCACGTGAAACTCATTAGTTAATAAAATAAAACATGATGTACTGTTACACTATCCACGTGAAATTCATTAATAAAATAAATCGTTACTACCCACGTGAAAGTCATTAGTTAATAAAGTAAAATACACGATGTACTGTTACACTATTCACGTGAAATTCATTAATAAAATAAAACACGAGATTAAATCACCGTCGCTATCTAGGTGAAATTATTTAATAAAATAAAACACTAGATTAAATTATCTACATTTAGTTTTAAAATTTGTACAGTCAAGCACACGTAGATTCTCCGGATTTTTGATCTTAAACTCGGGTGAGTCGTGGATAATGTGACTTAGTTCTTGTAAATATCATTGATGGTAATTACACATATTGCGTGACCGTTGTGTAGGAGATGCGTTGTACTCGTGATACTCATACCACAAATACAAAATATAAAAGTTGATGAGATTATACAAAACAATATTGAAGATTGGGTGATTAAATGCCACGAATTAAATCAATATTGGCAAACAGAAAGTCACAAGTACAGTGTGACCTCAACACTTGAAAAAGCTGTAAATTTGATTTTCACTAAGCTCTTTTTTTTTTTTTTTCTTTTGGCTTCACATTCTCATTAAGATTTTAGAATTTGAGGTTGTTAAGGCTCGTGAAACTTTAGCTTGTAATAACAGTACACAGTAATTTTCTTCAAAAAACAGTACACAGTAATTTACGTGATCGTTACATTTTTGAGGAATTCTTGTTGCTAAATTGACGTTAGCACATCTCTAGTGTGATATAAACTAATTTATTATCGAGTTCAGATTACCAAACACATTCAAATTTAAATAAGCTTTGTAATATATACGTTTTTTAAGGATATATACTTAGATTAAGTATCCATCACATTTTTATAACAAAATATATTATTTTATTCTCAATACTCCCTACGTACTCTTTTAAGTATCTCATTAGCATTTTTTCATTGTTTTTAATAAATGTCATAGTTCGCAATTTCAGAGTAAAATTATTATATGTTTTTATTTACCTTATTTTGTTATTGTTGGAATTTGATAATTAATTGTATGAATGCATTTATCATGATAATTGTTGAGTTTACAAATATAAATTTACCTACTTCTTGGATCTAATCAGGAGACACTTAAAAATAATAGAGGGAGTATAAGTTAACTATTAACTCTCCAATTTTTTGTAAGCATCCCCAGCCATCAAATTACACATACCAAGAAAATATAAAAATTTACTTTTGTAATCTTATTAATTATCATGATAAATATAGCTATACATCTAATTATCAAATTCTAAGAGTATTAAATTAAATAAGGGTAAATAGGAAATATATCATAATTTTACACTTAAATTCCGAACTATGACACTTAATAAAAACAATGAAAAAATACTAATGGAACAATTGAAAAATAATGGAATGAATATATTAATAGGTTATAATCCTTCCGGTTAATTCATGAGCTAACGGGTCAATATTTTTTAAACTCTAATCTTGATTAGATTATGGGGGTGTTTATAAGCTCCAAGAGCTTATAAGATGTTTCAAGAGCTTATAAGAGGTAATGTCTCAAGTGCTTATAAGTTGTTAAAGTGTTTGGATAATTGATCTTATAAGTTAGAGAAAGAATCGTGAGTTAGAGAGAGAAAATCATAGTTAGAAAGATAAAATTGGCGAGATGTAAGGTTGATAGTGTATGTGTAGGAAATAAAAACTATAATAAAGTTATTTTGGTAAATTCATGGTTGCTTATAAGTTTATGAAAAAATAAGTTAGAGTTGACCAACTTATTTTTATGGAGCTTATAAGTTGTTGGAGGTTATTTTCACAGTTTATAAGCTGTTTATGAGCTTATTTTGACAAACACTTTATAACAATTTATAATTTCCTAAATATCTTATAAACTGTTTTAAAAAACTTATAATCTCAGCCAAACACTCTCTATGTTAACGAGCCACACTAAGTCCTGGTGATTTTTTCTGAATCGAAATCCACATAACTTGGCTATTTCATAATTACTATACTAAATTCACTTTTAAAAGAAGTAGGTCCATATATGTAATCATTATACTAAGGTGTTTATAAACGATGATTGATATATATGGAATAAAGTATTTATAATATCATTATGTGGATTTATGTGATTGAGTCTTTTAAAATAGAATATGAATTAAGTAAATTATCTTAAATTATAAAAATAATTAAAGATTTTAAAATATTCCAAATTTCTAATCTTTTTTTAAAATAAAATTTTCCATTTAATAAATAATATATTAACTTATATATTTAAACTAATTCCTCTTTAAACTAACCTCGGTAGTAACCGTCCTAACCGTCCTCTAAAATTAAATGGTAAACTGTACAATCAGAGTGCACGACTGAGGAAGAACTTTAGAAGTTGGAGCGAATGTTCTAGACGTAATTAATATGATAAATTTAAATTAGTCATAAAGACTATAATTTACTGAAATAATTACTTCATTAAATTTAAGGGACATAAAGTAAAACTAAAGGGCAGAAGAGACGTAAAACAGTGTTAAGAAATGCAATTATGACCCTTTAGGCTACTGTTTAGAATACAATTTGTTCAGATTCCATCATTCTAAGCAGAAACAGAGCAAAGACCACAATTATGGGATTTCAATAAATGATTACACCCTCTACTTTTATTTTTTAATCAAATAGAGAAAAACTATGCATTAAATGCAATCCAATGAACTTCGATCATTCCATAAAATATTCGTAAAATTCAACATCAAACTACTTCGACTAGCTCGTTCTAGATTAATTCAATATCAAGATTAATTAGATTAATACATCAACATAATCTGTTTATACCAAATGATTATCATTTTATTCTGCGATACCATCGTAAGTCTAGATACGCGATGAGTATGGTAACTCGGATATATAATATATTTACTATTATGAGTTTGCTTGAATAATTCGTGCTTCGCATTGTCGCAAAAAGAAGAAATAAATCAATTATTAAGTGAAGTTGATCCCAGCAATAATATGAAAGATGTATTCCATTCGAGCGAGAGTAATAATAAAACTAAATATTCATTTATAGATTATAACCCGACTGATAAACAACAATGAAAAAAACTTAAAATCGACATGATTTTATCTACTGTAAACAGAAACTTAATCCAGACAAACGACCATTTCCACTACCAATTCTCCTTAAAACTATATTCTTCGACAATGCTAATGATGACCAAAACATATTGGTGGGGCCTCCTCCAATCTCACTTCTTGGATTTCTTGCCGGCCTTCGAGGAGGTGGCGGCGGAGCTCGAGAGGTTGAGATCGGGGATGGGATTTCCAGCGACAGCTGCGGCGGCGAGGCGTTGCTTGAGCTCATTGAGAAGGGCTTGGTTCTCCTGGTTAAGAAGCTCAGCCTTCTTCCTCAGCCTCTCATTTTCCTGCATGATGTAGTAGTTCTCCATGTACAATTTCGAATTCAGCTTTTCCATTTTCTGCCCAAATTGAGTGCACAAGTCAGAGAATCATCATTGCCAAAACAAATAAACTATGAGTATTCCAAGATTATTAGGAATATATTTGATTTTATTTTTTTGTCGTGTAAGTGAAATTAGAGAAAAGGGTGTAAGAATCTAAGGTAGTCCAAATCTGCACTCAATTAAAAATGGATTCTTGCTTTTGTCCATTGCTGCTAAGACAAATAAAGTATTTATAAGGACAAATTCGGCATTAATGTGCCACTAAAGGGCAAAAGGAGTGGTTAATTTTAAGCAAAAAATGTGAAGATCAGAGAGAGAGTGGAAAATGATGTGGAAGACGAAGTTTGATGAAAAAATGTAAGAGAAAAACAGAGAGCTATCTGTTCATCGATGTGTGTGTGTGTTGCAGCATGCAGAGTTGTTGAGATTTTGGTTTGTTGGTGGGAAACAAGTATAACAAACCAAACTTCATAAGTTTACTAGAAAAATGCAGCCATGTACAAGCCTTTTGCCTAACCTCCTTGGTGAAAGAAATATATACATAGAGAGAGAGAGAGAGAGGAAGAGGGGTGGGCCTCTCCTATTGTAGCTTTTCTAAAAAGATCACCTTTTGGAAGGAGAGGAAGAAGAGTTGGTTGGACGAGAAGAGCCCTTTCTTCTTGAAATGGCAGCAAAAAGAAAGAGAGTTTTGTAGAAGTGTATGACAAATGAGCCGCACCGGGCCAATATATATAGTGCAAAAAAGTTCAAAGAAAGGGAAAATCTTCACTTCAAACTCACTAGAGAGAGAGAGAGAAAGGAAACACACACACACAGTCTGCCACAATAATCATGCATGTGTGGAAGAGAGCAATGAAGGGGTGTTTGTGTGGGCAAGGAAAGGATTTTAATGTTGTTGTTACCATTTTTCCATGATTATGATGATTAGCTCTCTTTTTGGGGGGTGATGGCGTCATGTGAATGGTGGCTGGCGAGGGTATTTTCGGGATTTCACCGAAAATTACGACGAGGGCATTGTAGGTATTTCCGGGTGGGGGTTGTCCACGTCCCAAATATTCGCAATGATGGTATGGATTGGTCCGAACCGACCTAGCCCATCATCACAACCACACCCTCCCAATCGATTCTCTTTTGTTTTCATTTTCATCTTTTTTTCTTTTTCCTAAATTTTGCCCCCTCCATTAATTTCCTGCTATCATCACCCCTTTAATTCAATTTCATCTTTATACAAATAATTAATGCTGTAATTTGATAATCTGTTTTTCTTGTTCTTCGGATATAAAGATACATGATAATGCTGTAGGCAAACTGCATTGCAATCCAGCAACTCTACATCCATGGTTATGATTTTATTAAATTAAATTATTAGCAATTGAGTTTCAGAGAATCCCTGGTGTAATAGAAAGTAGTACTAGTAGTTTTTCTAAAGAACTTGATCCTAAACCCTATTTATTTTGTATTGTACTTTAAAAATATATTTTTTACTTTAATAATATTCATCAGAAATATATATATATAAAAAATTATATCGTACTTAAACTATACGTGTCATGTGTAATACACTTATGAAATACTAACAAACAATTACTTGTGTGGGTGTGTTGACCTAATGTTAGAGTGGTTAATGCCCGAGGTCAAATGTCTCGAGTTCGAGTCCACTGTAACTAGGGGTGTGCACGAATCGAAAAAACCGACCGAACTGATTGGCTTCGATCGGTTCGGTTTCTGAATAAGTCGATTTTCGGTTCGGTTCAAATTTTCAATTAAAATCGGTTTTTGCTTCGATTTTCAGTTTTATATTTTAGGTTCGATCGGTAACCGAACCGAACCGAACCGAAAAATTATTTTTATATATTTATATATTTTATATAATAATTAATTGATATTTTAATTAAATAATTAGGATTAAAATATGTTTATTTTAAAATATATATGTATAATATATGTTTCGGTCAGTTTTTCGGTCCGACCGAAACCGATAGATTTTTTCGGTTCGGTTTTCGGTCGGTTCAAAACTATAAGTCGGTTCGATTCGATTCAAAAAAATATATTCGATTCGATTTTCTGTTTTAAAAATTTCGGCTGGTCGGTCGAACCGACCGACCGATGCACACCCCTAACCGTAACGTGGCCTTTAAATTTTTGTATTAAATTGACCAAAAAACAAACAAACAATTACTTGCCTGTTCGGAATTCAAATTAGGCATAAGCTACATTTATGACAATTGATGTTTCATTAAAAAAAAACAACGATCACACAGTGAATCCCCAACTGTAGTTGGATAATATATGGTGGCATTGCTTATCGAAATATTGATGACGGTTTGGTAAAGGCTAAAGCCAGTATTCACAATAAGATTTAGGCAAGTATTACCTAAAGTAGAATCTTTTTCAATACCATAATTTAACGATGAATACGTACGTACAGCTGGCTGGTTCCAAACTAAAAAATCTAAACTGAGTTTAGCATGACTCATTTTAGATTTTAGATTTGAGTTTTTATTTTTATTTTTATCTTTCTTTCTTTTTTGAAACAATTTTAAAATTAGGTAGTTATTAACTAATTCGCAGCTTTTGGTCAATATGGAATATGAATTTTCTTTTGGAGATATAGTTTTGTACATTTATAATTTAATCATCTGTTACATCAATATATTCTCACAAAATAATGAACTGCCCAAATTACAATTTTACCCTTAGAAGTTGGAGAAAAATCCCAACCTCAGGGGATTATGGAAATGACAATACTACAAAAAACACATAACAAATGACGGAAAAATCCGTCGAAAACATCAAAAATCCGTCAGAAACCAGATTTGCGACGGATCGCTGACGGATTTTTACCGTCTCTAAAAACCTCGTTGTTAGGCATACAACGACGGTAAAAATTCGCCGCAAAATTTTGAACGGACTAGCGACGGACTTATCCGTCGTTGATAGATTAGTCGTTTGACTCGCCGCTTGTTACGTTGAATTAACGACGGAAAAGTCCGTCGAACTAGCGACGAAACAATTCGTCGCTAAATTATTTGGGTAATTCCGTCGAGATCCGTCGCAAATAACGACGGACTATTTCCGCCGCTATTTAATTCCGCCGTAATTGAGTCTCCGATCCGTCGCAACATCTCGCTCGCTATTCCGTCAGAACTGTCGTAATCTCGCGACGGATTGTTTCCGCCGCTAACCGGGTCCGTCGTGAGATCCGTCGCTGCACACCACGACCAATTAGATTCTGCTCCGCCTCGTAACCGCCGCAGCTCCGACTTAATTCCGCCTCTATTCCGCCGCTATACTTAAAATATTTGAACACTGCTTTGATTATGTTTTACCCGTGTTTTTACCTGCTCAATACATCCACAATCATCACAAATTCATCCACAATCATCACAAATCCAAATCCAAATCCAACAACATCCACAATCATCACAAATCCATCCACAATCCATCCAAATCACAATCCAAATCATCACAAATCCACAATCCAAATCATCACAAATCCACAATCCAAATCACAATCCACAATCCATCCACAATTATTCAATACATCCACAACTGATAATTCACAACAACTATTCGATACGGAGTTATAAATCCAAATCTAAATCCAATTCAACAATTCAAATCCAACAACAACAATTCAAAATATCCATAAATGAAGTAAAAACGATAGATAGGAATCAATATGGTGGAGGGGTGGTCGAGGTCCGATCGCTACTCGAGCCCGATAGGAATCGCTGAATGCCTCCCGCTGAGCTTCCATCCGAGCTTGAAGACGTTGAAGCATCAATGCATGCTCACTCACTGTGTCAATCCTCGCCTCGCCTCGCTCACGCCTCTCCTTCTCCACCCGCAGCTGCTCACCATCTCTCTCTCTAACTTCATCCGCTCCTCCATCTCCGCTAACTGCTCGATATCCGTGAGACTCCATACGAGAAGTCGCCGCAGAGCCGGAACTAGAGTCGCTCTCCATGAATGTACGTGAGAGAGAACCAAGACCAAACAATCTCTTTTCTTCGATGCGGCGCCCGAGGATACCCTTGAGGATCCGAGTCCTATCTACTGGGCTCTCATCTGCTACTGCTCGAGTCAAAATCAACTTGGTCCTCCACCGCCCAGATTTGCAAGAAAATCGCTTAACTTTCCAAATAGAAGTTATTTTACATCATTACCATATTTAATATTTAATCTACTTACCGCGATGCTACGAGCCTTCCCATCTCAGATAACTTCCATCGGAGCGACATGATATTTCCGAAAACATCCCACCGGACCTCGTAAATATGGACTCCACGTTCTCGCCTATTCATTCATTCAAACATTATTAATGCACACGTAGGTAAATGATAATAAGTATTTGTGTGCATATAATAGAGGTACATTGCTACTTAAAATAAGAAAATTAAACAAGCTTCATTAATGATGATTTAATCCAATTAGTTTGTATGCCTAATAACTTAGCAATTAATGATTATGATATATGAGGCGGAAAGCGTAACAACATTAAAACCTAAATTGAATTCAAAAACTAAATACTTACAATGCTGGTAGCATAATCTAAAGCACATCGAGCCACCCCGTGCTTAACGATCCCCGCCCCTCACCATCCGCTCTGTCATCCTACTCCTCCTAGCTTTTTCTGCCTTAGTCTGCACCTCAAGCTGATTCCAATAATCTCGCCACGCAGCCAATCCGATCCGGGAATGAATTGAGGTGGCGCGTCGTCACTCAGGCTCTCGATCTTATGAATAAGATCCTTATATCTCACCGCCTTTTGGCACCATGCACGGTAGACTACTTCAGTAGACAAAGCGGCCGCATCCCAGCAGAAATAATTCTGAAAGCATAAATTTGAAAATGATACATTTGAAATGCACATTCATATATATTTTGAATTACAAAACATCACATATATACGATAACCAATATACATATTATCACAAATATATACATGATGTGTACTAGTGGAACAAAACACAGTAATAAATTAAATTAATTATTATTAGTGTATGATAATATTCTTATCCTTATCCAAATAATAAATTATGAATAAGTTGGAAAGAATAAGGTGAAATATTGGGCATTAATACTCGGTTTTGGTCATCGACGTTATTGGGCTTTTAACTTAAGCCCAAAAGTCCTACTTCACAACCGTAAAAAGAAGTTTATGGGCTATTCAATGCTATTGGGCCGACATTTCTTCACACCTCAAATCATACACTCCACTTCGATTATAATGCCTTAATATTTTTAAATTTTTATTTTATAGATGCACATGTTATATCTATAAATTAATATACATCTTTAATTATTTTAGAACTACTCGTAGTTACTACTCAAATATATATTCTAAGTACCTCAATCTAAAAGGTGCGGACACATCCAATTCTCAATATTTAAATTATGATATCGTTTACTCCACCAATTAAGCCATCCTCAGTAATTTTTATGTTCAAATAACTCATCAAGCTAAAAGCATAGGAATATTGAATTGATCTAAGAATTATGTAACGAATGATACATATTACTACGTAAAAATAACGATTAAGATTGGTATCAACCAAAACCATTATATATATTTGAATGCATGCTAAGTGTATTAATGTTAAAATAAACAATTAACTATCACTTAGTCCGAAATAAACCAATATACTTGAATGTAAATCAATAATACCGGAAGTCTTGAAAATACACCCGCCTCGATCCTCGTGGACCAATTTCCAACCGAAACCCGATGGTTCATGACCTTCTTCGAACGACTCGGTGATCACATGTGCAACATCATGCGATGGACATAAAATCCTACAATTGAGTTAAAATAATATACATTATATTCAAATAAGTACAATTGAGTTAAAATAATCTAATTAACTATAGGTACCCATTCACAATAGTCAAAGTCTTCTTCCCATCGCCCGGTCTCTGCACCCACCGCCGACCCTCTCCTCCACCGATAGTAAGTCCTCCTACCGAGGCGCCAACCTTCATCCGAGGAGGTAGATGCGAAATATTCCCACGATCACTAGACTGGACTCCTCTACCTCGTCCTCGACTTGCCATCTGAAAATAGATTTGGTACGTTACTTTAATAATTTTTTATTCTTCAAAAGTTATCAATTGTGCTGAATTTTGTTTCTGTTAGCTATTTGTTTAAACATTGTCATTGGAAAAGTTACATCTACAATATCTTTCAAGGTAATTCTTGTTTCTTTTCCTATAAAGCTTTTGACAATAGGATTCATTGAAATGTGTTGTACTGCAGAGAAAACTTACTTTCTTATGCTTCAGAATGGTTGTTCAGTTGTATTTTAGGCTTATACTTCTAAATTTGCCGGTTTGATGTTGTATTCGTTGATGTGTCCTATTGCATGATAATATTTGAATATTTTTGCTTATCACTGATGTGTACACATTCATTATCTAATTGTTATATCTAGGTCGAGTATCCAGTCCTTGACCATGGTTCGAGGCATCCAAATCAAATCTTAAGGACCGAATTGTTATGTTTTGACTTGTAATGCATTAGTAAAGTGGGAGAAGAGGTAATGGTTCGTGAATTGTTGTGCTATCTTGTTATACTCGATAACCAGAATAGAGAGAAGCAATGGTTGTAGCAAAAAGATGATCTGTTCGGATGGCAACAAAAAAAAGAGAGAAGAGAGAGAGAGAGAGAGAGAGGTCTGAGGTATTGATTATACCTTGAAAAAGTCAAATTGCAGGAGAAGTTCATCACCACTGAGATAATTCGACCCTATTCATCTCCATCATAATCATCATCATTCAATGTATTATCATTTTCGATTCGATAATTCATAAGAATCGATTCGACAATTCATCATCTTCGATCGATTCGTCATCCGCTTCTTCTATGTCCATCAAAGTGCCGTCGGGATGAACTCGTGTCATGTCATCATCAACCACTACACTTGTAATTAAAGGCATTTCATCTTCTTGAAATGGCGAGGTACTATCGAACTAGATGATTCATCCGAGACTTCACATTAGCTCTCGCTTTAATTTTGCATACATCCCACCAATCCTTTGTAGATTGTTTTAAACTCGGATAAGGACAATAGTATACTTGAACGGCTTGTGTGGCAAGGACAAACGGTTCATACTTATTATACCTTCGCCTATAATTCACGAAACCAATTTGTATTCGGATGCACCGATGTCCCCAATCGTGACGGATCAAACCACTCGATCTAAACATTGTTACGGTCTTCATAGGTAGCCCATGGTATTCCAACTCACAAACCTCCAAGAATCGCCCATAAAAATCGAGTTCATTCTGTTCGCACCATAAATTTCACCTTTAATGCACACACCATCGCTCATGGTGGCTCTTTGTGTCCCATGCTCTAACGTGAAATTTATACCCATTTATGTAGTACCGGATACGCCTTAATCATCGGAGAAGGCCCTTTTGCTAAATCCAATATGAATGGATTGACGACATTGTTGGTATGGTCTTTGACCTAAATCCAACAAATCAATTAACATCTATCAATCGATCGATTAAATATTACAAAAGGAGGTTCGGTTAATGAGATTATATACTCACATATGTATCAAACCAATGTGAGAAGTTTCATCGATTTCCTTTTCAATCTCGAGAGGAGATGCGTGGATGTAATCTTTTCAAGAAATCGATAAACAAACTTCAAAAACAAATAGTTACAATTAGTATTTAAATAGTTATACTAATTGAAAGTTATACAACGTGAAATTATAAATACTTACTTTAAATAGTTCCCCGAAACTTCAACGCAATTCAATAGCACATATAATCGAGCAAAGATCATACTCACTCGAATCTAGATATCTCTTCGACATTTTTCCAAAAGGCGCCCACCTTGCTTGAATATTGAAAGCATATCGGGAAGTCTTCATGCCTAATATCTCCCCAACATTATAATTGCGAGGCACATTCTTATGTTTCGTTCTTACGTGACCTCAAAATAATAAGAAAGAATGTTGATGCTTCTTCTACTAAGTACGCATTGCAAATAGAACCCTCCACTCGAGCTTTATTTCTCACGTTGTTTTTCAACTTACGTAAGTATCTATCAATGTATATAAAAAAGATTAATAGTTATATGTGTATATTTATACATATGGACAACAATTGTTAAAGTGAACGTTTTACCTTTCGAATGGATACATCCATCGGTATTGAACGGGTCCGGCAATACGAGCTTCATCTGCTAGATGGACTGGTAGATGTTCCATTGAATCGAAGAAACTAGGAGGGAATATACGCTCGAGCTTGCATAAAATGACTGGAATATTTTCTTGAAGTTTGCACATGTCCTCAAGTTTGATGTTTCGAGAGGTCAAATCTTTGAAAAATAAACTTAATTCGTATCGCTTTCCAAACATTAGGTGGGAGAAGTTCTCAAATGCGATCGGAGTATACGTTGCATAAAAATATGGCGATCGTGACTCTTCATCCCAAACATCTTCAATTTGGTCATGTCTACACATCGCCCATATTTGAAACATACCCGTCTCGAAATCTAAGACCTTTCACCCATTCGCACAAGACTTTTTTTCATGTTTGTCAAGTGTAAGAAGCTTTTGGATACTTGCTCGTCGACTCATTCATCTTCAACTCGTCTATTGCAAGACAAATTAAGTTCTTCTCTCGATTTGCTCGTATCTTCGCCTTACCCGAATATTCATCACGGTGTTGAACACATTATCAAATACATTCTTCTCTATGTGCATGACATCCAAATTATGTCGAATCAAAGAGAACTCCAAGACGGTAAATCCCAAAATATACTCCGCTTCCTCCAACCACTACCAAAATATTTGGAAACACTACTATTTATTGCATCACTACCCATTTCACCACCTTCACTAGTCTCATTCCTTCAATCCTAGATAATAGTTCTTCTCCGATAGCGCTTGGTGGACTACTAGTAATCACCGTATTCTTTCGAATCCTCTTCTATCCCTTCCGAATTGGTGATCGGATTTAAAACTTTCGATGATTATCAAACCATGATGCTACCACTTTTGGTAAAGTAAACGCTCAAGATCCTCCATGCAATGTGGACAAGCTAACCTTCCAATTGTATCCATCCGCACAACATAGAGTACGCAGAAAGTCACTAATTGTCCAAAGCAATGCAAAGACGATCTGAAAATTTTGTTTCAATGAGACATCATAGGTAAGGACACCGCTTCCCACAAATCTACTAACTCGAAATTAATGGTTGCAAGAACACATCAATCTTTTCTTTTGGATTACGTGGCCCCGCACTAGAATTGTGAGAAACATATATTGTTCCTTCATACACATCCATGGAGGAAGATTATAAGGAGTAACTATAATGTGCCATGAAGAATATTGTTGTCCTGATTGACCAAAAGGTTGGAAACCATCATCGAAGACCTAATCTAACATTACGAATCTCGATTCAAACAAAGGAAACTTCATGTTCAAATGCTTCCATGCAGTGTGTTCGCGGATGGCGATGACCCCATCATCACGACGATGCATGCCAACGCATATTCTCCGCTGTAGCCTCGGATGCATACAACCTCGTAGTCGAGGAGTAAGAGGAAAATAATACATCTTCTTACATGGAATTTGTGATTTCTTTCGAGTTTCGATGCTCGATTATTGCTCTTGAAACGTGGATGCTCACAAACTTTACATCTCGTCAATTCGAATCTTGTCGCCAAGAATCATGCAATTATGTGGACAACAATCTATCTTGTGCACAGCAATCCCATGCCACGCAACAATTTCTTCGTCGTAGAAGTCATCGTACAAGATTACCATCCGGATTTGTCTCTTTCATGAGTTCGTTATTTGATCAAAACCTTTCTCGATATATTATTCTCGCCTTTCCAACTCGTAAGTCGAGCCACAACAGATAATTGTGAATGGTTTGAGCAACTGCCACAACGGTTTATCGACAGTCATTCAACATGTCGTAAAATTTTCGTGCCTCAAGATTTGGTTCCTCTTCGTGCTCGGCAAAGTTAAACCGAGGACCAGCAGATCCATTACCATCGTCGATACGACTTGATTGAGGTTCGGGTGATACCGCATTGTCGGATCTATACTCACATTTGTCTCCCTCGAAAGATCCAAGTGTTATAATTTGGAACAAATCCAAATTTTGAAACGTGATATCGCACGGTATCTTGTACTTGATAGGGTATATTATTGCACTTACAAGGACACTTGATCTTTCCCCATCCATGAATGATAGTTGATTACTAGCAAACTCAATGAAGTTTTCAAGTCCGCGAAGAAAATCATGATTTAATCCACCACGAGTACTGCGACGCTTATACATCCATTCACGATTCTGACTCATCACGAGGAAGTGGAAATGAGATTCAGGAAGTGAGAGGCAAATGTTCTGTCATGGGAAATGGGATTCGGAAGTGAGAAGCAAATCTTGGGAGATGAATGTTCGCAAATGTTGGGAGATGAAGTGAGAGGCAAATATTCGAGTACCAACTACTAAGCCCGACTTTAATTTGGTTAATGATTTGGAAGTACATTTGGTTAATGATTTGGAAGTACATTTGTAAGAGGGAGATAATTTAGGTGAAAGAGAGATACCGCATAACTCTATTTATTGGTAAATAGAGGTATACGCATAATTTTCTAATGTTTGGTTATGTTAGGATAATATTTAGATGCAAAAGACAAGATACTCATATTCGGATCCAAGTCTATTTCTACGTTTCATAACAAAAGGTTCTCACGTTATAGAAATAGAAATGCACGAGTCATATACTATATAAAAAGTAACACGGATGCATGTCAACATGAAACTAATTTGTAGAGGTATAAAATCGATGCATAAATATAAATCACCAATAGAAAAGTTCACATGATTAGTCTTATTTCTCTTGATAGTGTAGAATCACAAAAATCGCCTCCCAAACCCTTCATGGGACATGTGATGTAAATGATCACAACATTAATATATATAGCAATACATATAAATATTAATGGTGTGACCACTTACATCACATGTGAAAGTGGTTAGGAGAGGAATTTTTTGATTGCTACTCTTTATCAAAGAGAAATAAGACTAATCATGTGAACTTTTCTTTTTGAAATATGCCATGTTGTCCGGATCTTTTATCTAGTTTCTATGTATTTATTAAATTTTGTGCCATTTTCTTTTCAAGGTTTTCCACTTGGAAAATATGCATGTATGTCTATACAAGTGTTACTTTTAGTTTTTTTCTCTATCCTTTTATGGGTAGCTGCAAAATGAGAAGTTGTTGAGTTTAATTTGATGACTAGATTGTTATTGATCAAAATATTTTTCATCAAATAGGGGCCCTATTTTGTTTCTAATTATACACACACACACACACATATATATTCGACTTATTTTTATCATAGTGTAGGGCACGGTTGCTCCTTCTAGGTCTGATTATTGCCGTATCAAAATTGATTGTATCACTTATTTTGTTTGGTATTCTAATTTGATGAGTATATGCGATCAATTATGCACGTTATATATATAAATTCAAAGAGAGGCACCACTCCACTCGATCGCTTCAAATTGTGAGGCTGAGTTTGAAGATGTTTATTTATATGCATTGAGAGAGAGAGAGAGAATTTCACCACGCACCTTCTAACAACCCGAACCTATGTGTATAGATTGGATCATATTTAATATATTAAATAATTGAAAGTTTGAAATTAGGTAACTATGCAATTAAGAGCACTTGACACATTGGTTTACACGTGTCTACTACTCATATTATTATTCATTCACGTTGTCCCGAGTAAGTGTTTTCTCTCAAAATTAGTACATATATTGAGAAATTGTAATTTTACTATTTTTCCCTAAATTATTATGTGAAAATTTTTAAAATAAAGAATTTGCAATATATTACTATTGTCAGATCAATTGTGTAAATATGCACTTCCTCCTATTCAAATAATGATCAAGAGGTCGATTTCTAAAATGTCATTAAATCTGTAATCCCAACCATAACGCTTCCACCGATTGCTATATAACAGCAATTAAGGAAATTCTTAAATACTCGTGTCTAAAATTATAATTTTAAGGTCTAAAAGATTAGATGGAATACCATTTTGTCCGAAATCATATTAATTTTAGTGTTGAACTAGACGGTGTATCTCGATCGGGGGGCACAACAGATAAGCTCTTGTAGCTAAGCGCGGGTGAATTTGGTCCCAACCAAGAGCCACCATCACATAATATATATAAATTCAAAGCGGTCCTCGATCTCAAAATCCATCAAATACAAGACTATCTACACTAAGCAATACACTAAGCAATACAAGATTAATAAGAACATAAAATAAATTTTCTCCTCCTATCATCCTATAAAATAAATAGAAGTACGAACATATACTAACAATACACACACAAACACGAGAAGCAATAAGCACTATCTACACTAAGCAACATAAAACAATTAAGTTTTTATTTTCAATTCCATTTGCATCCGATTTAGAAGTACGAACATATACTAACTATCGATAATCAAATATTCGATAAATAATATGAACATCCATTTGCATCCAATATACCAATACATACCAATACATACCAATACATACCAATATGAACATCCATTTGCATCAAATCATTTAATTATACATCCAATATACCAATATACCAATATATACAAATACATACATATATACTCATAATTCCATATATACAAATACATACATAAATACATACATATATACCAAATGTTATACAAATACATACATAAATACATACATATATACCAATATATAAATCAACAAATACATATATACAAATACATATATACATATATACTCATACTGATGATATATATATATGGGTGTGGCAAGAAGAAGGCGGGCATGACGGACAACGATTGGGCGGGCTTGGGCGCTGGTTGGTCAAGGCTGGGCGCGACGACTGACAGCGGGGCAAGGGAGGACTGGCTGGGGATGGGGCGGGCGGGGCGAGGTGGGATGTAGGGTTAGTTTTGGGGAAGAACGCAGATGAATGAAATGGGAAGAACGTGTCTGTAATATTAGTTTTAGCGTCGGATAATTTACGCCGCTATAATTAAAACACTTTAGCGACGCACTAACGACGGAATAATGTTAGCGACGGACATTATCCGTCGTTAGAATATGTGAAAAATTAAAATGGTAAATCCGTTAATATAACGACGGATTTCGTCCGTCGTTAATACTTACCGACGGAATAACGACTCAATATTCCGTCGTAAAATTTATTTAGAATAAATAAAACTAAAAATAATATTAACGACGGAATAAACCGTCGTAAAAATAATTAAAAATAAATAAATAAAATCCGTTAATTTACGACGGATCGCCGACAGTTATTTAAAGTCTACAATAAAAATAAATAAAATCGTTAATTTAACGACGGAAAATTCGTCGTTAAATTCAACGACGGATCAACGACGTATTTTACGACGTTGTGTAATTTCGTCGTCAAATACGCCGCAAGTCCGTCGTTATTTTATTTCGTTTGAGTTCCGCCGCTAATCCGTCATTTGGATTACGACCCAAATTTTTACCGTTTTTAATCCGTCATTGTCAAGCGTTTTTTGTAGTGAGTAAAGTCCTAAATTAGATTATGAGTGGGTACCCATCAAATAGTATATTGCTTAGAGTTATAATAGTAACTATAATAGACTATAATAGTCTAGGCCAAGTAAGAAAGGTAACAACCTTTCAAAATTGAGGGTAAGTATCTGAATATTGTGGATGAGGAATCAAGCAATTCAAATTTCATATTTCAAAGTATATTTATCTTCTCTTTTGATGTTAACAATATCTACTTCAGATTTAGTCCATAAATAGTGTATGCGTCATTCAGTGTTTAATTTTGTTGTATGAATTTTGGTACATTTGAATGTAAAATGAAATTTATTTTTTCTATTGTTCAAAAGATTTCATTATGAATGGAACACCAAGTATGAACAAAAGAAACTAAACCAATATGTATTGATATATGTATACGTTACAAGTTCAATTTTGGTTGACTATGTCATTACTTTCATATACGTGCTAGAATAATGAGAATGAAAATGAGCACGCAGACATCTTGTTATTTTAAATTTTCGTCCCTCAGAAATATATTAGATTTTCGAAGCTGCAGACAAATCTTTGTCGATTTTCTATACTATTGTTTCTACTATTTTCCCCATCAAAATTATGCAAATCTTACTCTATGGTTAATTAGCTATATTTGTCATAATTATCATTACGACACAATTTAAAATAAATATTCTAATAATTATTAATTTTCAAAATAGTTAAAATTCTATATCTGAATTATGAGAGATTAATTTAATATTATATGTTTTATTTAGATTTCAAACTGATTTCTATAAATAACTATGAGCTATTTATTTATGAAGATTGGACAAAAATCATTTTTATAGAAAAAAAGATTTGTGTATCCAAAATTTCAATATAGTTTAGAAGCCAGAGGCCGTCTGGTAGCGGCAAGAAAATATATAATGCTTTTATAAATAGCACAACGATAGATACACTATGATAGGTACAACTAAGGTTTTTGTATTTATCCTTTCAGGCTAGCTTTCAGCTTATGTACCTCCGCTTAACTATATGGCGAATTAAGAATAAAAATAAAAATATTAACATTATCAGTTTCGGAAGTCACAATTCTCAAATCAAAGTAAATTTTTATTTTCTTCTACTGCTATCAAATTTTCGGCCCAATGTGACCAATTTTGAACGTGTAGAACGAAAATAATATTTTCTATTAAAATTTCCGCCGTAGGTCGCTCCAATAATTTAATCTCCAATGTTGACAACTTAATTATCCTCTGACACAAGAATTGGACCTATCCAAGTAATATAATATATATCGGAAAAAGAAAAGGTGTAATCTTCTTGAAAGAAAAATAAAAAGAAGAAGCTATAATTGTGTGAGTTGATGAGATTCTTCTTTTGTTATAAATTTGGTCTGAAAGTCCAAATGATGGTAAAGGCAAAGCTTCTCATCCTCAACCCCTCTTAACTCAATTCACTTTTCGTATACTCACAAACAGTATTCTATCATTCATTAATATATTAAAATTATTTTATATTTTACAAAATAATATATCAAATAGAAGATCTTATTGTGTGAAAAGTAATTTGTGCAGTTTGTCTTGGCGAGCAGCCATGTTGAGACCAAAAGTAAAGTTGGTTTGTTTCATGATTGAAGGTGTTAGGGCTAGTTTTGATGTTTATCTTCCTTTCATAAATGTAGGGCAGTGATCAAAAGATTTTAGATGGGCAAAGGGCATCAAGCATTTATTCATTTCCATTGAGTGCTCATCATAATCTGCATTGCCTATAAAACTACTACAATTATTTACCCCCAACTGCATTTTCTTTTGAGAATTACCTTTTTTGCAACATCATTTGTTATTTTGCTACAGCAATATCTGCTTTCCTTGGTTGAATTTTCCCATCTTGAAAGTCATCCAAAGTTCCTTTTTTTCTTGAGTATTTGTTCTAAATCTATTAGTTATTAATCAACTGAGTGAAGTTCGTGGGTGCCCTTTTTTCTCGAGTCTTTTATATAATATATAGTGAATCAAATGAGAACTTCAATTTTTGAGAATTAAGAACTAATATGATCCATTTATTTTTTACAATCTAACGGTCATGATTAATTATAAATCATTTATTATTCTTTAGATTTTAATTTTTAACCGTTTAGTTATATATTCAAGGGATTTTATATATTCATTTACGTAACTATTCTCATATGTACAATCACTACGATTACGTGCACAACAACATGAATTACATGAACATAACAATTAATTGAAATGTGATAGCATGCACAAGAACTACGATTGTATGAACAACAACATGAATTATACGAACGAGGAAGAATATAATATGAAAGATTCAAATAGCGAAAATTTAGGGATTCAACTATTTTTTCATTAAATAATTATAAGTTGTCCGATCTTATTCAATCTAACGGTGAATATTGATTCTTAGTTCTTATTTAAGAGGTAGTTCCCTCTATAACCAACCGTATATATATATATATATATATATATATATATATATCATTTATAATCAATTGTTTTTTGGATTAAGAACCGATTTACATCGCTTAGATTACATGGATGAAGATTGAAATCTGATTGGGCATGATTGTTGCATGTGAGGAAGAGTTTGAATGTGAATGCAAGTTAGGGATTAGGAAGAACCAGCAGCCCATGCAGTGACCTCATCAACAATCCAGCACATCTCTTTATAGTTACTATTTTCACTCTTTTTTTATTTTATCTTTTTCCTGGGGGTAAATTCTAATGATTTCACATAATAACAATGCCTGCAACACTAATGATGAAATTACATGATGGTGCATTGAACCCTACACGTGAGCTTCCAATTTTCCAAATGACCAACGAGGGGTGTGACTGTAGAATAGATCATGGGTTTGGGGGGTGGTTAAAGGGGACCACCCCCACCCAAATACAATATTCAAATAATTATTCTGCACTCTCATTTTTCCATTTTGATCTTCTGACCGTCTGACTCCGCCTCTAATGCTCATGCCTCATCATAGGCCTATGTACGGTTCGCCAAACTCTGGGCTCTTAATTTTCTCAATCTATACAAGTTTTTGGGGATTTTTTAAACTATATTAAAGATTTTGGATAGGAGTTCAATTTTTAAGGTATGGGATATTACAATTATCACTTATTTTGTGTGTGTGTTAGTATTAACTACTAATCTCTAAAAAAAATTCTTCTTTGGAGATGAATTTTATCTCCGAATTAGCATCCCATTTGAGAATTCACATGATGAAATAATACAAAACTCTCCAATTTCTTAGTATTTGAGAGAGTTTTGACATGGACAGTTACTCGAAGATAGTTAAAATATGTTTAACTCATATCTCAATCACTTAAAAAATAATTATATGTATTATTTTTCACCAGACTACATAACTATCTTACTTTTCAAGAGTTTTTTCATTGTAAGATGTTTCATATGATGTTTCTTTTCTGGACAAATATCTTCTTCCACATTCTACTACAAAGGTTGAAAACCATTATCCTTTATTTAGAACCCTTCTTAATTACTAACTCTTAAGCTATAAACTAATTCAGAATGCGAGATTTGATTGCGATGAACTTTTTGTCTGTCGTGTCTACCTTTCCGGCAACAGTATGAATGCCTTAATTAGGACAAATTATGCTGGTTTGTGCAAATCAGCCAACAATCCCGTACCAACCTTAATCACAACACCTTTTTCAGTTTATCCATTTTGTAGAGGGCCCCTTTTTAAGATCTTACTTTTCTTTTTCTTCTTCTTTTCTTTTCTCAAACTACCCTGTTCAATTTCAGCTTGAATTTCAGTCTCTGGAAAAAATGTATATATTTTCTTCGATCTAATTAAGAATGTTAGGTGTCTAATAGGGAATGTCCATATGAATCAAAAAAATGTCTAATTTGTCCCTGGTAGGATAAAATAGTAAATTCCATGTAAACCAATGTTAGAAGGGGACCAATCCTACCACCCTTGACTGTTGAACTGGAAATTAATTGTGTTAGGACCACAACTAGGGTTCTTAATTATAGGGTGATCTCCACGTTTCATCATTGTATAAATGGACATCTAAGGTAGCGGCTGCGGGTTCCCCATGATATCAAAAAAAATAAAAAATAAATAAATAAATGGACTATTCTTCATTATCATGGTACTCTATGTACTTCTATCTCTTCAGCTCCATCAAATGTCAACAATCTCTTCTGCACCTATAAATATCAAGTTTACCTCTTCTTTTTTCTGCTGTTTTAATTTATTTATTTTCTGGTAAATTTGGCACTTTATTTTATTTGTTTCCATGTATAAATTTCAGAATTTGTTTTAACTGCAACGACTGAGATACAACTAGATTTCTTTTTAATTACAAATACGGACCGAGAAAGTACAGCAAATTATGGCTTAATAGAAACTAAGAGAGCCCAGCTCGGCCCAACTGTAAGTCTACTTTTAAGTATTCAATACTGTTTTCTCTATAAAGTATTCAATATTGGTTTTAATTGGAATGTATACATAGCCCCCCATTTTTTTTCTCTTCATAACCCCTGATTTAATAAAAATATTATTTTAGCCTTATAATTATTGAATTCCTAATAAAATATCCCTCTGTTCCATCCAAGATGATATGTATTATTTTTTGGGCTGTCCTACCCAAGATGATCTGTTTATTTTTAAGAAATAATTATCTCTTCAAAAGTTGTGGGACCTATCTACTTTTTATTACTTTAATCACTTTATACCATTCTCATACATAATCATGTCGAAAAGAAATGATACGTCTTAGATGGGACAGATGGAGTAATAACTATAGCCATCGGAAAATCAAAGTAATGAACAAGACGCATAGAAAACCACTTATTTTGATAAACATGGCTCAGTCAATCTCCAAACACAACATTACGGTAGACCTCTCGATCTGGACTATCAGTCGGTCCGGTTGTAAAAGCTTTGACACTCTTCCATCTCACAACTTGCTCCCCAATTGCTCTACCACTATCAACGTGCTGCAGTCGACCAGATGCTGAAAGAACTGCATCTTAGTACCAACGAGGACTACAACAAGTTGCAGTTTCCGATAGTTGTGCTCTATGGAAAGAGCTGATTCACTCAATTAAAGGAACAAGTCTATGGGGTGTCTGTGAATAGCTTTAAAGAGATACATGAGATCTCTAATCCCTAACTTGATTATGGTTTCATGCAAAATAAATTGTGGAACTCATCTTGTGCAAACTCTATGGCAAATAAACCCATCTCCTCCCCACATTGCATTTTTATTTCTATTTCTTGGTTTCTTTTTCTAAAGCTTTTCAATACATTCTTTATCTCCATCACTCTCTTCTTGGCGGCTATTTCAAAAGTAACTTCTAATCACAAATAATCCGCCGGATTCCCAACAGCAATAGGGCAACATATTCCTTTTCTCGTTTTCAGATTTATGGGGGCTATGCGTCTTCTATTTTGTGGATAATTTTGGGGCTATATAGAAATATAATTATTTTGCTACCCGCGTCTGTAAATGGAGGTGTACGAGTAAATTAAAAGTACAATTTGAATAAAAGAAGTTAAGACTTAAGAGCATGAGGAAACAGAGGCGAGGCTCGTGAGCCAAATCTGGTCAGATGCAACGACGTCGTTTTTGTCCTCGTTCCTATGCCATGACCACAAAGCATGAGTTGCATTTACTACAGAAAGTTGTCCATGTCCAAAACTTGCTTCCCTAAATGCAGATATCTTCGGCTGTGGTTCCTTGAACCTATATTAATCACACAAAGATTAAAATATTTCCAAGATAAATAGTTTTCTGTTTCTCATGAGAATCTGAAAACTGAATTCCCAAAAAAAGTAAAAGTACAAATAAACAAATACTGAAGAGATTAAACCTCTTAGAAAGTCCTTCGCGATTGCCTCCATCGCCAATGGTTATGTGTATCGGACCACATTCATTGGCTTCATCCTTGTAAACTCGCACCTAAATATATATGTATATCATTCTAAACATAACATCACATTTTTCAAAATAAATAACCAAATCTAAAGATGCACCGTATAGCACATATTAAGAGAAGCTCCAATTAGATAATATACGCAGTCCGATAATAAGTGGTGATAATTAAATCGGTCCAGTCGAAAATCAATAGATTTTTTTTAGGTGTTTACCTGCCAAAAAAATGTATTTTTCAACTCGTTTGTGAATTTATTGTATAAATTTCGGGCACAGGTTGACCGACCCGAACCCATCGGGCCTAAGAATGTAACGGAAAAAAAAATTATAAGTAGGAAAACTTACAAAGCGCTCGTAGGCATGGACATGACCTGCAAAAACAGCATCAACATGAGCACGGAAGAGCAACTCCTCCATTGCCTCCTTCATCCCACTACTCTCATACTCCCCCTGATGCGCTTCATTAGTATTGTACCACGGCGCATGTACAACACCGACCACCCAAGGCGTCCTGCTTCGGTCCACCTTTCCCAAATCCGCCCGTAGCCACTGGTACTGCTCCGAATCAGGTTCGAAATCCGCATAAGATCCGAGCATGAGCACATGAACACCACCCGCTTCAAAAGAGTAGTACAAATTTGAAGTGGATCCGCTCCCTTCAAAAGGCATCACCCATCTCGCATTGTACGCCGTAAATTTCTCGCCATGGATGAGAGAAATTTTCTCGATCTCGTGGTTTCCTTGCGTTACCATCCACGGCCGCTGGCTCGCCAGCGGCTGCACCAGTTGCCCAAAACTGTCCCAGTAACTTTGGATCGTATCGGCATAGGATAGATCTCCGGGCAACAGCAATACGTCGTAATTCGATTTTCCGATGCTTTGGAGCGTCGATTGCGTCCACTCGGTTTGCCCTAGGTCGCCGGTGACTGCGAATTGGATCGGGAAGAGTGATGGTGGGGTTTTGAAATTGAGGGAAGGAGAAGCAGTGGAGCCGCAGCGGTAGTAATAGACTGTGTTGGGGTGCAATGGGCCGATTATGACGTCGTGTATCTCGCCTGAGCGGTACGTTACGTAGTTGTACATTTCTGTGGTTCCGTTTGAGGAGGAGGTGTTGGCTTCGGGAGTTGTACCATAGTGTACCACTGCTGGAGTTGGATCCGATGTGATCCATGATATTCTCATGTGGTCCGCGCCGCTCAAAGATATGTGCACCTGAGTTAACAACACCAACTGTTCGTGATGAACTGAAACACAAAATACTCCATCATCATATTTGTTTTTTAATTTTGATTTTAATTAATTATAATGAGTATAAATTGAGTGAATATAATAAATGAATATATTAATTATTAATGAAATTCAAGGTAGACCATAGAGATAATAAATAAATATACTAATAGATAGTGAGAGTAAAAGATGAATTATGCATAGCTTCTTTTTAAATAAGTTTATAAATTTTAAGTAAAATTATGGAGTTAACATTTAAATAAAATAGTGAATGTATTTTTGAGATCAAACCAAAATAGAATAAATGAATATGTTTGATGAACGAGAAGTATATTTTATTATATTAGTTAAGAGGTTTTAAATATTTACTTGTGGGTGAAAAGATGTCGTTACTGCCTCAGCAATTTAATAATTTGAAAGGTGGATGTAAATTTGGTTTGTTTGGTTCACCCTTTCATAGTAGGTCACTACCTTCCAACATAAGTCATGAAATGTGTAATAAAACAAGATAATACACAGGAGACGGAAACATCTCAATCTCCCAAACTATATTTTCAACACCCCACGATTTTAAATTTTAAATTTACTAGGAAGAAATAAGAGTTTCTCCTATTATTGGTTAAACTACTTGCCCCAACTTGGCTGATCATTTTCTCCATTTTCTCGAAAATCTCACCACCTTCCCTTAATAGCATTTTACAGTTCATGAAAAAAAATACTAAATAAGAAAGAAAAAGAAAAAAACAATTCATAGCCCAACGCTAATTATGTTTATCACTCATCAGCTGATATTATTGAACAAAGACCACTTATCAAATTCACTAATGAGAGAGAGAGAGAGAGCACCTGTTGGGGAGTGGTGGAATCAATTTCATCAAGCTCTTCTAAGAGTGGCCGAGAAATGGACCCCCGCGGCGGTGGGCGGCTGTACTCGGCGGCGGAAACAATTGTTACGACAAAGGCCAGTGACAAAATGAAAGATGTGGGAGCCATAACAAAAGAAATGCAAATGGATTATCGGTTCAAGGAATAGAAAAAGGTCCTCTTGTCTTGTGTATTTATATTGCAAAAAGAGTACGTGAGTTTCGGGGCGGTTTAAAAGAGAGCACACGTACGCTACAGACATCAAAGAGACCTCTAATTCAAAACTAGTGCTTATCAGCAGACTGCTCTTGTCACGGCTCTGCATATAACTAATTACGTGCGTCGTGTTTCCATTTCTATATTTATATATTCATTCTCTACATCAATTTTTTGACGTTTTGGGACTTCATTATATTTGTTCCCAATATTTTTGACGTTTTCTGATGTCAAGGGGTTAGGTTCGAATCCTCCTTCAAATATTTTTTAAAATTTATTTTTCCAGAAAAAAAATAGATTAGAAAGTATTCTCAGTCAAATTTTGACTATTAATTGCAGCAATTTTTTCGAAATTAGTTCGTCACTAGATTATTCATTATCCAATGTACTAAATTTCCCAAAAAAATCATTCTAAAAGAATTAATGTTAAAGTACATAACAAAATTAACCAAAAAATGTTTAATTAATTAAAGTTGGTTTTGGAATAACAAAATTAACCAAAAATTGGAATGTGAGTTCAAAATCCTATAACATGGGCATTATTCAGAATTTACACTCACATTGGCCCTGCCACGTTTCGAACCCATTTTAGATAGGCCTAATATAATATGGTCCAAATCAGCCCAATTCCAAATTCTTTTCCAACACTTACACCAGCAGATTTTACGGAATTGTGCTCGTACAAAATTTATTTCAGATGCATCAAAAAGTGACAAAAGAAGAAGTTAATTAATATTATTCAAAGAAGCAAAAGATCATGTTATTCAAATAGATTGTGCAAATTCTTGAAGATGTATTCGAAGTTGAGAAGCACATGAAATCATAATTTTTTGGAACATGCCGGAATAGATGCTAGGCTTCTTATCCAGACTGTGTCAGAAGCAACACCTAAACCATCATCGTTTCTGTGCCACGTCCAAACAGCATGACTCGCATTCACTGCAGTAAATTGGCCGTGCCCATAATTTGCCTCCCTAAAAGCAGATATCTTCGGCTGTGGATTCATAAACCTATATAATTCACAATTCCAAAATTAAATCACCCTTCATGTTTAGTAGTTGGAGACCTAATTAAATCAACAATATTCACCATGAAGCAAGTCCTTCATGATTGCCACCAGTCCCTACTGTTATATGCATCGCCCCACATTCATTAGCCTTGTCCTTATACACGCGTACCTAAATTCACAATGTTTACAAGTACCGTATATAATCAGTATAAGTATCAAATTAAATTAAATGAATTCGAGAATGGAATAAACGATCTCTTACAAAGCGTTCGTAGGCATGGACGTGGCCCGAAAAGACGACGTCGACGCGGGCCCGGAAGAGCAAGTCCTCCATGGCCTCCATCATCCCGAGCGACTCATACTCCTGCTGATGCTCGCCATTGGAGTTGTACCACGGCGCGTGCAGGGCCGCAACCAGCCACGGGTTCTCTTCTTGTCGACTTTCCCCAAATCTGCCTGCAGCCACCGGTGCTGCTCGGAGCCTGGATGGAAGTCGGCGTAGGACCCCAACATGATGACGTGGACCCCGGCGGATTCGAAAGAGTAGAACAGGTTCGATGGCGAGCCACACTCCTCGTACGGCATGACCCACCTCGCATTGTACGATGTAAAGGGAGTAGGATGGAGTACCTGATATTATTATTATTATTTACTTGATAAATAATTGTCATTGTGATGTTTGTCGATACATAGTCGAATTATAGTCCACCAGGAACGCGTCTACGATTTCCTAAGTTCATAAATGTCTAGTTGTATAATCTTATTCAGTCATTGAAAATACTATTAAGGTTTTGAGTAGGCACAGGGTCGAAGTTGCGCAACTATATGATCCCCTAATCAGGGTTGTATCAGTACCTTAATCTTCTCGACGTCATGGTTGCCCTGCGTCACCATCCACGGCCGCTGGCTTGCGAGCGGCTGCACCAGGATCCCGAACCGGTCCCACTTCGGCTGGTTCATGTTGGCGTACGACAAGTCGCCCGGCAGTAGCAACACGTTGTACTTCGATTGAGCTATGCGGTCCAACGTCGAGCTCGTCCACTCGGTTTGTCCGAGATCACCTGCGACCAGGGAAGGAAATAACAACAAAAATTAGTTGGGGTTGCTGGTGCTCCCAGCACCCCTGGATCCGCCAATGTCTACTGTAACAAAATTACAAATAATAGTCTTACTCTAAAAGTGGTGAAATGTAGGGAATGTGATGTACCTACGACGACGAATTTGATGGGAAATTGTGATGGTGGAGTTGTGAAGGTGAATTCTCGAGAAGAGTTGGTAGCGCCGCAGCGGTAGTAATAAGAGGTGTTGGGGGTGAGAGGTCCGATGACGACGTCGTGGATTTCGCCGGAATCGTAGTCTAGATATCGGTAGGTATTCTGGCTTGCTTTTACGGTGTGAGTATAGTTTCCCGGTGATGTGCCGTAGTATAGAGTTGGTGGAGATGGGAACAAAGTAATCCATGATATTCTCATGTGATCATTGCCACTCAAAGATATGTGCACCTGCATCAATTAAGTTTCTTACTTTCCCTAAAAAATAAATAAAAAAGTTTCTTAATTACTTTCATTTTTTTGTCGAGTCCTTCATCTTCAGTTCTTTTCTGAAGACTGACTCCTTGTATTTACATTTATCTCAAAATATAAATGACATATATCTCCAAAAAGAGTATTAATAACCTAAATTTAATGTAATTAATAGAAGTATGGGGATACAAGTTTTACATAAGAATGCAATTTTGTCATATATAAAAATATATAGATTTAATATTAACAAGTGAAAGCAATATATATAAATACTCAATTCAAAATACTTAAAAGTATAAACACTTATAGTCCCTCCAAAAAAAAGAAATTATCCATTAAGAGATGGTCTCCTATAAAGACGTTCTTACGTCAGGACGAGTGGGGATCACACTTAATTGAAAATTAGACAATTCTTAAGTAGAGTTTTCTATCTGAATATGGTCTCTCGCATCTTTACATGAGTATGACCTCATATCAAACTTTATCATTTCCTAAAAATATACTACATTCGTCCACCAAGAATGTAACACAATTGTCTTTTTTATAGTTCATGAATAGTGTAGCACATTTCCATTTTGAAACAATATCACACACTTTGTCTTTATAATTTAACCTCACAACCAATCATTATTTACCAACAAACTATGGTGGACCCTTTCTCCAACCTCACAATCTTATAATATGGTGGAATCCTTTCTCCACTCAAAAAGCATCTATCAAACATTTATTAAAACTTGTGTCATCTACATATTGCTACATTTTTGGTGGATGAAGGGAGTATTAATTTTATTGAAGAATTACTAACTGATGAAGTTCATTATATGTTTTGTGAACAAGTGATTGAGCCGAATAACAAACGCATTTTACCCCCTCCTATTAAAAAATTAAGTGGATTTTTAAAGTTTCTATATATTTGATTTGATAATTATAATCTTAACATAGTTGGTGGAGTTCGTATACAAAGAACTTTATAACAGTTACATGAGAACCATCATTCCTCCAAAATAAACATGCTGGTCTTCTTTAATTTACTTCATTAGTTTAAGCCATGCTATGTTTTATATCGACAAAATTAAGGCATCTATAGAAAGAAGAGAGTAATAGTTTACCTGCTGCGGATTTCCCATGAGCATCGGAGTTTCACCAGCAGATACTGAATGTGTGAAAACTTCGTAACATTTTAGGGCTGTAAATATCAGTGAGAACAGAAGAATTCGAATTGTTGGAGCCATTGCCACACAAAAAAACAAGAAAACGGCTTAATAGTTCTGATCTTTTTAGGAACAATCTGTTTCTTTTTTCTCTTTAATTTAAACGGGAAGTGAATATTTAAGTTGCATGTTTTATGATATTTTGAAAAGGATGTACGTAGTAAAGAGTTCTTGTTCGATCTCCAATGCTAATTTTTTATATTGTGCTTTCATTTTTCATTACTAATTAATACCTGTTTTTTGTGCCCATAATTTTGCATTTGAAATTTGAAGGAAAATGACTCTAAATTGGATTAGAAATCTACTACACATAGTGATTGAGTAGGTGATCTCATCGTCACGAAAAGATTATGGGTTCAAATTTTAGAAGCTATACGTAGGGCACCAACGCCGACCATCATTATTGCCTACAATCCACCTCTTTAATTGAGATACATATCACTCTTTTAAAAAATTCAAAATGATTTGAAAACACAAGCTTAGGTTATTCACTCATTTAAAATCAAGAAAAGTAAAGTAAATATTTGATGCATTTGGATAAAAATCTAGTAATTCGCCCTTATTCTTCATTCCCACTAAATCATAATCATGTAATACATCTTTCGTGGTTAATAACTTTTCGGTCAATATCGTCAGATTTTGCTTCAGCTTCAAAGTATATTTATTTTTGTTTGTATAAAATAATAAAAAGTACCAATCGTTATTTTTTATGTTCTTTTACTAAATTAATGAGGGATATATAGGGGACGGTTGGTATGCAGGAATGGAATGAGAATGGAATGGTGATTCCTACGTCCATTCCCATTCCGATGGCTGGTAAGATTTTTACGTCAGGAATCACCATTCCCGAAGGAATGCTTATTACCATAAACATGGGATTAGCCATTCCTCCCCTCCCCTATGGTATTAGCTATTACCATGAATATTGGATTAGTCAAATTTATTTATTTATTCTGAAAAATTATTTTTATTTATTTTTATCTAGTAAAATTAATAATAATAATAATATTTATGATAATAAATAAATAGTAGTTATTAATAATAAATAATTTAATATAATAATAGTGATAAAAATATAGTTATTAATAATATTAACATAATAAATAACAATAAATACAATAAATAATTATATTAAAATAATAATATTATTGATAAACATATTAAAATAATAATAATAATAATTAATAATAATATTGACATAAAAATAATAATTAATACAAATAAAGATTATATTAAAATATTATTATTAATTAATTAATTATAATAAATAAATAGTAGTTATTAATAATAAATAATTATAATATAATAATATTGATAAAAAATTATAGTAATTAATAATATTAACATAATAAATAATAATTAATACAATAAATAATGGGGCGGATGCACGTATACCCAGATCTCATAAGAGATATGCATATATACCCAATGGGATAAAAACATGCAAAATCAGGTAGGTTTATATTGTATGGACAAATATACCCTCATAAGCTGACTTTGTTTTCTGTGTAAAATAACGAGCGGATTAAAAAATGGAAAGGGAGCTCGGTCGGATTCCGATGGAAAGACCGGAATCCGATCGGTAGGATCGGATTCCGATCGGTACGACCGGAATCCGACCGGATTCCGATCGGTTTTTTTTTTTAATTGTTTCGCCTCAATAAGTGCTTTGAATTTTCTCTCAAATTATTGTAGCATTCAATTCATTCACGTGAAACTGATATAATAGGTCTGAATTTAGTACAATAATAGGTCTGATTTTACTGTTGTTACAGTAAATTTGTACAATAATGAGTCTGAATTCATTGTAGCTACAGTAATTTCACGTGAATGATACACAGACATCCATTATTTGTTGTTGTTTACCTTCTATAAAATTTGACGAATTCATTCATTCATTCATTCATTCAAATCTCATATCTTCATTTTCCAAAATTTTCTATGAAGTCAAGGCAGATTTGAAGGAAAACCACGGAGAATTCAATCATTTTCCAATATCAAAGGTAATTCGCCAGCAACCCCAAAGAATAATATACTATATTTACATGTACGTATATTTTGATTGAGAATTTTGTTTTAATATTTTTATTTATTCTTTCTTTATGTAGATGGACAATTGGAAATTCATTTCGTGAATTATGGTGGAGAGTTTGATAGTGATTGACGATATTGGCGGTGTCAACAAATTGCCCAAATTCCGGATCGTTTTCTTTGCGACCTCATATACTATATCAATCACGTATTGCGGGCCAATGAATTGAGCACGGATTATCAATTATTTTATTTATCCACATCTCGATATGGTCGGATAATAAAATTATTGTTAACCGATGATGAACTGCTTGCTCGATTGTGCATGTACGAAGAATATCCACGCGCTTATGTAGTTCACAACACTACAAATATTGCGAGTGGATCAAACCCGGAGAGCCCAATCATTTGCAAGAAGAATATTTACAAAATGTTCCAAGTATGCTTTTCGGTGATTGGTTTTTCAATCCCAAAGGCACGCTACGGAGACAACAAGGCCAACAACCCTATTCGAATGATGATGTTGATGGAGAAGACGAAGAAGAAGAAGAATATGTACCGAGACCGACTCAGATGCCTCCGACGACCATCCCGAACAATCAATTTTAAATAATACGCTTATTGATTTTGCGGGATGGATTCGAAGAAGGAGGACTTCCCAAACTATTATCTTTGATTAATCCAAGCACCTATCCGTAAGATGTCAACCCACCCGATGTCAAGAACTAACTAATCGGTTAGTTCCGGCCATTCGCTCAACGCCGCAATTTCACTTGTTGCTAGTGAAATGGACCCGACAAGGATGGAGAATTGAGTAGTAATTCATATTACTATAGCAAAGATGACCTCTATCTTCTCTGTTGGTGTGTGGCATATGGATAGGGGCGGAATACGTTGTTGGTCGTTCAGATACAACACGACTGACATTTAAATGCAAGCACTCTGAGAGGTGTAATTTTGAGTTACGAGCTGCCCAACGAGGTAATATTTGGAAAGTTTATAAGTTTATATCTGAACACAAATGCCACCGTGATTTGGGTTGTGTTGGACCATCAAGGTTCATTCAAAGATAGTTGCAGCATTATGCTCGAAAAAATGCGGTGAAATCATGAAGCCTAAATCAATTATGGCTGAGTTGAAACATGATTTTGGTATCCGCATCAGTTATGATGTGGCGTTGCGAGCCCGACATACAGCGATTGAGTTGATATACGGTCGGCATGATCAGTCATTCCAAATGCTGCCAGGTTATCTGCAGATGTTGACACGCATTTAATCCGGTACATTTACTGATTATGAGGTCGATGGTGATGGTCGATTCCGGCATCTGTTCGTTGCTCTCGCTGCATCTATTGCCCCCTTCTATTTTTGTTTGAGACCAGTGATCGTCGTAGATGGTACTCACCTCAAGGGAAAGAATAAGGGAATTTTATTTGTTGCAGTAACGAAGGATGCCAATGAGCAAGTGTTCCCGTTGGCGTATGGTGTTGGGCCAATTGAGAATGATGAATCTTGGTCATGGTTTATCTCACGCATCCAACGGGTATTTGGAAATACTGGAAAACTCTTAATTGTCTCGGACGCACACGTGTCCATAGCTAACGCCATCGAGAGTATTTCCACAAGCTCATCACTCCTTATGCTTCTACCACTTATCGAACAAGATCAAACAGTTTCAGAAGCAGATCTGTGGTGGAAATGTTCCAAGAAGTCGCTTATGCATACGAACCCGCACAATACCAACGTGCTATGTCTCGCTATCGAAAGCATAAATGATAAAGCATACCACAAACTGCTCCGTGTAGGACCAGAAAAATGGGCCCGTTCAAAGTCCCCCGTGAGCCGTTTTAGCTTCTTAACATCAAATGCAGCAGAGTCATTTAACTCTCGATTATTATGGGCGAGGCGTCTTCCAATATGCTCAATGTTGGAGGCAATCAGACTTGTAATTGAGCAGTGGTTCAACGATAGACGAGCGGCGAAGATGTAGGTTCGGACAACTATCTCACCGAGGAAACAAAGTGAAAAGCTTACAGTAGCGGTGTCCAAAAGTCATCGTTACTCTACGACGAGGTCTACAAATGCAAAATATAGGGTGCAGTCTGGCGTTAGGAACTTCCTGGTCGATCTTCAACTAAAATCGTGTGATTGTCGAGAATTTAACCAAGACGGGATGCCGTGTTCACACGCAATTGCTGCCATTAAGTAAGTTTTAATACTAATACTACACGTCGTTTTATTTTTCATGTAACTCATACTAATACTTTTCATCGACGGTGAGGCCGAGAATACATCCACAATTACGTCGAATCATACTACACGACCAACACTTTAATTGAGACATACAGTGGTGCAGTGAATCATGTCCCTCAATACAATGAGTGGCTGGTTCCAAATGAGGTAGCTCAAGCGAATGTATTGCCTCCTATTGTGACAAGATAGGCTGGACGACCTAGAACAAGTCGGATTCCATCCGGTGGTGAAAGGTCTACAAGAAGAGTGCCTACAAACGATATGGGAGAATCGTCTAACAGTAGACGCCGAGCACCAAAGAAATGCAATATTGTAGGGACCAGGACATACACGAAGGAAATGTCCAAATCGAATAAATGAAGGCATAAGCGATTAATTAAAGTTGTTGTATTTTTTTTAATATTTCGAAATATTGTATTCGGCACCTTTTATTGTTATTCTTCTTTATATCATTCAATTTTATACATTGTGTTGTGCTATAATAATAATAATAATAATAATAATAATAATAATAATAATAATAAAACTTCTTCACCCTTTCAATTAGTGCATACGGATCTTTGGGGTCCAAGTTCTACCACGCCTATCAAGGGTTCAAGTATTACATACATTTTGTTGATGACTATACTAGGTTTACTTGGATATTTCCTTACGCACTAAATGTGAAGTTTGAAATGTATCGATCGCACAAAACGTGATCATGTATCGTATAAAACATGAACTAAATTACACGTTGATTTTTAAAATCTTAAATAGTTAGGAGTTTAAATAAATAAAAATAGAAGCAACTATAGGAGTTTAAAATCTTAAATAGTTATTAATTTACAAATATTAATAAAACTGAAATTTAAGATATTACACATTTAAATTTACATATCTAAGTGTCTTCACACAACTCAAAAATAGAAGCGACTATAATTTTCCTATATGTCGGTATATGAGTATTCCCCAAGTAATACTCGGCGATCCGGATATCACACGCTCAACGTACATGCATGCATATGGACCAAGCGACGCCGTCTTTTGGGAGAAGCGGTTAGCGGTGACGGATAGATAATTCAAGTGGCACGGTTTTTTCGATATACCCGTATCGTTGAACCTCCAATAATCGCCTTCATCCAAGACGAATCCAAATAAATGCAATATCGGAGCCATCCATTGGGCGCTTTTCTCTTCGCATGATCTTCTAATCTCCAATATATCGAATCATATAGATCAGCGTCCATCAAGCATTCGATAACAATGACGACGTAGTGTCCATCGATAAGGATAGGTATAATCACCTATATAACACAATTATTACAAAATATATGAATTATTAAAACAAATATATTAAAATTTAAATATAACATGATATTGAATTACAAAATCACATTGCATGTTGGACCAATCGGTCATAGTGGATACTCCCGCCGTGCCCTTGATCGTGGAAATAATACTCTCGGGCACCTTCCAACCGCTGAGCAAGATTCCCAACCAACTTGAAGGATTCGCTATTGAGACATTCAAATGATTTAATCGGACATTGAATTGAGCAAAGAAATAAATAAATAAATGTAAATTATTGGGAAATCAATACTTACATAGAAGTCGGTGTCCAATACAATCGTGTTTGCATTGTTCATGGTGGACAATACAGTATCGCCCTTGATCAGCCTCACTCTACAACTCGTCATGAATGATCAATCGCTCTACAATAAGAACAATTGAATGTATAAGTATTAATCAATCAATTCAACTAAAATAAATTTTGAATACTTAGAAATTCAAAATACTTACGTCTGAAGATAATAAGCTGGTCGGCTTAAGAATATCCATGAAAAATGACCGACTAAGAACTCCACCACTCTCGGAAAGCATCACCGTACGTGGAGGGCGGGCTTTAAGGAAGACATTGAAGTTTTGTACTAACGTCAGATCAAGTTCACGTGGTTTGCCAGTAACAACATATGGAGATGCTAGGGCCATCGATGGGAATCGCTGTCGGCCACTCTTCACGGTACAGAATCGGTGTCACCACGGTGCTCGTCTCGTCTCTCGGTCATCCCCGATGTGATCCTCGAGCCGGGCATCCCTAAAGTCATCCACCGTGTCCATAATCGGACATTCCTATAGTAGTGGACTGTCGGGACTTTGAGGTCATCCCAATCGACACAATCATGAGAAAATATCATTTGACTTAGAAATATTTAAATAAACACAAAATATTTAAATTATTTAATTAAATTACACTTACTTGTCCACAATCACTAAAAATATCAAACATATCAGTGAATGAAGCTGAAGGTGGCTGCTGATAAGAAGCAGGAGGTGGCTCCTGATAGTAGCGAGGAGGTGGTCACGACAGGAGGCAGGAGGTGGCTCTCGATAGTAGCGAGGTGGGCTGGCGATAGGAGACAGGAGGTGGCTGCTGATAGGAAGTATAAGGTGGCTCCTGATAGGAAGCACGAGGTGGCTCCTGATAGGAAGCACGAGGTGGCTCCTGATAGGATGGCATGGCCTCAGTCCTACCAAACTCGTGCACAGAATGTCGAGCTGGCGCGTGCATGTTCCGCCATCACCGATTCCCGTGCCTCATCAACTGATTGCCGTGCCACGGGATGAGTATGATGATCGGATGGAGAATGGGTCGGTGTACGTCGTGAAGGACGATGACGGTAAGCACCAATCAACTCCTTAAACCAACCCTTCAACTTCGTCGTCATCCGTACCTCAACCTCGTCAAGGTGCTTCCTCGATAGCTCAGTCACCCTCTGAGCATGCCTCTCTGATAGGTCCTCTAGGAACTGACGATCACTAGGTCGTAGGTGATCGCTGCTCGAGGAAGAAGTCGGAGGATGGCCCCGTTTCTGTCGCTCTGCCTGACGAGATGTGGACGGTGCTCTCCGATCGGAGCCCTCGATACCATGTGCGCTGTGCTCTGACTCCTCAATAATATGCCGTCGCGCACCACGTCTCGGATGCGAACGAGAAGTACCCTCAGAGGCACGAGAATTCCCCACATCGTCATCACTAATCACTCGTGCTCGTGGGGGAAACTGTTCCCCATCCCTCAACGGATTTTGTGGTTTCATATAGGCACACCAAACGCCTCGTCGTGTCGGAGTGATACCCAGACCATGTGTCCATTTCTTCTTCCGTAGCTGATCATCCGAATATGCCGATAATCCATATACAATTCAAATAAACAAGACTTAATCAAAATTATAATAAAAATTATAACACAAATTTTAGGATATGTAAAAGTAGTACTGAGATTCAAACAAAATCGATAAATCATCGATCGAGGACTTGCTCTTGAACCTCCATCTCAAGCATCTAGGTAGGCAAACCGGTCTACATATTTCCCAACACCCCACCCGCACTGTGTATGATCTCGAGCGACCAAACAACCAATGCCCAAGTGGTCCATAAAATGGTATTTCTTCTTTGGTTGAATTTGAAATAAGTAGTAGCGCATACACCGATACGAATATGCACCCCACGGAAATCTAGAGAATAAATCCAAATCATCGACCAATGCCCGCACTCCACGACTCCACCAAGACTGGGATCTCTGAGATAATAGCATCCCGTATAACATAATAATATATGCAAGACGGAGGTATAAACTACCATCCGCATCATCTATATGCACGCTCCTATCGTAAAAACGCCTACTAAGTCCGCAATAGATATATGGTCGAACGGCAGAAAGCTCTAAACACTCGAACACGTTGTAACCGGTGTTTCTACTAAGATTGAAAGACGAGCTTCCAAAACTTAAACCGGTGACTAGTGCATAGTCATGAACAAGAAACAAATGTCTCCGTCTGCTCATATGAAACCATACTAGACCATCATTCGTCATAATCGACGGAAATCACGTGGTGCAAAGCCATGATATTTTTGCACTGTGCTTCCATCAAGTAAATGACCAAGCATCCACTAGCAAACCTATCCAAGAACTCTTCACCACCAATCTCCAATAATCTAGTCTTAATGATATCTAAATAATTGATCCTATAATATGTGCTAATTTGGACCACAACATTAATCATCTCGGTCTCACATAATCAACATAACCCTAACAATAAAAACAATAAAATGTATAAATATCATAAAATAAAACATATAATAAAGCATAATAACACGTTTAGCATAATTAAGCATAATAAATCATAATATACATTTTAACATATTAAATAAATAATAGCATATTAAACGATGTGTGCTAATAGCGTGATTAACTAATAAATAAGCACGCTTAATTAATACATTATGATATTATCAATAAATAAGCACGCTTAACTAATAAATTATGATATTATCAATAAATAAGCACGCTTAACTAATAAATTATGATAAGCGTGTTAAGGCGGGTATGTGTGGGTCTTATTTACTTTTGCATTTGTAGATAAGCACGTTTAAAATTAATAAATTATGATAAGCGATTTAACTAACTAATAAACCATAATAAACTATGATAAACTATGATAAGCAAGGTTAATTATGATAAGCGATTTAATTAATAAACTAAGATAAGGTGTTTAATTATGATAAGCGATTTAACTAATAAACTATGATAATAAGCACGCGTTTAACTAATAAATTCAGAATAATAGCATAAGCACGTTTAACTAACTAAATAATAACTAAACTAACTAACCAAAATAAGAAATCCGATCGGTCCGTTTGACGGTCGGATTCCTTAAACACCGATCGGATTCCGTCAAACGGACCGATCGGATTCCGTCGGGGAAAGCGAAGAGAGCGACGTACCTGAGAAGCCATGGTGCGAGAATTCCGGCGACAGAGCTATCCGATCCGAGAGAGCGAAGAGAGCGAGCGAGCGAGAGTGATTTACGGGAGGGAGAGTGAAGGGGAGTCTCGAATCCGGGAGGGGGAGTGAAATGAGAGAGACGGGAGTGTCTGGTATATATTGGGGGAGGAATCCGATCGGATAGAGAAGAATCCGATCGAATCCGATCGTCCGATCGGTCCGATCGGATTCCACTCAGTCAAAGATTCCCTGGGATTTGCGCAGCCTTTTCAGCGTGCGCAGCGTGCGCAGCTTTATGTCAACTCGTTTGTTTTCATCGCCGAACCGATCGGATACGATCGGTGAGAGAAATCCGATCGAATCCGATCGTCCGATCGGATTCTACTCCCAATAACTTTCCGAACATCGATGCACTTTTTCATTTTCATCACCCTCGCTCATCGACAATGTTTTTCAAGGCTATTTGGGTATATCTTCCGATTTTGCATGTTTTATAACGATTGGTATTTGTTCATACCTTTTATGGGATTTGTGTAGTTTTCCTATCGACACATAAATAATTATATAATAATAATAATAATAATAATAATAATAATGATGATGATAATAATAAATACTATTAATAATAATATTAATAATATTCCTAAGTAATAATATTAAAATAATATTCCTAAGTAATTATATTAGAATAATATTATTATTAATAATAATTAATTAATACTAATAGTAATAATATTCCTAACTAATAATAATAATTATTAATTAGTAATAATAATTAATTATTACTATTGATATTATTATTATTATTATTATTAATTAGTATTAATAATATTCCTAAATATTAATACTAATTATTATTATTATTGTTATTATTATTGCTATTATTATTATTATTACGATAATAATAACATAAATTATAAAATCATAATTATTTTATTTATTTTATTTCATTCATATTCGTTCATTCCTTGTACATACCAGCCATAGGAATCACATATTTCATTCCATTCAATTCCTATCATCATTCCATTCCAAAGTTCATTCAATTCCTATCAAATTTCATTCCCGCGTACCAGCCGTCACCATAGTGTTTAGAGGAAATTAAAGAACTTGATAAAGATGTACAAAACGAATTAAAATTAAATAAAGATGGCGCCGGAGTACTTACGTGACGCGCTTCAAGCAAGGCATAGTCTTATGAAAACTTAAATAAGAATCATAATTTAATTTTGCCGTAATAAGTACTAGTCTTCTTTCCCTATATTATTAAGAGTTTGATGGTCCAGTTCTATTCTGCATGGAATAATCTCATTGCACAAAAACATAAAGTTTTTTCAGCATGGAATAATCTCATTGCACAAAAACGTAAAGTTTTTTCGGTGCGTACCGAAAATAGCGATTGCAAATTCTCCATAAATTAAAAAAAAGTTAAGAAAGTCGTCTTTTGTTAAGAAACAAAAAGAATTTTGATGAAGTCCATCTATATATCTATCATAAATAATATTCCCTTCGTTCGCCTAGAATATGTCATTGATAGATGACACGAGTTTTAATAAAATATTTGATAGATTATTTGAGTGGAGAAAGCATCCCATCATTAAGAAATGAGTGGTTAAGATTGAATTATAAAAATTAAGTGTTGGTGTGGGGTGGTTTTTTATAAATAATTTATGGTTTTGAGGTTAATGGTTGAGTGTCTCAAAAAGAAAAGTGACACACATTTTATGGATGCTGAACGAGGTAATTGTGACACACTTTTAGTAGACGAAGAAAATAGTATGATATTAGACTTGTGGGATTCAGTTTGATTTTGATTTAGGTTTAGATTACATGATAACTTTTATTTACTTTCTATTTAATTACACGAGTTAATTTGCTGCAAAACATGTACGCTTGTACGCGTACGTACGCCTTTTGAATCAGTTGTGAATTTTAAGCATGAATTTAGATCGGGAATTCATTATTCTTTAATATAATTATTTAAACTCTCAGATTATGAAACATCGTATTGTATTCCAACTCCACTAGTATTGTATTACATATGATTATCACCGCCACACAAAGAATATCATGCTGATTGTTCCAACTAAAAGTATACTCTTAATTGACTCACAATCGAATGAGGTGTTATAGTAGGGAAAGTTAACCCTAGTCGTCTCTCAAGGAAAACTTAACAGGGCGTTACTAAGTTGCCACACGAAAACAAATAAATTCCTAAACACTCTAATCTCAAAAAGGGGGTTGATAGATTACCTAGGCAAGAAATTATTAAAGAAGGAAAGACAAATTAACTAGACGGAAATTGACAAAGCAGATAAATTATCTAGGCAAGAATTAAACCCTAAATTGAAGAACACGGAATCGAAATTATAAACCCTAGACATGAATCGAAAAGATAAAACGGAAGACAAGATTACTTAGACGAATATCAATATTAATCTTAACCCAATGTAGAAACCAATGACAATCAAATACGAAAAGATTAAACGGAATAAAGCAATAGAAGAAACTTACGAACAAATCGAACGATGGAATTGATAATCAAATTTCAGAGTACGAATCCAAATTCTTACGATAATTCTTGAATCAAATTCCAAAGACAAGAGAATAAATTCTGAATTAAGAACAAAGAGAATTCGCGACAAGCTCTCGAACCAAAAAGACGGAAAAATAAAAGTAATGAATAGTGTCTCGGGTTACAGCGTTTGAAAACGTATATATAGCGGCCAAAATTAACGCGCAACGCCGGACGCGAGCCCAGCGCCGGACGCGTGCGCTCGCAAACAAGGGCATCCCAGCGCCGGACTCAGGCCAAGCGCCGGAAGAGCGAAGCCACGGATGAGCTAGCCAGCGCCGGACACGTCGAGCCTCTGGATGAATTCTCTTATTGGCTTAGCGCCGGACGGATCTGAGGCGCCGGACTCGATGACTCTCTGGACGAGTCGTACATAGGCGCCCAGCCAACGCGTGGAAACTCCGGACGGGCGTTCGCGGGCGTGGCGCCCAGGCGGACATGGGGAACGCCGGACGCTGGCGCTGGCGGAATGAGGCGCGCGGCGCCGACGAGGAGAAGCGCCGGACGCGGCCTTCGAAGCCGCTCGCGATGCAACGCGCACCAGCGCCGCCACGCCGAGTACGGCGCTGGGTGCGCTTAAGAGCTCAAATGCTTTCAACATGATCATTCCTCGCACAAAACCAAAATGATCACGATTCCAATAAAAGATGTTCAAATATAACCAAATGGAATCAAAACGTCGACAACAAAACAAAGAAAAACAAAACAAAACATGCAAAACAACACCCCCACACTTAACTCTTTGTTTTTCCTCGAGCAAATTTTAGTTTCTTGAAAGGAATGGTACATAGAATCAATACTTCAAATAGAATCAATCACATATTCACATCCCTTCAATGCATCTCAATAATATAGTTCTCAATACAATGATCCTCATTTATCAATCCAAACATGTGACTTATCATAGAATAGTTGTGCTTCGACTCAACATGATTTCAGAAATCAATATACAACTTATATGGTTCCCTTTCATGTAAGATATCTCAAATGACAACAACAAATAAGAACATGTGGAACTTAAAACCGATTATAGGACAATAATCGTTAGGTGGAACCTTCAAGTTGTACACTCGAGTATCCTAACGTAGATATCTATACCCATAGCAAAGAGTCTCCATTCGAGAGACAACACAAGCAAGAGGGGTAGAGCCCCTTATTCGAATTTTAAGCCCACTTATTTCACAATAACGACATATTTTCTTTTCTTTTCTTCTTCTTTTTTATTTTTTTTTTTTTTTATTTTATTGTCCACTTTTTCTTGAAAGATCATACAAGAGACGGGTTCCATTTACGAAGCATATGACATCCGATCACACACCTTGTCTAAACACGATTTTCTAATTATGTCCCACGCTCAAATTGACACCCAAGTTTCATTAAACTAAAACCATATACCAAGATGCAAAGAAATTCAGATCAAAACACAATTAATTCAACTTAAGGCATAATTCTTCATACACCATTGAATTCAAGAAAATAAAATCGTCTCTAATCCAAACAAAAGTTAAGAAACGACAAAACACAACAAAGACAAACGCGTAAAACAAACAAAACAAACCAAATGCATGTAAACCCCCACACTTAAAAATAGGCAAGGACCTCATTGTAGATAAAATATTAGAGAAAGGAGGAGGAGACCCGAAGGCGACGAACGAACGGGGAAGAAACAAAAGACAAGACCTACAAAAACAGGAAACAGAGAGAAGCAAAACAACGAAACAAGGAAAACGAACGAAACACAAACAAAAAGGAAAACACAAACGCTCCAATAGTGAAGAATCACTATTGGTCAAAAAGCGGTGGTGGAGGAGGAGCGCCATGAAAGGTAGTCCATGCGTTCCACTGGGCTTCAAGGGCGGCCATGCGCTGATTCTGCTCAATCATCTGCTGGTTATACGTGTTCCAGGCTGGTTCTGCTCGTGCCAAAATTGATTCTATCTATCAAGAAGTTGATTTTGCTGATCAAACCGAGAAGTTATGTTCGACGAACTCGTCGATGGCCGACTAATTCACTCCTAAACCGACCAAACTCCTCACGAAAGAACTATACCCGCCCGACGCGACATCTTGGGAGGGAATTGCGGCCGATTAGGATCGGTGTCGCCACAAGGGGCTCAGATCCCTCCTGCATCCGCCCGCTGGTCACGGTCTTCATCGGATGGTACGGTGGTATCATAGATGATCATATCACCGAGAGTGCGTGTGATGGTCCCGCACCGCCGCTTGGGCCTCGACTTCTTGGGCGCCGCGCATCGCGCAAGCATATATCTTTTCACGCAATTCCTCTGATGCTGAGGTACCAGAGTAGTCTCGTTGAAAGCAAAGGGAGCGCCTCGCAGCTCACTAAGATCAATCATCTTAGGTCGTATATGATCTTGGCCTCGAACTGGTCGTCCATCGTTATTTATGATCCCTAAGCTCACTGCCACACCAGAAGGGATTTGACACGGTTGGCCTACATTTCTTACGCCCCGCTGGATCAGTTGCAAGTGGTCCCAAATAAAGTATATCGGCGAAATCTTCGTCTTCTTTACAAAGACATGTAGCGTGAAGACCTCAAGAAGATTCACCTTATTAGCCTGCTCATTTCCAAAACATTGAAAGCTATGAACTTGTGGACCATTGCCAATGCTTCATCCTTGATAAACCCACTCGGCATTCCAACGGATGACCGTTATTAAATCTCGATAGCTCCTTCCGTGCCTCTCTAACATTGAAAGAATTGGGCACACCACGCACCGTAAGTCGGAAAACCAAATACCCCTTCATAATACGAGACGTTATAACATACCGCCCCAACAGACGACAAGACAAGGAATCGATTCATCATCAATACACATCGCAAGAGAATTCAACAACAATGGGTTATAACCGTGTAAATCCATCAAAGCATATTGTAGCAAACCCAAATTTTTCAAATACTTTTTACCCTATCCTCAAGACCTAGACTACTGCATCAATTGCGGTTGAATTAACGCGAGGTGTGATTTCTTGAAATGCAAAACGACGATAGTGTGTACCTTCCACCGGATTATAAATTGGGAAGGTGGCAGAGTACATAATGCTAATATCCTCCTGTTGTTCCTCCATCGGAACATCGTCGGCTTGAGCATGGCGGGATCTGGACCCAGGTGCATTTTTAGTGCGAACCATAGTGAATTGTGTGCAAGAGGGCACTGTATGGAAACGCCGATAGAGTCTTATTGGGAAGAACCGAGTCGCCGGACGGACAAGCGTCTCCGGACGGAGGCGAGTGGGGCTGAATATGAAAAAGGCACGCGGGCTGAGGGCAGCGCCGGACGGAGCGAGCCGAGGCGCTTGGGCGCGAGACGTGCGGCGTTTCTAGCAAGCGCCGGACAAACAAGCGTCGCCGGACGGTGAATGAAGTAGCTGTGGCGCGCGGCGCTTCGAGGAAAGCGCCGGACGGACAGAAGGCGCGCGGCGCCGGTGGAGGTAAGGCACCGGACGGGTCGAAGGTACGCGACGCCGATTGGGGTGGCACCGGACGGTGTCAAGGCGGCGCGGCGATCGGGGCGAGGCACCGGAAGGAATGCGGCGCTGAGGAATGAGGCGCACGGCGCTGAGGTGAATTGCCGGACGGAAGATGGGGGCGGCGCCGGACGGAGAACGAAGCGGCGCTGGACTGGTGTGTCGCTGAGGCGAAACGTCGGACGGAAGCAATGAAGGCGGCGACGGGAGAGGGATGTCTGCGCGAGAGAGAAAGGCGTAAGCAGCGCAAATGAGGGTGAAACCCTAAAACACATCAAACATATATATTATTTTTTTATTTTTTTTATTTTATTTTATTTTATTTTTTTTTTAACGATAAAAGCAAAAAAAAAGGATACACCCGCGTCCGGCGCTTCGTCGCGTCCGGCGCTGGGTGTGAGTCGCTGCCCAACTTTGGATTAACCCCGCGTCCGGCGCTTCGTGTCTCGCGCATGAATCTCTCCCCAATGTTGTGTGCGTATATAAATGTATATATGCAGCCCTAGCACCTCGCTACGCGTGTTAGAGAGAGACTCCCGCGAAGGCTTCTCGCGATCCTTCAAAACGCTGAAAATTCGCTCATCCTCACGACCAACCATCTCGACCAACGGTCGCGAGCGTTTCTCGCGAAGCGTAATTCCCTGCGCGCGACTTCACCGTTTCGCTCCGTTCTCTCTCGTCCGGACTCCGAATTACGATCCGTTTGCGCCTACGGAATCCTATCAAGATGCTCTTTAACATAGTATACTTTTCATATTCATAATTTTCAAATCCATTACGTCATATTCAACGTCGTTTTCAAACAGTTCTTCTTCGCCCGAGCTTGCGATTGAGCTATTGATTCCTCTTTATCGTGATCCACCTTTTTGACATTAAAACCTATGCTAAAATGACATGAAATACACACGGCATAATATCTTCCAAGGTAAACATAAATATATCAAAAGACAACTCAAAAGATCACTTATCACTTAGAAACGAAACGAATATAGCCTTATAAATCATGTAAAAATGAGGCTTATCAACTCCCCCAAACTTAACCTTTTGTTTGTCCTCAAACAAATCAGAACAAAAGAGAGATGACCAAAGACAGGTAAAGAGTCGAACGATAAAAGCAATAAGCCTCAGAGCAATGTGCAATAAACGATTCACTCAAATGAATTAAATCACAACATCTTTCGCTTAAACTTCACACATCATAATAATCATAAGCACAAGCCTTCTCAAACTTGAATCCTCACGACATGGATATATATATATAAGAAAGCTCAAACACTCAAGTGTAACAAGGAGGATGTGTATACTCTCAAAGTTTAAAAACACATAGAATCTACCATAAGCTTGCAAATCGTCTAATTCTCCATTGCTCAAATATGTGCTCAAGAACTAAGATCAAGAAGGTCTTTATATAAGGTTATAATGTAGGCTCTTTGGTAGGGTAGGATATATTTAGGCTAAGTGATTCATAATCCCATAATGAAAAACATCATAAGTATCACAAGACATAATTCCCAAACTTTCACAATTCATTTCAAATCTCTACACCAAAGAGTCATTTTTTCTAAGAATTCCACAATTTTCATATAAGTGATATACTCATCTCAAGCACTAGCTACTTACCCATTTATGTTCTTTTCACACACTTGTGTCATTTATTTTTTTTTTATTTTTTTTTGAACTTATATGGGTAAGCAACTATTTTATTATTATCACTTCCTCAACAATTATTCTCTTTCCTTTCTTTTTTTCTCAACCTTTCATTCAAGCAACCAAAAATCACATTAACAACATAACCCAACCCACGGCTATATGAATGAATAAGGTAGGCTCAAACGGGCTCATCAAAGGATAATAACATAACAGGTTAGTGTTTGGATAGTGTATAGGCTAAGAAAAGAATGCCTAATATCATTTCAAAATTCTTAAGCACATCAATGCAACCTCGAAAAAGAACCAGAGCAAGTTCTAGAGAAATACATGCTATTTCAAACTATTCACACAGGAAAAAAAATAAGACTGAAAAGATATGATAGTCAAAAGCTCAAGTCGCACAGGTTTCAAAAGTGTGATCGAGTTCTCAAAGGCTTAATACTCACAACAATCATAACATGCTTCGTCTCACAAAACCAGTTGCAATAAATTTTCTAATAAAACAATTCTCATCATCGGTGCTCGTCATTCAACTCAACCCACAAAAAGCAGACACAAAACCCAAACACGAAAAACAAAACAAACACAAACAAAAAGAAAATGAACAAAAACGAAAACAAACCAAAACAAAGAAAACATTGGGTTACCTCCCAACAAGTGCTAAATTTAAATGTCTTTAGCTAGACCAATCCTAACATCGATCAATCCGGTGATTTGGCAAAGACGGACTTCCTTCCAAAATTGCGAATTCCTTGTATTTCGTGATTCACCGCTGACCACCACTGAGCGTGGAAGTGGGCCCCCCCAAACTTGGATGATTCACTCGGAGTTCCATGCCGAGTCCACTTCTTCTTTCTCGCGTTCTTATCGACAGGTCGATTGCCCTCTAAGTATGCGACGTGTGTAGCAGCAGTAGTCGTGATCAAATAGCAGTCTACCGGAGGAATGTACGCGCGAATAACGGCTATTGGAGATTCTTCCTTGTTTCTCGCGGCCGCTTCAGTATGACTAGCGACCGCTAGGTCGCTCGCGAGGCCCTCTGACTGACTTCTCGTGGGCGCGTCTTGACTTGTCGCGCCCGCTGAACCGCTCGCTATATCCTCCTTGCTGCACACTGTAGGATTCCTCGTGGCCGGGCCCGCGGTCGCGAGCTCGATCGCGAGATCCTCTTTCTTTGGCCCGCTTTCACCGCTCGCCTTTTTAGTGCATTTACTTGTACAGCCTAGTCGACTAACTGATTCTCCAATACTTTCACGTGTTCGCCATAGCGTCACAAGAGACTCCAACTGTAATTTTTTCGCCGATCGCTTATAAATGAATTCGCGATCGCCATTTGTTGTATCAGCTCTTCCACACTCGGTTTCTTCGCCTCTTGAATCATTACATTACGAACGGCGAAACCTCCGGATGTTCTTGAAAAGTAATGGGGTCGGCATCTGACATGATTATGATGATCTCTGACCGGATTCCATCCTCCTTGAACTGTTCGGTGGGAGGTGGATACATGTGATTTAACACTGCCTTCGAGCGAGGACAAGGAGTCCCATGTTCGTAATTCCATGCGTTCATCTCGGTATACTTGGCCAGAGCGCAGTTTTGATCATTCCCTTTTCACACGTAAAAGGCGATATAGAAGGTAAGTCGAGTATCGTATCCACAGGATTGTAATCTAAAACACGAAGCTAGCTCAACGATAATTCATCATTATTCGCACGTAAATTGGTGAGAGGTTTAGGGCTTGAAATTAATCCAAAGCGGCGTGAACCATGCAGTAAAATAAAACAAAGCAATAAACACACGGAAGATGATAAAATGATAAAAAGACTAACCCTATGGATGCATAAATCCTACCCACAATGTATGTTTATCCTGCTCCTATTAGCCAATTTTAATCCGCATAAGATGGAAGATCACAAATATAACCAACAACTTCAATTACGACAATTGCAGAGTAGATTACGAGTTTTCCTACCATTCTAGGTGAAAACAAGTAACCCAAAAGGATCACTAAGAATATGCTTCCTACGAATATCCTATCTCGCCTACGACTCAAGAACTTATTCGTATCATGCATTCAAGATCGATTGACAATTAATACAATTACGTAATTAACCGACAACTAGATATGCATCAAGATTGATCGAAATCAACACATATAAATAAGCACCAAGAATCATGAATCAATGCCCGGAAGGTAAATAGCGATAATGTAAATCACAACATATAGGATCGAATCATGCAAACCCCAGGATCAAGACGGAATTTTAGCTACGATAATTAAATTACCAAAGCAATAAATAATTAAATAAAACATAAATTAAGATAGATAGATAAAACCGTAAGAATCCACGAAGAACAATTGTAGCGACTTGAATCCGGAAGAAATTCTGAATTCTAATACTAAACTATGAAATTGGAATGAAAATACTTAAAGAAAAAGCTAAACTAAATTAAACGGGAAAAGAACTTGCAAAAGAAAATAAAGAAGAATTTGTGTTCTGCTCTGGAATGGTGTTGAATGGTACTGCTCTATCTCCCTATTTATAATAAAACATAAGCTCCCTTTTTTCGTAAATTTTCCAATCCTTCTCTGATTCTGATTCCGAATTATACTCGAACTAGGTGTCTCGCGCATGAATCTCTCCCCAATGTTGTGTGCGTATATAAATGTATATATGCAGCCCTAGCACTCGCTACGCGTGCTAGAGAGAGACTCCCGCGAAGGCTTCTCGCGATCCTTCAAAACGCTGAAAATTCGCTCATCCTCGCGACCAACCATCTCGACCAACGGTCGCGAGCGTTTCTCGCGAAGCGTAATTCCCTGCGCGCGACTTCACCGTTTCGCTCCGTTCTCTCTCGTCCGGACTCCGAATTGCGATCCGTTTGCGCCTACGGACTCCTATCGAGATGCTCTTTAACATAGTATACTTTTCACATTCATAATTTTCAAATCCATTACGTCATATTCAACGTCGTTTTCAAACAGTTCTTCTTCGCCCGAGCTTGCGATTGAGCTATTGATTACTCTTTATCGTGATCCACCTTTTTGACATTAAAACCTATGCTAAAATGACATGAAATACACATGGCATAATATCTTCCAAGGTAAACATAAATATATCAAAAGACAACTCAAAAGATCACTTATCACTTAGAAACGAAACGAATATAGCCTTATAAATCATGTAAAAATGAGGCTTATCATTCGGCGCTGGGTGTGCTCCGCTGACCATCTCTTAATTCACCCCGCGTTCGGCGCTTCGTCGCGTCCGGCGCTGGGTGTGCTCTGCTGGCCAACTCTAAAATTCACCCCGCGTCCGGTGCTTCGACACGTCCGACGCTGGGTGAAGCTCGCTGCCGACTTTTGATTCGTACCCCAGCGCCGGTTTCGTTGCATCCGCGCACGGGTACCTCCTCGACGATATTGTGCCTGCTTCAACTTTTCGACTATTTCAAGATAAAAATACCTCAACCCGCACACACAAAACACAAAAAGAAATCAACACGCAAACAAAAGCAAAAAAAAGAAAGCACGAACATAACAAAAGAATGGGTTGCCTCCCACGGCGCTCGCCATCGTCATTAGCTTGACAAGAATATTCTCGACGATCAAGGATCGCCGACGGAAATAGATTCCACCGTAGCGAGGTCGGACCCCTTCTACATAGAGCTTTACACGTTGACCATTGACCTCGAACGATTAAATCGATCCTTCTTTATCGAGCACAACCGAACCATACGGCTTCACTTCTTGGATGATAAACGGCCACCAACGAGACTTCTACTTCCGGGAAAAAGTTTCACCGGAATTGAATAACAAAACCTTCATTCCGGCTTCAAATCCTTATGCACGATTCGACGATCATGAAGCTTCTTGACCTTATCTCATAGATACGCGCATTGTCATACGCCGTTCTGAGCTCGTCAATTCGGACATTTGGAAAACGATGCTCTAAGGATTTAGAGGATCAAGTTCGAACTCTTGATGGCCCAATATGCCTTATGTTCAACCTCCACAGCAAGTGACACACCTTCCCATACACAAGACAATATGGGCGATTCCCAAGATGCTCTTGTACACGGACGGTAAGCCCATCGGCGTCGGTCCGCTTGTTGGCCCAATCTTTCCTTGAGGGCTGCACGGTCTTCTCGAGGATGCCCTTGATTTATCGGTTACTCGCTTCAGCTGACCAAGTCCGTGGGTGGTAAGGTGTGGCGATCTTATGTCCGATTCCATTCTTTTCATTAGTTTCTCAAGCGACTTATTCGAAGTGCTTTCCGTCACTAATGATTGCTCGTGGAAACCAAACCGCATAAGATGTTTTCTGCACAAACTTGAGCACAATGTAAGAATCACATGTCCTAGTGGGATAGCCTCAACCCACTTGGGCACATAATCAACGGCAAGCAAAATATACGTGCATTCTATAGATTTAGGAAAGGTCCCATAAAATCTATTCCCCAAACATCAAAAATCTCAACTACTAAGATGTTATTGAGGCATCTCGTTCCTCACGTCCAATTGACCCCACTTTTGACACCGATCACAAGACATACAATATGTATGAGAATCTTTGAAAAGAGTTGGCCAAAATAAACATGATTGTAACACCTTGTGCGCAGTCTTTTGTCCTCCAAAATGTCCACCACAATGAGCTTGGTGGCACATCTCAAGGACCTGGTGTGTTCCTCATCCGGAATACATCGACGGATAACCTCATCCTTCCCTAACTTAAAAGATAGGGGTCCTCTCAATAATATTGCGAGGAGAAAAGCCTTCTCTCTTGGGAGGTAAGGTCAGGCCTCAACTCACCACATGCTAAATAATTAACAATGTCAGCATACCAAGGCATAGAAGAGGCACTATAAGCATGCTCATAAGGGAAGGACTCTGTGATGGGACCTATAGTAGACTGGGAAGGGGGACTATCTAATCGAGATAAATGATCGGCAGCGACATTCTCACTACCTTTCCTATCCCGAATTTCTAAGTCGAATTCTTGCAATAAGAGAACCCATCTAATAAGTCAGCTTGGCACGGGGTTTGGTCAACAAATATCTAAGGGCCACATGATCACTATGTATTATTACTCTAGAACCAATTATGTAAGCACGAAACTTATCGAGAGCAAAATCACACAAGCATCTCTTTTCGTTGGTTGTATAATTTACTTGAGTAGGATTAAGAGTTAAGCTTGCATAGTAAATCACACGTAACATTTTATCAACCCGTTGACCTAGGACAGCCCCTACGGTAATTAGAAGCATCACACATGATTTCAAAAGGAAAAGACCAATTAGGACCGACAACGACGGTAGCGATTGAAGGTTTCTCCTTTAAAGTTTTAAAAGCAACAAGACAATCATTATCAAAATTAAAGGAGAATCATGAGCTAACAGACGACGGAGGGTTGACATATTTTAGAAAAATCCTTAATGAAACGACGGTAAAACCGGACCTGACCGAAACTCCTTATTCCTTTAACATCATTTGGTGGGGTAACTTTTCAATCACCTCCACTTTAGCTCTATCAACCTCTATCCTCGATCAGACACGATGTGTCCCAACACAATGCCCTCTACGGACCATAAAATGACTTTTCTCCCAACTTAGAGTAAGACCAGATTCCACACAACGACTAAGTACACGTTCAATCTTTTCTAAACAACATCAAATGAGAACCAAACACGGAAAAATCATCCATAAAGATCTCTACAAAATCTCCTATCATGTCGAAAAGAGCAGACATCATACATCGTTGGAAAGTACCGAGCATTGCAGAGTCCGAATGGCATCCTTGAAAAGCATATGTCCCAAATAGGGTGTCTAAGCGGTTTCGGTTAAAACCGAAGGAACCGAAGCCGACAAATTACATTAACCAAAACCGACAAATTTGGTTATCGGTTCGGTTTGATTCGAGTTGAAAAATAATCGGTTATTGGTTAACCGATAACCGAATCGATTCGGGAATCGAAAAACCATTTTTATTATTAATTATTATTTTAATTATTAATTAATTAATTAAAATTATAAAATCAATTTTAATTATTACTTAATCAATTATTGTTAAATATTTTATCTATTTTAATAAGTTTCAGCTTTTAATTATTATTTTATCTATTTTAATTATTATTTTATTTTTTATTATTATTTTATTTGTTTTATTATTAATTAATTTTAATTCGGTTTTCGGTTAACAAAAAACCGAACCGCCGGAATCGATCGGTTTTGGTTAGCAATCAAAATTTAAAGCAGTTCGGTTTGGTTCTCTTTTAGGAGAAATTCGTTCGATTAGCAAACCGAACCGTTAGACACCCCTAGTCCCAAATGGACTTGTGAGCGTTGTCTTCGCTTGATCCATTGGTCTATAGCAACTGGTAGAACTCGACAAGCCATCAAGAAAACGGTAAAATTCATTATCGACCAACTTATCTAACATTTGGTCAATGAAAGGAAGGAAAATGATCCTTTTGGTGGATGCATTAAGCTTCCGATAGTCTATGCACATCCGCCATCCAAAGGTGGCGGTCTCATGGGCACCAACTCCTTTTCTCGTTAAGGACCATCGTTATTCCTCCCTTTTTGGGCACGACATGGTGGATCGACCCATTCGGCGTCGACAATTGGAAAATGATTCCTTCGCTAGCAGCTTTAAGATCTCTTCTTCACTACCTCACCGAGCACGGGTTAAGTCTCCGCTGCCCATCCTTTTCAGACCGCCCATCTTCAAGTCGTATCTTCTGCATGCACATGGCGGATCGATTCCTCGATATCCGCCAACTCCACCCAAAGCGAGCTTATGTCGTTTAACACGAAACCAACAGAGATTGTTGGTACTTAGTGAGTTCAAAGAGATGATCACGGGCTTACGCTCATTATCCTCGAGGAAGACATACTTCAAATTCTTGGGAGCTCCTTCAACTCTAACTTCTCGGCCGGTGGAATCTCCTTTTCCTTTATCGGTTTTCAAATTTGCCCAACATGAGCCTTTCCTCCAGTCCGCCGATCCTCGATACTTCCTCCACTGTGATCCTCGCATAAAAGAAATCTCGCCAATGCATCAATCGAGTCTATAAAAGAACAGTTTTCAATTGAATTAATTGATGGTATGGCCTTATTATTATGCAATCAAAATGACATAGTCTCCCTAGACGGTCATCCTAATATTCCCATTTTCACATCAATCAATGTATTAGTAGTGGCCATAAAGGTCTCCCTAATAGCGTGTATGGTCTCGACCATTTTCATGCACATCGCCTAGCTCCTTTTTCACACGTAAAAGTGTAAGTATGGGGTGTTAAGCATCGTATCCACGAGATTGCAATCCGAAAACACGAAGCTAATTCAACGACAATTCATCATTATCGAGCACGAATAAGGGTGAGATGTTTTAGGCTTCTAAATTAATCCAAAGCAAAGGTAACGGGCGTAATTATAAAATAAAGCGATAAAATCACGAAAGATGATTTATAAAGAAAGACTAACCCTAGGGATGCACCAATCCTATCCACAACGATGTTTATTCGCTTATTATTAACCGCTTTAATCCGCATAAGACGGAAGATCACATATATAACCAACAACTTCGCCATTCGACAATTGCGGCGATTGATTACTAATTTTCCCTATCACGATTCGTCTAGAGGAAAATAAGCAACCCAAAAGGATCACTAAGAATATGCTTCCTACGATCGCCCTATCTCGATTCGACTCAAGGCTTAATCGTATCATGCATTCAAGATCGATTGACAATTAATACGATTACGCCATTAAGCGACAACTAGATATGCATCAAGATTGATTAGAAATCAACACATATAAATAAGCACTATGAATCATGAATCATGCATGAAGGTAAATAACGAAAGCGTAACTCACAACATATAGGATCGAATCATGCAAACCACAGATTAGAATAGAAAACTAGCCGACATAATAAACGGAATGAAATACGAAGTTAATCATAAAAGCGAAATTAAATATATAAAACCCGTAGGAAGCGTCGGATGAACAATGGTTGGTCTTGAATCCAATCCCAAGCTTAACGAACGGAAAACAACGAAACGATCGGACAAAACGTTCGATCGATAACGATACGATAAACTAAACTAGAATAACGTAAAACAATACTCGAATTAAACTAAACGAAGACTAAAGCTTAAAGAATGTAAAAGCGGGAAAATCAAGAAAATAAGGTGCAGGCGTGAATGGGGTCTTGAGGCGCGAGTGGCTTGCCTATTTATAGAAAGGGTGGAAACCACAATTTTGGCCTCTGTCACGCCTCGCGATCATCTTTCGCGATCGCTAGGGCGATCGCTAGGTATCTCTCGCGTTCTTCCGCTCGCCGCGCTTTCGCTTTGTACCTCGCGACCCGGCCAGCGGTCGCTATCCATTACGAACTGGTCGCGAGAAATCGCCCGCTGAGTTTTAGGCGCTAGGGCTTGCTCGCGTGCACGAGGTCGCGGCCGCGGCTCTTTTGGGCGCTCGCTGGTTTGCCTCGCGACCAACCTAGCGACCGCTAGGCTGGTCGCTAGAAACTAGGCAGTTTGTTCATTTTGTTCGTCCTTCGTTCCTTGCTTCGATTATCAATATATAAACCTACAAAACGTCAAAGGAACACCCAAGAGCAGTATCTTCTAGAAATAGATAAAACATTAAGAATCGATACATAAACGCACATTAAACGAGCTAAACTCATCTTCAAATATCAACTATAAACGTGTAAAATGCGCGTTTATCAAACCCCCCAAACTTAAAGCATTGTTTGTCCTCAAACAAAAACAGAACAGAAAGACAAACGAGAGATCAACGAGCATAGCAAAGAGGATAACCATTCTGGGCCTCCAAACATATCAACGCCAAAACATTAGCGCACATGACGACGTTAGTCCACTCAACACAAACAACAATTTACTTAAAAGCTCATTTATTTCAACCTCACAAAGGCATGTGTAAAATATAGGATACACTCAAACTCATAAAGAAATTAAGGACGTGTATACACTCAAAGATCAATGCAATGCAACATCTTACCATAGGCTTGCTGCTTTCTAACATCTCCACCGTCATTGTGTTCAAATAAGGATCAAAGAGGACTTTTCATAGGTTGTAATGTGGCACATTGGTTAAGGTAGGATAATATATGGCTAAGTGACTCAAAAATATTCCAAGCACCCCATTTATACTTTTCGACACATATGGACTTTGTCCATTTTTCTTCTTTCCCAACGTGCTAAATCGACGCTTTATGCCTCATAAGGTACCTATACTTTGATTAACGACCCTTTATGCTCAACACTCATAGTGAACTTATCATTTTTCTTTTCTTTTCTTTTCTAGAGCTTATAGGGTTTAACTTTCACGAACAAGGTACTATTCTTCACCACGTATGTATTTTTTCTAAAAGAAACTTTTCTCATCATCACTACATCAAAATTTCACCCTTTTGATTCCCATATCCATCCTCACCTCCTATCATCCGTTAATCGAAAGAAAAGTCTAATAAAGGCTCAAAGAAGCGATAAATGGTATATATCATCGGGTTAGTGTTTGGGTGATAAGTGGTTAACAAAGATGGCCTTTATCCTTTCCAAATTGAAACACATCTGCGCATCTTCGATACGTAAACACGGCAAGTTCTAGAAGATAATCACATGCATGATATCACACAATTAAAAAAATCAGATCAAGATATGTATACGGTGAAGCTCAAGTCTCACGGGTTAAGCAAATGGTGAAAAACAACAAGCTAAGCCATCTCACGTCATTCATGCGTCATTTTCTAACATATCACGTGCACTATCATTAAATTTCACAAAAATTTTCTATCGTCATTGGCCACATGGATTAGCACACTTCACTTAACTCGTTGATCGACGCATAGAAAACGAAAAGACAAACAAAAGGCGACAAAACAACACAAACGAAAGAAACGACAAAACACGAAAACAAAAAAAAAGAAAAGCGCTGGGTTACCTCCCAACAAGTGCTTACTTTAACGCCTTTAGCTAGACCATCACTAACCTCGTCAATCGGCATTTTAGTAGCACTTGACATCTTTCCCGACTTGTGGAACCTTCTAAACTTCGATTCACGGATGACCACCACCGACTATGGAAGCGGCCCCCAAACTTGAATGAAACACTCGGAGTTCCATGCCGAGTCCACTTCTTCCTTCTCGCAGCTTCCTCGGTGGTTTGGTACCTCTAAGCGTGAGACGTGAGCGGTAGCGAGAGTCGTGATCGAGCAACAATCTTCCGGCTTCCAACGTCGGGTTGCTTGATGGCGTCAGATATGGAAATTTTGAGCTCCTCATCGTTAACACGAAGCGTGAGGTTTCCTTCGCACATCAATCAACGCACGACCGGTTGCTAGAAAAGGTCTACCAAGGATTAGTGGTTGTTGTTTCAATTCGGAATATCAAGAATAACAAAGTCGGCAGGAAAACAAAATCCCAATTCTTACCAACACATCTTCGACGATACCTTTTGGATATGTGACTGATCGGTCAGCCATCATCGATGAAATCTTAAATCGGCTTCATTTTTCCTAGGTGCAACCGGTTGAAAACGCTCAACGCATCAGTTGATGCTCGCTCCCAAGTCGCATAACACATTTGGGAAAATCGCTCGCGATCTCGCACTCTAACGTGAAACCGCCGGATCCTTCGCTTCAGCGAGCTTCTTTTGCAAGACGGCATTTGCACTTTGGGATAGGGAAATTTTCTCAAATTTCCCGATTTTTCTTACTTGCAAGCGTCTTTAAGAATTTCATGTAGCCCGGCATGTTTCGAACGCTTCAAAGAGAGGCAAATTTATCTCAACTTTCGAAATACCTCTTTGAAACGAGCAAATTCCTCGTCATATTTCGACTGACAAGTCGACTTAAACGGGACCGGAGGAATGTACGTGCAGAATTAGCCTCGAGGGTGCCTCGCGGTCGACCTCGCGACCGTTGGGATGGTCGCGAGGAGTATCTTGTTTGATCTTCGCTCTTATGCGAGCTGCGGTGTGGCTCGCGAAGGCTGGGTAGCTCATGAACGTCTCCGGCGCGGATACTTGGGTGGCTCGCGTCGGTTTCATGGCGCGCGCCGATCGCGGCGCTCGTGGGCAAACCGGGATGGCTCGCGATCGGGCTCATGATCGCGAGCTCGATCGAAGTTTCTGCGTCGAATGTTCTCTTGCTCGCCTTTCTCGGTAGGGCTCGGGTAGGCTCGCCCACTCCTCGTCCGAATGGCGAAGCATCGACTCTTCGGGTTCACCTCAGACACTTAAATTGGCCCGCCTTCAGAAGCGCATTCACTTGCACGGCTATTTGACCAATTTGATTTTCCAACATCTTTATGTCTTCCCATAGCCGTCATAGTCGACTCAAGTGATTTATCTTCCGCGGTGTTGGTCGATGAACGACTCGATTCGTTGCCAATTGTTGTTGCTTACAACCAACTGCCGCATCATATCTTCGATTTGGCTTCTCGGCTCTTGAATCGAATCGACTATTGAAGCTTCTTGAAGGTTGTTGGAAATTTGACCGACTCCTCCGATTTATGTGGCTCACGCTCTCTGCTTCAATCGACTCTTCAAAAGAGTGAACTTCTTCATGAGGTCGTCAGATTTGAATCACTCAACAAAGCAATGCTTTGAACGATGGTGTTCTCTCCGTTGGCCATTGATAGTCGTTGGCACCATCTCTCTACAATCTGGCTTGCCTCGCTCACTGGTCGGTTCAATAAGCAGCCTCACCGACGATCTACCATGCTCCTCGCCCCGCCCATGTCACCCACCGTAGAACTGTGTGATTTGTTGCTCCTTGGAGAACCCATGTTGTGGACATCGCCTCAATAGCCCTCTGAATCTCTCCCATGCCTCGAATAATGATTCGCCGTGGTTCGCAAAATGAGATTTCGCAATGATCTTCGTTTCACGGGAGTATTTCGAAGAAACTCTCACAAAGTTTCAAGTGTCGATGCCATACCGGTCCAAACTTTGAACCATCTTCGCCTGGTCACAATGAGAAACCGAACATGCTTGATCCGGATTGTGTCTTGTGGCACCCCATTCTCATTTGATGGTGTCACAAATGTCGAAACGCCTCGAGACGCGATTCGGTCTTCCGTGACTCCTCCCCAAACCGCTCTCCTCGACCATACCGATCGGGGCGGTTTGAGCTCGAAATTATTTGCATCTACGCGGGCTAACCGCCTCCTTGAACTGCTCGTGGGATGTCGATACATGTGGTTCAGAGGTTTATCCTCCGAGGCGTGGACAACGATTCCATGTTCACCATCCGACGTTGCATCTGCAAAGTCGGCTAGCATCGTCTACTTGCTCGGGAGGAATGCCCTGCTCATGGATTTGCCGCCATTGTAGCTCGTCTCTTCTCTCGCCTCTTCTCCTTTGAGAGCTTTCGATCTCGGGATCTAATAATATTTCGTGAGGTCCCGAGATCTTGTACGCATAAAACACCCGAGAAAAGAGAGAATTTAGCATCGACAAAATAAATAAAATAATATGTATATATAACTTGAATTAATAAATCCAAATCGTCAAATTATTCCTATGTGATCTTAATAATCCCCGAACGGCGCCAAAATTTGATCGCTCCTTTTCACACGTAAAAGTGTAAGTATGGGGTAAGTCAAGTATCGATCCACGAGATTGCAATCCAAAACGTAAGCTAATTCAACGACAATTCATCATTATCCAAGCACAGAATAAGGGTGAGATGTTTTAGGGCTTCGGAAATTAATCCAAAGCAAAGGTAACCAGACAGAATTATAAAATAAAGCGATAAAATCACGAAAGATGATTTATAAAGAAAGACTAACCCTAGGGATGCACCAATCCTATCCACAACGATGTTTATTCTGCTTATTATTAACCGTTTTAATCCAGACAAGACGGAAGATCACATATATAACCAACAACTTGCCATTCGACAATTGCGGCGATTGATTACTAATTTTCCCTATCACGATTACGCCTCTAGAGGAAAATAAGCAACTCAAAAGGATCACTAAGAATATGCTTCCACGATCGTCTCTATCTCGATTCGACTCAAGGCTTATTCGTATCATGCATTCAAGATCGATTGACAATTAATACGATTCGTATTAATCGGCAACTAGATATGCATCAAGATTGATTAGAAATCAACACATATAAAAAAACACTATGAATCATGAATCATGCCCGGAAGGTAAATAACGAAAGCGTAACTCACAACATATAGGATCGAATCATGCAAACCCAGGATTAGAATAGAAAACTAGCCGCATATAATAAACGGAATGAAATACGAGTTAATCATAAAAGCATAAATTAAATATATAAAACCCGTAGGAAGCGCTTGATGAACAATGGTTGGTCTTCAATCCAATCCCAAGCGAACGAACGGAAAACAACGAAAACGATCGGACAAAACGCTCCGATCGATAACGATACGATAAACTAAACTAGAATAACGTAAAAACAATACTCGAATTAAACTAAACGAAGACTAAAGCTTAAAGAATGTAAAAACTGAGGAAAACTGAAGAAAATAAGGTCTGGGCGTGAATGGGGTCTTGAGGCGCGAGTGGCTTGCCCTATTTATAGAAAAGGGTGGAAACCCTAATTTTGGCTCTGTCGCGCCGCCTCGCGATCCTCGTCGCGATCGCTAGGCGATCGCTAGGTATCTCTCGCGTTCTTCTCGCTCGCGCTCGCCTTCTTGCGCTCGCTTTGTACCTCGCGACCCGGCTAGCGGTCGCTATCCATTACGAACTGGTCGCGAGAAATCGTCCAGTGAGTTTTAGGCGCTAGGGCTTGCTCTGCACGCAGGTCGCGCGGCTCTTTTAGGCGCTGCCTGGTTTGCTCATGACAACCTAGCGACCGCTAGGCTGGTCGCTAGAAACTAAGCGGTTTGTTCATTTTGTTCGCCCTTCGCTCCTTGCTTCGATTATCAATATATAAACCTACAAAACGCCAAAGGAACACCCAAGAGCAAGATCTTCTAGAAATAGATAAAACATTAAGAATCGATACATAAACGCACATTAAACGAGCTAAACTCATCTTCAAATATCAACTATAAACGTAAAATGCGCTTATCAACATCGCCTAGCTCTAACACCACAAAATCCACGTGTACAATCAAACCACCCACACGTACAAGAATATCCTCTACAATTCCCTGTGGTAGCGGACGGAGCGATCGACTAACCTGTGAGACTCATACCAAGAGGTTTCAACTCTCCTAATTCTAATTGCTTGAAAATAGAGTAAGGCATAAGATTAATACCACTCCTAAATCTAGCATACCTGTTTCTTCCTTACCATTTCCCAAAGCAATTGTGATGACGGTTACCAGGTCCCGTTGTTTGGGGGCGGTGGTGGTTGCCGATAATGGAGTCAGCCACCCGGATACCATAACCGACTCATTGTCGACAAACCTCCTCTCTTTGATGCAAGTTCCTTCAAGAACTTAACATAGGCGGGAACATTGCGGATCACATCCAATAGTGGCGGATTAACGTTGACCTTGGAAAGCATTTTGTAGAAACCGAGAACTGCTCTTGTTTCTCATTTTCAACCGGCTCGGGAATGGCACCGAGGCTTATATGGATTTGCCGTCTTGTGTAATCGCTTGCCGGTTGTTCCTCCTCAATCACTTTCTCTTGACTCTCGGTTTCTCCACTACCACTCTCTTCCACTATCTCGTTCTTCCACAATCTCTGGAGTTGTACCTTATTATCAACCTTCTTTCCACTTCAAGAACGCCACACTTGAGATTGGTGTGGCTGGAGCCCTGCCCAGTATCCTCCCCGTCGTTGTTGTTCTTTGCATTTCGTTGACAGCACCGAGATCCGCCTAATCGAACTCTCAAGACGCTTAATGGTCGATCTTGTGCTTCCTTGCTAACTTACTCTCTTGCATGAATGCGTTAAACTATCCTCCATCGATGATTTCGGAGGAGCATGTTGACGTTGTGGAGATTGGTAAGGCTGCTGAGGGCACTGCTGTGGCGGAGGCGGCTGTTGTGGGTAAGGGTACTGAGGTGGCGGTGGTCTGCTGCTGATAAGGATACTGCGGATATGACGGTTGTCGATATGGTCTGCTGCTGGTAATCGACATCACGACCATAACCCCGTTGTTTGGCGGATCTTCGAAATGTGTCTTTAACTGCGGTGGTATCTTGCCGTGCTTGAGGAGGCCGAGTCTGTGAGTTTGAACACAACCACGACCTGGCTCTGGTTCTTCCACCTTGAGTTGTATTGTCGCCGGTTTTGCTCATAGTTCGCCTCGGCTCATAAGGTGGTCGAGGCTGGAAACCTTGCATAGAATAAGCCTCTACTCCGCCTTCATAGGTGGTGCTCCCATATTAGGGCACATATCCTCAGATGTCCCATTTCCATGCAAATCCCACAAGGATGCATCGAGAAATCTGAGGGGATGCGCGAATTCACGAGAAGGAGCAACGAACTCTGGGGTGGTGAAGGAACTCACCGCTTCATCTTCATCTCGCTCATCTCTCTCATGAAATGTGCCATTTGCCTCACAACTCGATCTAGCTCCAATGAGTCGACGTAAGATCGACGCGTACTAGATGCCTTACTCGAGGAATTGCTCACCATGACGCCAAAGATTTCGCCAAGAGCCTCGGCCGTGATATGAGCTATGTTGCCCCGCCGCATCGCCGGCCTTTTCCCGATCGGATTTCGTGATCCGTCATAGAAGAATTGGCACAAAAGAACCAACGGGAAGAAGTGATGTGGGCATTGCCTTTGAAGCTCTTTGAATCTTTCTCTCGCTCATGGAACGGCTCATCTAGATCTTGCTTGAATGTCATAATTTTGATCGAATATCCTTGGTCTTCATTGCGGATAGAACCTCAACATGAACCTGCTCCACCACGTAATTCCAATTTGTTAGAGAGTGGGAAAGCTCATAAGCCAAGACTTGGCTTTATCCTTCAAAGAATAGAGAAACAACAGATCTTCAATCGCTCTTCGCTCGTGCCCATCGGAGGAATGATCGCACCACTTGATTATATTCTCGATAAAACTCGTGGCATCCTCGTCGCCATGCCGTGAAAAGTGGGAATGAGGTTAAAGTGATTAGGCTTCAACTCATACCCACGTGCCGCGGGGCACAACACGATCGGATTGGTAGTCTCCCCTATCTTAGGGCGAAAATAATCCCCCATCAGGCGAGGGACAGCGTTCCCGTCATGATTGTTGTTCATTCGATCACCCATGATCCTTGGAGGGAACTCTTCAAACAAAAGATTGTCGACGGTAGTAAATCCCCCTTCAACTGTGAGAGAACTGTCCTCACAGAAACTATCACAATCTGAGTGATCAAAGTCTGCCACACTAGACAGACGCGGTTTCCTCAACTTGCAAGTATACTTCAACGGGGATGCCAATCTAGGATTTAGGCTTCGGCGTCCCTGCATACACAACACTCAACAAACGAGATCAAACGCAACTGTGGTACAAAATAAGAAAGGCAAGGAGAAGAATAAAAACGAAAAACATGCAACATTAATAAACCCCTAAAGTTTTCCCCGGCAACGGCGCCAAAATTTGTTCCAACTAAAAGTATATTCTTAATTGACTCACAATCGAATGAGGTGTTATAGTAGGGAAAGTTAACCCTAGTCGTCTCTCAAGGAAAACTTAATGTATGCTACTAAGTTGCCACAAAACAAATAAATTCCTAAACACTCTAATCTCAAAAGGGGTTGATAGATTACCTAGCAAGAAATTATTAAAGAAGGAAAGACAAATTAACTAGACGGAAATTGACAAAGGATTAATTATCTAGGCAAGAATTAAACCCTAAATTGAAGAACACTAATCGAAATTATAAACCCTAGACATGAATCGAAAAGATAAAGCGGAAGACAAGATTACTTAGACGAATATCAATATTAATCATAACCCAATGTAGAAACCAATGACAATCAAATACGAAAAGATTAAACGGGATAAAGCAATAGAAGAAACTTATGAACAAATCGAACGATGGAATTGATAATCAAATTTCAGAGTACGAATCCAAATTCTTACGATAATTCTTGAATCAAATTCCAAAGCCAAGAGAATAAATTCTGAATTAAGAACAAAGAGAATTCGCGTCAAGCTCTTGAACCAAAAAGACGGAAAAATAAAAGTAATAAATAGTGTCTCGGGTTACAGCGTTTGAAAACGTATATATAGCGGCCAAAATTAACGCTAGAGCGTCGGACGCGAGCCCAGCGCCGGATCGTGCGCGCAAACAAGGGCATCCCAAATACGGACTCGAGCCAGCGCGGACGACGGTTGGATGAGCTAGCTAGCCGGACGCAGCGAGGCCGGACACGCCGAGCCTCCGGATGAATTCTCTTATGGCTCTGCCGGGACGGATCCGAGGTACGGACTCGACGACTCTGGATGAGTCGACATATGGGCGCCCGGTAGCACGGACGCGTGGAAACTCGGACGCTGGCGTCAGGGGGTGGCGCCAGGCGTCGGACATGGGAAACGCGGACGCGGGCGGCGGAATGAGGACGCGCGGCGCGGACGAGGAAGCTCGGACGCTGCCTTCTAGCGTGCTCTCGATGCAACGCGACCCGCCAGCCGGCCACGAGTAGCACGCGCTGAGCGCTTTAAGAGCTCAAAATTCTTTCAACATGATCATTCCCTGCACAAAACCAAAACGATCACGATTCCAATAAAAGATGTTCAAATATAACCAAAATGGAATCAAAACGTCGACAACAAAACAAAGAAAAACAAAACAAAAACATGCAAAACACTGATCATTTGTCATCTTCCGACCTCCACTAATATATAAGATGGAACAATTTTACACTTTCATCAAAATTAGTAAAAGAATTGTGTTGGAAATTTGGGATTAAAATATTGTTTTGACTAGATTTTAAAACCTTAATTGAAAAGATATATGAAAATATGTTTCTACAATGATAAGCCAACTAATGCAATATATGTAAGTTAGCTCTTCTTGCTGAAACTGTACTTAGCTTGACAAACCCCTTGTTTGAAGCGGAATTAAACTAAAGATATTCAGTCAAGAGACCAACTCAGACAAAGAGTAAGTTAACTCGTCAGGAGAGATAAACCTCAATGCAATGAGATCAAGTTAACGAAGTCAAAAGCAGCAGACATCAAGCTTAAAGCAACATAGCTGGAAGCATTAGACGAAAGTCAATTAATGATAAAAGATCTACCGTGAGAAAGACTGAGTTTTTAAAAGGATTCAGTAAACATAATTGTCAGGCAAGATGATGATCAAATAACTTCAAACAATCTTATCTAGGAAGATACATGAAGTACAGAGAACCTGTAAGACTTAGCGGAAAGCTCATCCACATCTACAGTCAGTCGTAGCCTCGTCGCATAATAGATTAACTTAAAGTGAAGTCAGAAGAAGTAAACGGAAGTACACACGAGATTAGACGTGGATCCAAGTAAAGATTGAAGATAGAAACTGATGAAGAAGAGTCATATTTATCTGATAAAGCGCCGATAATTGCAAGAAACTACTATCTGATAAAGCGACAAAAATGCAAGACGAAAAGTCCAATGGTCATATTTATCATACCGGATTTCAAATTTCAAAGTATTTTCTTCTAACAACTATTTTGGTTCATCTTTGCCTATAAATATGGGACTTCATCACCTAGAATAAGATAGATAAGAGAGATAAGGAAAGAAGAAATCTCTATGGCTATAGGAATGGAGAGCTAACACTTTTGTACTCCCTGCCATATTTTGTTGGATGTCTTAGCGTAGAAGACACAACAAACAACTCCATCTCTCGTTCCAACTCTGAAATGACTATGAAAGAATTTAGTTCTTGAATGTACAAGGTTCTCACCACTTCGTCTATGGTGAAACCACTTAGGTCCAATCCTTATTGTACTTAGGCTTTTTTTTATATAAAATTTGTACTAGAGCTTAAATGGATGATCCTATCTTTATATTTGTTGTTTATTGTAAAGGCACAGTTGAGTGGTTCGGACTTGAATGTAGTTCTAACCAGTCCAAGATGAGGACGAAATTAGGATGAAGTCGTGAGTAGACAGTAAGTTATAGCTTCTGAAAGTAATAAATAGCTCTAACGTGAATTGGGTGAAAGCAGAGAAGGAGATAGGTTCTAGCTTGATAACCCAAGAACGGGTGATCTCAAGTTCGTGAGATCAAAAGTCACTTCCCTTATAAGTATAAAATAAAGAATTTCTAAGATTAAGGAGTTCACTGTCCGTTGGGACGTAGGAGTATATCTAAGAGTCTTAAGCTAAACGTAATTATATTGACTTGAAATTATTAAGTAAATAAATAACTTCTCGCATCGTCATTTTCGACTTTCATGTTGTTCGATTCGTCACTGCAAAACTGGAAATTATTCTATTTCTATATCGAGGATTTTAAAACTGTCCCAATAACAAACTAACATGTATAAGAAAATGTTTGGCTATCCTGTACTCAATGCTATAAATCTCAAAAAGTATGATTAGTGTAGTTCACCTATTATAACATCTAAAAGAAATTCGTTAACTTTCTCATCTCCAATAGGAAGCTGAAGAGTGGAACGAAATGATACCGCAAATTCAACCAACTGAAAGGGATTATACTTGTATGCTACTTCATATGTAACCCCAAAAGATTGATTAAAAACACTTTATAGCAAAAAGATATTACAATTTTATGGAATGGGACAGCTGTCAGCAAAAACAGCATCGTGTCGTAAGTAAAAAGTTGAAATGACAAGAATATGAAGTAGAAAGTTGACCAAGATTCGAGTGGCAAAGTAAGGGTAATTCTTGTTAACACAGGTAGTAAATTATACGAGAGTAGTAAATTGTACTAAACAAAATGTTGTGCAAACGACTCGATCCAAAAATACACCAGTATGATTCTATTATGCTCAAGTATTTTTTTATTTTATTTTTTGTAGTTATAGTTTTTTTATTATTTTTGACGCGAAGACGCACTTATATGTTAAATAATCATTTATATACTTCCTTAGTTTACGAGTTCACAAAAATTTATGTTATTTACTTTATTAAATAACATTTATAATTGATATTTTGTCAAACAATTGGTCTGAAACTTATAGATTTCAATTTTTTACTCTTAAGATAAATAAATTCAAGAGGGAACTCAATTTCATTCACCTAAAGCTCTTTGAAATTTCAACTCGTTATATCAAACATACCTCAAAAGATTTGAAAGGTTAAATGTGCAATGTGTCCCCGGCCCCTGGGCAGCAGCAGTCATCTTTGATTTTTTTTTTGTCAATTAATCTAATTTTAAAAGGCTGCGTCGCGGTGCATTGACTCGAAGGGGCGGCACTTTGGCGCCTTGACATTAACCACTCTACCACTAGGCCAACATACACACACAACATCATCTTTGATTCTTATCGTACATATAATGTTTGTTTTATATTAAGTATTCACATCAAGAGAGAATATAATTCTAATAGTGTTTACCATGTGTAAATCATGGTTGACTTAATGCTATCATGATAATATAGTGAAAGACTTATCTCAAATATATGTATCTTTATATATAGGAGAGGTTTAAATAGGAACTTATTTCTAATATTGGAACTTAGAATCATTTGTAATCTTTGATTGTAAAGAAATCTATGGTGAATACATCATTTTGTTAAATGAATTCATCGTCCGAGTTCAAATCTCATAAGGGACGAAAATTTTAATTTTTATATTATAATTATTTTCACAACGAATGCAATAACTTTATATATTTAATGTAGTAATTCTCAATTCTCACAAATATGTACTTCTTCCGTCCACCAAGAGTGTGTCACAATTGCTTTCTTTGACGTCCACAAATAGTGTGTCACTTTTCTTCTTGGGATTGTAAGTGTTTGTGATTACAAATAGTGCTGTCGGAGAGAAGTTTGCTGCGAGGAGAAAGTTGGCTTCTGGGCTTCTGGCAGGAGAGTTGGTCGTGGGCAACAGAGTTGGCTTCTGGCAAGAGAGTTGACTCTGACATGAGAGCTGTCTGACAGGAGAGTTGGCCGTCTGACTGGAGTTGGTTGTCTGACAGAGAGCTAGCTACGAGCAGGAGTTGGCATTTGACATCTGACATATGACATCTGGTGAAGAGAGTTGATGCTGACAATGCTTAAAGCAACTGATACTTTAGAGAGATGGTTGCAGTACAGTGACATATGCCTGTACACATGGACTAATTACAGTCATTCTTTATCATCGACTTAATTTTTACGGTGAAGATTGGGGAATCTAGTTAGATAAATAGACTAGTAAATATGTGATTAACACAACCCAACAGAACGCACTAATAACAGATTGAGAACAGTTCTTCGGCCTTGTTACAGTTATTAGAGAGATAAGTTAAGGAGAGAGATATATATATACTGTATATCATTTCTTGGTTTCGATCGATTCTGGTTATCTTTTTCGAAGATCTAATAAACTTTCAAGCTCACCCTCCATGACGTAGATCATTTGATCGAACCACGTAAATTCTTGCATCGTTTCTTTCTTGCTTTATTGTGTTCATAATCTCAACAGGGACACTACCTCATACTAAACTCTTAAATTTAACCTCATAACCCTCATTATTTATCAAAAAATCATCATTTCTCCACTAAAAAAGCATCTATAGTGAAACCCTTTATTCATTCAAAAAATATCTATAAAGAAAGTAATTTTCATTATAACTATATATATATATATATATATATATATATATATATATATATATACGGTTGATTATGGTGAGAAAACTTCTTATTGTAGGAAATAGGAATAGTAGCACATCTTTCATATTTGTGTAGCACAATCAGAATTATTATGTTGCACATATTAGTTTAGTACATATTTCATCACTTCGTAGCATATATGCTAAATATATTAGTTTAGCACATTTTTCATTGCAACGTAACACAAGAAGGCTTCTAGTGCTGCACAGTAATCCGCCTAGCACACAAAACAAAAAACTGTAGCACAACCGAAAATTAAATCTCAGGCATTGATCCAGCAAATCAAAGGCTCAGATTCATTCTTATTTCCTATCAAATTATCCTTTCCTATCTGAACCATCTCTTATATATAATATATATAGGGAGTGGATCAAATGAGAACTACATCTTTTTTGAGAACTTGGGAACTATGCATAAGACATGTAAAGATGATGATAGAACGATATAAAGTTGTCACAACGAAAACTTTCTAAAATTGTTTTGTTGTGCAACATTTTAGAATGTTTTCGTTATGCACAACTTTATAGATTTTATTCATCGACTTTATACGTCTGTGCATAGTTCTCAAGTTCTCAAAAAATATGAGTTCTCACTTGATCCAAAAGAAAAACAAAAGCCATTCGATCAATCAAATAAAAACAAGAAAAGAAATAATGCATCCTTATCCGTTTTCAGAATTTGCCAAATCCTCTTTGTCGCATAAAATATTATATATGCACAACTTCCCGTTTCCATATATTTTCCCGAAATATGTTATTTAAATATAAGAAAGAGGCAAGAGACTATCCAATAAAATAAAAAAAGTTGTTTAACGCAACTTCATTAATATCATCGGGTTTCATTATGAATATGACAAGATAATCATCTTGTAATATTCTTACATCAAATATCGTTAATATAATTCATTGAAATCTTTTATCAAATGTGGTGATTACACAACAATGCAATACTACTTTTAAGTAATTGTATTGTGGAAAAAAATTGATTAACATGATGTGCATATTTTTATAAAATACGAAAACTAACCCAATTTCAGAACCAGAAGAGAGATTGATGCAATTATCCCATAAAAATAAATAAGGTAGCAACAGCCAAGATATAGAAACACAAATTGAATTATAATAGTTTTTATTTACTTTTGAATAGTTTTGTATAGCCACCATGTGTCAAAAAACAAATGGCTGAATTGGGGGTTATGGGGTTTGCTGTTATCTTAAGCAACAACTTCGCAACCAAATTTGGTTCATTAAATTGTCACCCATCACATAAAATAATCACATATTCCTTGCAACACAAATCAACTCCCAATCATCATCTGCTACATATCTGCTTTCTTTTTCTTTCTTTTTGCGACAATTCATTTTTTCTTTTCTTTTCTTTGTTTTTAGTTTTTCTTTAGCAATTATTGAAGAGAACATTCTTATATGTAGGCCTCGATTATTCTGTACTTTCAATTTTTCTATATTTTTCAGCAAATTAATGTTGGATAAATAGCTTAAATAAATACCATAATTATTTATGGTAATTAATGGCATTAAATGATATATTTGGAATCTACATTTTGTGTAGATTAATTTGCTGCATTTACTTGTTCAATTCCGTTAAGGAATGAATGAGTAATTAATGCACAAAGATAGTCATTTTATAAATGAAAATTTGGTGTGAAGTTCCATCCCACGTAGGAAAAACAAGGAAGTATAAAGCTATTTATAAAGAACTTTCCATCATAGAGGAGTAATCAAGTGTGTTCCACTATGATGCACCCTAGTGGGTTTTGGTTAGCCTTTTAAGGTTAAAATCCAAATACACGTCGCACTTGTCGCAACGGGCGCTTCGTAGGCGCACTTTGCACTTCGCTCGTGCGAGGAGCCTTTACTTTTAACAAATGAAATAGTAGCTCGGACGATGTGGAGGTTGACAAGGACGGCGCGTGGCAATGACATGGAATGTTGGTTACGTGGCGACTGACCAAGCACGCGAACTAACCAGACACATCGGTTAGGATCGCCTTGTGCAATCTGAACCAGCGTGCTTGTTCGGTCCGCGTGGACCAGCGCACCACACCAGCGAGCACGCACTGGTTCAATTCGAATGAACCAGTGCAACCCATCTCCTTCAGTGCAAAAGGTGTCTCTTCAAGCCATATGCCTCACCAATTTGTCTACAGTCACATCCGTTCAGACGGGTCCTGTGCAGGCTATAAATAGCTCACATTAGATGATGGTTGTTAGACACAATTAACCGAGATAATTGATTTACTCATTCTACTAGTATTCATACTCAAGTCCCGAGTATTGAGTAGTTTGCCCGGGGTACGATTTTCTAGTACAAGGTCTCTTATTCATAGAAAACCGTTGTATCATGGGAAGTTTGCCGTTGAACCGCATGTACTGTGCAGAGCAATTTTTTCTTACGAAAAGAGAGTCTAACTCTCGCCTCGGTTTTACATAGCATATTATTATTCTGTCAATTTTCTACACCGTACAAATAACAATTAAAAAATTCAATCTGATTGAAATTATTTGACTGTGTGTGGTCAAGTCTCAAACGCGTCTCCTTTGAACTTAACGTTATGATAAAGTTCAATAATATGAAGGGTTCAAGCGAATATAGTCGACTTGTATTCATTTAATTTTGCATAAGTGCTTATATATATGGAGCACTACTATTAATTGATCATAATATAATCAGAAAAAAAACATATAAAAAGGTGGGGAATCATAACTTAAAAGAAACAGCCTTCATTTTCAAGTTAAACAATCAAACCAATTTGTCAAAAATATAAAACATTAAGAATGTATCTATATTTACAAATCGAAAAAAGAATGTGTGTATATTTAACTTGATTTCATGCTGATAAAAGCTCACAATGTTAAATTTAGAAAAATATCAAATCTAATACAAAGATTTTGAAAATATTTTGACTACATAAGTTTCGTTACAATTGTAATATTTATTGTAGAGGCAGCTCCCTAGGAATGAATTGGACGAGCATTAGCAACATGTTAACAACAAAGTATGATGTAATATTGCAATTTGAAACATAAGAGGAGTGTTGTTGAAAACACTTTAATACTCAAGCCAGTCGAATTATAGTAGAATAAACCATAAATCGAAACGATAATAAATTCAATAGTAAAAAGACAAATAAGAGTGATAGTGGAATTAATGGGTAAGTGCTTTTATTTTTTCTTTGTTGTTGCTTTGAGAAAAGGCAAATTGTTTTACTCATTAATAATATTGTAGCTGGTATTTGTTAGGACAACATTGGCTGCAGGCGTGCGCCTTCTAGATTATTGATGTTACAACTACAAGTTGGCGTCGGCTTATCATGCTAAATTTATTTTAAAAACAATCAAAGCAAAACCAATTATCCAAAATTTGACGTGCAACCGCGTCCTACTACACCCCAATTCCACCAATCGACTATAAGACAATTACGACAAAAACAACCGAAATTTCTCGAACACTATTCTTCTTATTTTTAAAAATAGATAATAGTTTTGTATTTTGATAATGCTAATACAATAAAATGAAAAAAGAAAAGAAATTATACAGTAAATTTTAAGAAAATGTAAAAATTATACACATCGAATTCACACGGTCCTCTACAGGAATCCATCCCACCGCCGCACGCTGCGGCGGCCAAATCTAAAAACGAACGAGCGATCGCTCTGCACCATCCATTCATCCAGACATTAAGAAAGTCTAGCAAAGCGACGGCTACGATCATCATCGCCGTCGTCAATCATATCCTCTCCAGCTTCTCGGCTTTCACCAACGGATTGGCCTTAGCGATGGCCTCCCGCCCCATCGACTTGAAATCGAAGGTGCAGCCGTGCTTCTCGGGGTACCTGTGGGTCCCGCAGAACGTCACGCCGCACCGGCACCGGAATCCGGTCAAACCGACCTTCTTCCTGCACGTCGAGCACCTATTCGCCGCCGACTGCTGCGGCTGCGGCGCCGCTACCGCCGGAGCGGCGTGGATCTCAGCCTTTTCAGGTAGGGAGACCACTGCCGGCGCGGCGTGATGCACCACGGCCGCCGGAGTAGGCGAGGAGGTGCCGGTCAACGGGGCGGGGAATATGGAGGAGGAATCGCCTGAATTTTTGAGGCAGAGATCCTGGTAGCACTTGGAGCAGAAATTCTGCGTGGCCGGACTGCCGAAAAATCCGCAGTTATTTGCGCACAAGCGGTGGCCTTCGGGCGCCTGAAATCCGTGCTCTTCCGCCATGATTTACCCTTTCCAACACACACAAAAGAAAGTTTTAGATACCGAATTTAATTTAACCTTCTTTTCTCTTTCGCAACAAAAGCAGCACAAATCGCGATGCTTGTATTGATGGAAACTCGAGATTTTTTTTTTTGCTGATCTTTTTGATGTAAGGAGAGGAGGAATCGGCGTTTATGTATAGAAAGGGGACTGGAAAAGGAATAATGAAAGTGGGGAGGAAGGATCAAAGAAATGGGAGACGAAAGGCAAAGGGAGATTTAATATTTGCGAGGAAATGAATATAAAAATTAAGAAAAAGAAATGAATGAATAGTGATAGAGGGGGGCAGGCTGGAAGAGCAAAAAAAGGAGGATGAATTTTGGATTGGGAGTTTCCTCCTGTTTTTGCCCTTTTCTGAGTTTTTTAACAGCAATGAAAGCGAACTGTAAATTAGAGATAAATGCAGACTGGGGAAGGGGGTCGAGAAAATTACTGCTCTTTTGGACGGACCGCCTTCTTTTTTGTATTTGCTTAATAATTATCAAACCAGATTTTTACTTTTCATTATTGGTCCACCAACTTTTTTCTTATGTGGCGGTTTTTTGTTTTTATTGCTAATTTATGCTGGATTTAGTATTTTCTTATTTTCGTAATATTTCAGTTGATAGGTAAACAAAGCATTTTCTTTTTTTAAGGGAAGGCTGATCAAATTTTACAACTCCGTAGACATTTCTTTTTGTTATTGTTCAAAGTTTTGACAAATAGATATACGGCTGGTAGAAATCAACACCTAAATTTTATTTTATTTTAAAAAAAATTATGAGAACATGCAATGCGCACCCAATAAACTCATGTTTCTCAGTTTTTATACAATAACATATAAATATCTGGGACGATAAATGGTATTTAGTAAGTCAGACATGACAGACTTAAACCTATAAAAACGTTAATAAGATTCAAATTTTAAACCTTTAGTATGAAAATATCCACACATTTTTTATTACTAGATCGTCCCAATTCGAGAAGGTTAATATTCATATATAGAAAATGTTAAAATTTGTTTTCTTTTTAATATTCAAAGTGTTTGCTACTTAATAATCAAACAGCTTAACATGGTGTTTCGTTGATTTATTTATTTGGATATGGGGGTTTTGGAATTATAAATTTGGTTTTGGGGGAGTATTTTTAGTGGTTGGAGTTTACGTTTTGTCTTATTACTTATTAGTTTGGAAAAGAACTCTGACTTTAGTTTTGAAAGACAAAAATTTGTGCTAGTTTCACTCATCATAAACTCTTTTATAGAATAAAGGCAATTAATATTTATTAATTATCAATTAGAGTTTATTAAAACTCTAACACTTGTTAATCTTATTTAGGATTTACTAATTTTCAAATATACTTATTAATTTTTAATCAGGATTTATTAATTTCAAATCAAATTTATTAAATTTTTAATTAATTTATTAATTTTGTTTAAAATTAATTAGATAGTAATCAATTAACTAATTAATTAATTAAGAATGTGTTCTCATTACGTTCACAGGAGACTACTCGTTTGAGTGGTTGCAACTTACGTTTGTCTTAGGAGTTTGGGAAAAGAACTTTGACTTAAGTTTAGATGTCATGCCTACAAATAACTGAATAAGCTCTCGTAAAAATCAAATAAATTAGAATCACGGTTTGTCAAAAAAAAATTACATTTTTTATTATTAGGATAAGTCTCATGTAAGAGTGTTTCAAGAAATCGAGATACAACATTAGCTCTAACCAAAATCGATTATATTATAAATATGTTCTTAGATTCAATTTAGATCTATTGTTGTCTCACGAATCTCACACAATCTTTTGTGATTTTACTGCATAGGGCAAATCATATCTAAATAAGATTTTTTTAAATTCATCAGAACGTATATCTTATGAAATTAGGAATTAGAAGTTGCGTTTTGAGTTATCACATATTTTTGAAAATGAGAATTTTTATTTATTGATACAAAAACATCTCTAGAAAGTACTATGGGTTGTTTGGCTAAGCTTATTTTAGAGAGCTTATAAGATGTTTCAAAAGCTTATAAGATGTAATGTCTCAAGTACTTATAAGTTGTTAAAATATTTGGATAATTGATCTTATAAGCTAAAGAAAGAATCATGAGTTAAAGAGATAAAATTGACGAGATGTGAAGTTGATAGTGTATGTGTAGGAAATAACGAACTATAATAATGTTATTGTTGGAAAATTATTATTTTCCATATGAATTTATTTAATAGAGTTGGTTATATAGGTGGTTAAAAGCGTTAGAGTGCCTTTTCATACGAAAGACGCACCTTTTTCATCTGAAAAGACGTGATTTTTCATATGAAAAGACGCACTTTTCATATGAAAGACGCACTTTTCACATGAAAAGCACGCACTCTTCGCGAAAAGACATCTTCTCTCTATAAATAGACCCATTTGCAGACATTCAAATACACCAAATCAAGATAATTAATCAATCTCATTCATTCTTCAAAAGCCTCTATCCCGAGTATCAAGTAGTTCGCCCGGAGTACGATTTCCTAGTACAAGGTCTCGTATTCATAGAAAACCGTTGTATCTTGGGGACGTTTGTCGTTGAACCGTGTGTACTGTGCGGGGCAATTTCGTCTTACGAAAAGAGAGTCTAACTCTCGCCTCGGTTTTGCATAGCATATTATTATTCTGTCCATTTTCTACACCCTACATATAACAATCGTAAGACAAAATTTTGTAGAAGATGGCGTCGTCAAGTAACAATGTTCATGCTCCTGCCCATGTCGAGAAACCCGAGAAATTTTTAGGTTCTGATTTCAAACGTTGGCGGTCTAAAATGTTGTTTTATCTTACTACTCTCAACATAGCTCATTTTTTGTCCGAATCTCCTCCTTCTTTGGGGGATGATGAAACCGACACCCAAAAACGTTCGGCGTTGGATGCATGGCCTCATAGCGACTTCTTATGTCGCAATTATATTTTGAATGGGTTGGACGACACACTTTACAGTGTTTACTCCACAGCCAAAACGTCCAAAGAGTTGTGGGACTCATTGGAAACAAAATATAAAACCGAAGATGCCGTTTTGAAGAAGTTCATCGTTGGTCGTTTTCTCGACTTTAAGATGGTGGACAACAAAACCGTTGTTGAACAAGTGCAGGAAATTCAGTTGATCCTGCATGAAATTATGGCGGAAGGAATGAGTTTGTCAGAATCCTTTCAAGTTGCCGCCATAATTGAGAAGTTGCCCCCGATGTGGAGGGATTTCAAGAATTACCTCAAGCATAAGCACAAGGAGATGGGTCTTGAAGACCTCATCGTGTGATTGAGAATCGAAGAAGACAATCGGAAGACCGATGTCAAGATGAACAAGTCATCCATGGAGGCAAAAGCAAATCTTACAGAGTCAAGCAACAAGAAGCGAAAATTCATTCAAAAGAAGCAAGACTCGCATAAGCAAAAGAAAATCAAAGGAGACTGTTACAATTGCGGCAAAGCTGGACATATGGAAAAAGATTGTCATAAACCAAAGAAGGTTAAGAAGAACGAGCGCCACCAAGCCAATATAACCGAAGAGAAGTATGTGCCCGTTGATTTGTCCAACCTTGATCTATCCGCAGTTGTAGATGAAGTCAACATGGTTAGTAGCCCAGTCGGATGGTGGGTTGACACCGGCGCTACCAAACATATTTGCACGGATAAAGCCATGATCTCCTCTTACGAGCCCGTCACCGAAAAGAGGAAGTTATATATGGGCAACTCCGCTGCCTCCAAAATCGTCGGAACTGGAAACGTTGTACTAAAGATGACATCCGGATTGAAAGTGACTCTCAAGAATATATTGCATGTTCCGGACATCCGCAAGAATCTTGTGTCTGGCTCAGTTTTGAGCAAGGCGGGATTTAGACTAGTGTTTGAAGCGGATAAAGTTGTAATGACCAAGAATGGTCACTTTATAGGAAAAAGCTATCTAGATAACGGCCTTTTCAAGCTTAATGCTATCAATGTACTTTGTGATACTGAAATAAACGACAAAGTTACTTACTTAGTTGAGTCTTCTAATTTATGACATGATAGATTAGGACATGCAAGTTTAAATACACTACGACGTTTAGTAAATTTAGATTTATTACCAAAAATGACGTTCGATCAACACAAAAGGTGTGAAATTTGTGTTGAAGCAAAAATGGCAAAATCTCCTTTTCACTCGTTGGAGAGATCAACAAAGCCTCGAATTGATTCACACCGATCTATGTGATTTAAAACTTGTGCAAACAAGAGGTGGAAAGAACTATTTTGTAACTTTTATGACGATTGCACAAGATTTTGTTATGTGTATCTTTTGAGAAGTAAAGAGCGAAGCATTTGAAGCTTTCAAAACTTACAAAAATGAAGTTGAAAATCAACTTAACACCAAAATCAAAATGATTCAAGCGATCGAGGTGGCAAATATGTTGCACCTTTTGAAGAATTTTGTCGTGAAAATGGCATTATTCATCAAACAACTGCACCTTATTCACCCCAATCAAATGGTGTTGCGGAACGAAAGAACGTAACATTGAAAGAAATGATGAATGCTATGTTGATAAGTTCGGCCTATCACATAACATGCGGGGAAACTATTCTTTCGGCAACAAAATTTTGAACAAATTACCCCGTAAGAAGCAAGATAAAACTCCATATGAATTATGGAAAGGAAGGAAGTTGTCCTATAAATACACAAAAGTGTGGGGGTGTTAGCAAAAGTTGAAGTATCAAACCCAAACAAGTAAAAATAGGACCTAAAACTGTTGATTGCATTTTCATAGGATATGCAAACAATAGAAGGCGATCGATTTTTGATTCATAAATCGGAAGTTCCGGATATGAATGAAGGAATGATCATAGAATCAAGAAACGTCGTATTTTTGAGACGATATTCCTAAGAAATAAAAGAATGACATAAGTTCGAAAAAGAGAACTTATGATGAAATCTCGCCAAAGAATAATGAATCAACACCTAACCAAGGCGAGGAAAGCGTATAAAACCGCAAAAACCTTTGGTCCGATTTTGTGGTCTACTCTTTAGAAGACGAGCCAAAGACAATCAAGGAAGCAATGTCTCGTCCCGATGCCGATTTATGGCGCAAGCGATCAATAGTGAAATCGAGTCAATATTAAACAATCACACTGGCATATTGTTGATCTTCCTCCGGAAATAAACCTTTAGGTCGCAAGTGGATTCTTAAGAAGAAATACAAAGCCGATGGATCTATTGACAAGTATAAAGCACGTTTGGTAGTCAAAGGCTACAAACAAAAGGAAGAGTATGATTATTTCGATACATACTCACCGGTTACTCGAATTACATCCATTAGAATGCTACTTGCTATAGCTATAGGGAAATCTTATTTTAACCATCTCCCGAGGATCTATCTTGGATGTTTAATTCACCATACATTGATTATATTCCTAGCATGCGTCTATATAATTAATTGCAACACGTAGGGGTTTTCTCGTGTTTACCTTTGAATCTGTTGGGATGAACGGGATGAACGGATCGAGACTCGTGCTTTAATCTTCCGGATCGTATCCCGTTGCCCAAACTCCAACGCCGAGTGAGGACGATCTATGGAGAATGCTACAGAAAATCACCTCATTTTTCTCTCACTTAATTTTCGAAAATTCCTCACAATGGACTCTTGTGATTCTCGAAAATTGCCAAGGTTAAAGATTGAGGATTAGCTTTGATCTTATCTCTTACCTTATATTTATAATGCATTACCATAATCTCATTAGGGAAGGATCCATGCATATCCCATAAATATAATAATATCCTTATGGATAAAGAAGATCAAATCCTTGCCATGTAGAGAGAGGAGGTGCCGATTTTCACTAAGCAACGGGCCTGGATGGGCCAGCCCAGGGATCAAATGCAAGGAATAAAGATGAGCCTCAAATAAATTAATTATCTTATGTTCAACCCAGAACATAAATTAATTTATAAACATTCATTCATGCCACTAGAGAATAAATGCTGACTTACCCCTTTATTACCGAAGGTGAGTCGGGCTTGCACTTAGACATTACGAATCCCCGTATTTAAGATATCGTACGTCCATTAATTATTTATAGCATTCTGACTGCTTAAAATAATTAATATCTTTAATTCCTTAAGTAGTACCACTCAACCTTATTATTGTACTTGAGCTAACTCAACTGCGGGGTTTAGTACAATAACCCTTTGAGCTCCTTAAGGGGCCATCATCCTTAACGGATACGGTGACTCGACATGATAACTAGCATGACATACAAGCAATCGCCACCACCCAAGATGCGGAGAATATTGGGTTAGAACATATAACCCTCACCCATAACAAGTCAAAGTGATGGTCAGCAACTCATACTCATCTAATACCTTATCGAGGTTTAGATCATCGTAAGTCACCGAGATCTAGGTTCTTCACGACGGCCGAGAGAAGAACTCATCTCACTATGATCCATCAATACGTCGAGACGCACGGCATAGACAAGCAACCAAGTCAAGTCACTTTATCTACACGCAGTTTCATACCGACAACTCGTCCTCAAGTTGTCTCGGTTGTGATCCTTTTATATCTCATTAAGCTTGACCAATCGATATGACACTCGTGATCTTCTACACATCGTATGATCTAACTTATATGAGATAAGGGGACACGATATATGCAATCAAGTAATCAATTCAGATAGGAGATTGTAATAGTGGTAACAGAAACATTGTATACAAGCTCAACCATAACGCTTTCAAGATACAACCAACAATCTCCCACTTATACTAAAGCAAACTTTTAGTATACAATGTGTTTTCTACTAGCTATTACAAACAAAACCATCACTTTGCTTCTCCCACTTATACAAAGTTTTTTCTAAGTGGGTGCCATCAAGCGCAATCCAAGTCCTCCGACGTGTCCGTCTGAGACTTTTACGGCGGGTTCTTCGTGAATGGATCCGCTAGGTTATCCGTTGTATCAATCTTTTCAATCAGCACGTCCCCTCTTCTCACGATTTCTCGTATGACATGGTACTTTCTCTCTATGTGTTTGGTCGCCTTGTGGGTCCGTGGTTCCTTCGAGTTTGCAACTGCACCTGAGTTATCACAGTAAACTATGATACTCTTGGGCAAACCAGGTACCACACCTAGATCCATGAGGTAGTTCTTGAACCATACAGCCTCCTTAGCAGCCTCCGGAGCGGCTACATATTCGGCTTCCATGGTAGAGTCCGCTATGCATCGCTGCTTTGCACTCCGCCAGGATACGGCTCCACCTCCCAAGGTAAACACATAGCCTGAGGTAGACTTTTTCTCATCACGGTCGACTTTGAAACCGAGTCAGATAACCCAAAGGCATTAGACTATATGCATGGTAAACCAAACCTATAATCTCGAGTCCTTTCGTGCACTTGAGTATTTGCTATCGCAATTCAATGAGCTTGTCCGTGGTTAGATCGATATTCAGCTACTATGCCTACCACATAGCAGATATCGGGCCTCAGACATAGTATTGCGTACATGAGACTTCCTACGGCGAAGCGCAGGAACTTGTCTCATTTCCTCTATCTCCTTTGCGGTCATGGGTGGATCGCTCCTTAGATAAAGGAACGCCATGTCCGAAGGTAGAAATCCTTTCTTGGCGGTCTCGCATACTAAAACGAGTAATCACGGTATCAATGTAAGACGCCCGAGATAAGCTCAACATTTTCCTCTTGCGATCTCGGTAAACCTTGATCCCAAGAATGTACGCCGCATCTCCTAAGTCTTTCATTTGAAAGCGATCGGATAACCAACTCTTTACGTCGATAACAACTTCACATTGTTGCCAACTAGAAGAATGTCATCTACATAAAGTGCAAGAAATACCACATCACCGTTGACATCTAAACGATACACACAACTCGCTAGCAACTAGGTAAATCCATAGGATTTCACCACCTCGTCAAAACGTAAGTTCCGGGATCGTGAGGCTTGCTTAAGCCCATAAATGGACTCTTAAGCTTCCATACTAGATGCTCTTCACCTTTCACCACATAACCTTGGGTTCTTTGCATATAGATGTCTACCTTCCTCAAGGTAACCGTTTAGAAAAGCGGTTTCACATCCATTTGCCAAACCTCTGGGTTCGAGTGGGCTGCTATGGCCGAAGAATTCGATGGACTTGAGCATTGCTACAGCGAAAAGGTCTCATCGAAATCGATGCCCTCAACTGAGTGTACCCTTTCGCCACAAGCACGGCTTTAAAAAGTCGAAACCTCTCCATCCGAATCTCTCTTCCTCTCAGATACCCACTTACTACCTACGGCTTCCTTGCCATCCGGTAGAGGTGTCTTTCATATACATCCATAGTTGTTATGGACTCATTTCTAAGTCCATAGCGGTGTGCCATGATCTTGCATCAATGTCTTGTATCGCCTCATTTGTATGTGCATGGGTCGATTATTGCACCGCCGCTTCACGAGACTAAACCAAGATTCACCCACGAACATAAATCGCTCGGGTTGACGAACAACCCTCCCACTACGATGAGGCGCCATCGGCACAATGGCAATGGTGGGTGCAGATACTTGTGGTTCTCATCTTGCACAACTTGCGTGTGTAGGTACCACATGCTGGTCGGTATCTCCAAAGGAAAGTCGACCCACTTTAATTTCTTGAAGTATCTCGGTGTCGATCCTCCCACCGCATACCCACATCTCGCACTTTGGCCTAATCGGTGGTGGAATACGATCATCTTCCAATTCCTCAAGAATGATTTCAACTTTGGATTTGTGGTTTGTCATATAATCCTCTTCTAAGAATCGGGCATTAGTGCTATTAATGACCTTCCGATCCTTAGGACTATAGAATAAAACACCTTCGCTCCTCTAGGATAGCCAATAAACATGTTTTGCGCCGATCTAGCCTCCAACTTATCGCCTTCTTGTTCAAAGACTTTGGATCGCCCCATATCCTTATGTGGCTTAAACTGAGGCTTGCGCCCAAACCACAACTCGAAGGGGTCTTTTCGGTGATTTGGATGGTACTAGATTCAGCAAGTATGTCGCCGCTTCTAAGGCATACCCCGAGCGAAATAGGCAATCTTCGCATAACTCATCATTGATCTAACCATTTCTAAAAGAGTCATATTTCTTCGCTCGACACACCATTTTGTTGTGGTGTGCCGGTGTAGTGGTGGGAGGTAATCCCACACCGCACCAAATAGTCCATAAACTCGTTATCGAGGTATTCGCCACCGCGATCAGACCATGATGACTTGATACTTTACCAAGCTTCGTCTCCACTTCCGCCTTAAACTCTTTGAATTCTCAAAGCATTCTGACTTCGGTGAAGCGGTATATGTATCCGTACCTTGAGTAATCGTCGATGAAAGTGACAAAATACTGTATTCTCCACGAGCTTGTGTGGACATCGGTCTCACACAGTCGAATGGACTAGCTCCAACACTTCTTTGGCTCTATAACCCTTCGCCAAGGGTCCGGGTCGACATCTTTCCTTCTATACAGATTCGCAGATCGGAACGAGATGGCGTGAGATTACCCAACGCCCATTCTTAGCAGGTCTTTGGATCCTATTTAGATTAATGTGACCTAATCTAAGATGCCGGAGAAATGTGGTGTCATCTTCACAAGAAAACTTTCTCTTTTTAAGGTTTGTAGATGATGCAACATAGTTATAGGTATTATGTTTAGCGAAATAGTATAAAGCGAATTATATAATGTGCCAACACAGATAACCGTCATTTCTTATGATAGAAACACCACTATCAAAAATATCCGAATATCCATGAATAAATAGTTTGAAATCGAACAAGGTTTCGCGAAACTCCGGCACATATAAACGTCTTTTAAAACTAAAGCGTTCTCTCAAACATAAAGTAACATCTCCAACCGCAACGGCCTCGATTTGCGTTGCCCATGGAGATCGTTATCTCGCCATCACTCGCCTCCCTTGTCCGCAGGAACCTCGCAGGTGTAACAAACATGATCGGTCGCACCGTGTGTCTACCCAAGAATGGGTAGAACAAGTCGCTAAACATGTTTCCGTTACTAAAGCAAATGGCGCACTTGAGCCTGAGCATAGGGCACTGGCCTCCAATGCCTGGGCCCACCGCACTGAAGCACTTGCCCTCTCCTTCGCTTCTTCGAGCCTCCGTGGCGCTCATGTTCTCGCCCTACTACTCCCACTAGTTCCTTGCCTCTACCACCTTTGGTGCCCTTTTCTTTCCATTTTGCAACGGAAAATTTGGGCCCTTAGATGTGCTAGCAAGAGCATGTGCTCCTTTTCCCATAACTCCTTCCATGACCACGAGATCATTAAACAACCGACTAAGTGTATACTGGTCTTGCTCATGATCGCATTCACGCGAAAGTTCTCAAAAGACTTGGGCGGTGTGTTGAGGATGATATCGACCTGGCTTCACCGTCAATACCTCATCCCAACCGATCAAGACTATCCATGAGATGAGTCATGTGGGAGACATGTTCATGAACCGAACTTCCTTCTTCCATCTTACATGCCAAGATTTCTCTCATTGTGTGGAAGCGGATCGTCCGATCCGATTGCCCAAACTTACCTCGAGACTTGACCATATTTCGTCGCGTCTACCATCGATCGATCGCACTGCAAGCCTTTGGACATTGTAGTCATCATATAGCACTTGGCCATATTGTTCGACTTATGCTAAAGTCCGCCGACTCGCCGCTCATTAGTCGATCGTCGAGAAGGGCATCGGGTTTAGGAGTAGTGAGAACAAACATGTGTTCTTCAATGATAAGAACATATTCCATGTTTCGCTTCCACTCGATAAAATTCGGACCGGATAAGGGATTTTGTGCGAGCATATTGATAATCGCTGTAAGAGACATATCCGAAAAGACAATGTAAACACATAAGCATACGATCGCACATAATTTGAATAACAATATTGTAACCTTGATAAAACAATATTGATTGAAACCTCCAATCGCCCAAGGAATCCCACATGCAAGCCACGCTTGTGGACGCCTTACATGAACCCCTCGACTGCACTAAAATATACATTTTAGTCGCTTAATTTCAATCCATGTCAACTTATCCTTATGACAAATGAAATTAATGATTGGGCCTTACTAGACCACATCACTATCGCAAGAAGCGGACTTCATGAAGTTGTACTCGAGGTGATGTCTAGCAATGACCACAATTTTAAAAAGAGAAATGAATTTTAGAATTGGCATACTCACTCGGACCATACCGCCCAATTCAAATTCTTTTGTTATCTCCTTTAAAACTATCTCTAGAGAACTTATGAAAATCGCACATACAAGTAAGCCATGCGTGTGGACGTTTACATGAAACTCCCACTTCTCAATAGATTTAAAAGGTTTTATTTAGAAATCTCATCAAACAAACTTATGATAAGCAAGTAAAGCAAGCCACGCTGCGTGTGGGCGTTTACTCACAGCAAGCGCCTCACTTTGTATAGAGATCAAAAGTGGAGGTCTGACATTTTAATTTGAAAAATTAATATGTCGGGTTACTTGCTTAGTCTTTTGTTTCAAAAGGTTTGTCCATGCAGATCACGTAATCTAGCATGCTTTTCTATAGAACTCAACATCTAAAACATGCTCGCAGTAATTCTAAAATATGCTTGAAAACGCGATAAACCTAGCATGCTTACTATGTGCATCCAATCACGAAAACATATAATATGTTTGTCACGTAATATAAACATACATAGCATGCTATCGCATAAATTAAACATCCACGACATGCAATGAACGATAAAATAAAATAAAACGCTCATCGTGGCCCACTCGTGGAACACGCACTTTCGCCTAATCTATTACATAGAATTGCAAAGCATGATCTTCGAACTCGGAAACGGGCCTCGCGTGCACGGGCACGGACCGGATTCGTCAAAACTCGATTCGGGCCGAACAGTGAAACGGGCCGAATCGGGTCGAAAACCGGAATAGGCCAAAATCGGATCGGGCCGAAAACGGTCGTGGCCGAACCGGGTCGGGTCAACCCGCAACAAACGGGCCGGGTCGATGGCGGGCCGGGGCGCTAAGCATAGCCCATGCGCGCCAAGACCGCGCCGCCGCCCATTCTCGCAGAGAAAATCGGCGACTGAGGTTTCTGCGCAATTCTACCGAGGCCGCCGAGGCCTCGCGAGATTCGCGCGCCTCGCTTCGCCCACGCCCGCGCCCCGCCGAGCCGCCCGAGGTTTCCGCGCAACACGCGCGCCGGGCGAACGATGCCGAACGCTGCGCTGCGTCTCAAGACCGCCGAGTGCCGCACGCCGCGCGTGGCGCCGCCCGCACCTACCCGTAACACGTTGAGGTTTCCGGTGCTCTTCTCGCCGAGATCTGCTGAGTGCGCTGGCCGCCGCCGAAGCGGCGCCGAGGCGCCCGCGCCAAGCGCGCACCCCGCACCGCCTCGGCCGCCGAGCCGCGCGCCCACCACCGCCTCGCGCCGCGACGCCTCGCATCGCCGATGCCGCCAGAACGCGCGGCACGGCACCGAAGCCGTGCATCCGGTTTCTCCCGCAAGTCTTCGCTCGCCTCGTTCTTCATGCTTTGCTCGTTTTCTTTACGATAAGATTTACAGGAAAATCTAATCTAAGCACGGATTTTCTCGTGGTGAAAACAAAACCGACAAAAATAAAACCGAGCCACGATGAACGATGATTCAACAATTAATTAATTGCACGTTATAATCAAACGTGAATTAATCCAACAGAGCCAAGATACCGATCCCGTGCTCGATACCAATTGTAGGAAATCTTATTTTAACCTCTCCCGAGGATCTATTTTCGATGTTTAATTCACCATACATTGATTATATTCCTAGATGCGCCTATATAATTAATTGCAACACGTAGGAGTTTTCTGTTTACCTTTGAATCTGTCGGGATGAACGGATGAACGGATCGAGACTCGTGCTTTGATCTTTCGGATCTGTATCCGGCTGCCCAAACTCCAACGTCGGTGAGGACGATCTATGGAGAATGCTACGAAAATCACCTCCTTTTTCTCTCACTTAATTTTGAAAATTCCTCACAATGGACTCTTGTGATTCTCGAAAATTGCCAAGGATAAAGATTGAGGATTAACTTTGATCTTATCTCTTACCTTATATTTATAATGTATGACCATAATCCCATTAGGAAAGGATCCATGCATATCCCATAAATATAATAATATCCTTATGGATAAAGAAGATAAAATCCTTGCCATGTAGAGAGGAGGCGATTTTCACTAATTAACGGGCTCTGGATGGGCCAGCCCAGGATCAAATGCAAGGAATAAAGATGGGCCTCAAATAAATTAATTATCTTATGTTCACCGTAACATAAATTAATTTATAAACATTCATTCATGCCACTAGAGAATAAATGTCGACTTACCCTTTATTACCGAAGGTGAGTCAAGCCTTGCACTTAGACATTACGAATCCCGTATTTAAGATATCAGACGTCCATTAATTATTTATAGCATTCTGATCGCTTAAAATAATTAATATCTTTAATTCCTTAAGTAGTACCACTCAACCTTATTATTGTACTTGAGCTAACTCAACTGTAGGGTTTAGTACAATAAACCTTTGAGCTCCTTAAGGGACGCCATCATCCTTAACGGATACGGTGACTCGACATGATAACTAGCATGACATACAAGCACCGCCACCACCCAAGATGCGGAGAATATTGGGTTAGAACATATAACCTCACCCATAACAAGTCAAAGTGATGGTCAAGAACTCATACTCATCTAATACCTTATCGAGGTTTAGATCATCGTAAGTCACCGAGATCTAGGTTCTTCACGACGGTTAGATAGAAGAACTCATCTCACTGTGATCCATCAATACGTCTCGTAGTAACCCGAAAGTTTTAAGTCTTAGTTAGTCCCTAATTAGGGATAATTAGAGGTTTAAAAGTATTAAATTCTTAAGAAATTATAAAGAAGTGCATAATGGATTATTAATCGATAGAAATTGATTATTTCTTAATTGAAGAATATGAGATTTGAAAACTTAGAGAATAATTAGAAATGAGTCTTATTATGATAAAATATGAATTTTGTGATAATAAATATGTGTTGAATGAAAAATGCTATTAAATAAAAATTATGCTATAGAATGCATTAATTATATGGGAATTTTCTTATGAAATGAGATGAATTATTGTTCAAGCCATTAAATGACTTGAATAAATTTATTTTATTATTATCTAGTGATGAAGGAATTATTTTTCATGATTTTCGAAATTTAAGGAAATTAAGTGTAACTAATTGAATTTTAACATATGAAAGAATTTAATTTATGTTATATGAATTTAATTTCAATCATGGATATAACTTGTTTTAGGATTTATTAATCATTAGAAATATAGTTCTAATAATTAAAATATACTAAGGTATAACCTTAGTAAAAGTTGAGGTGAAATTATAAATTTATGGAAATTTGTGTCTAATGTTAATTAAATGAAAACAAAATGTAGATGAAATGTAAATTAACTTTCTAGAATTTTTCAAATAACATAAGAACATCATCTCCTTATTTTTCTTCAAACTTTCGCCAATATACACACTAGCACACACTAAAATTTTATTTTCATATTAAATCCATATTTAAGTGTGAAATTTGTGGTAATTCACTCCAAGCAAGGTAATTATTTCATTTAACTTAAGTTTTCATTGTTTAAATTGATATATATGATCTTCTATGATCCTATTATTTTCGAAAATTAGGAAGTATTGTTTATGATTGATTTGTTTAATTTTTGTTATGTTTATTGAATTAATTATGTTTATGAGGCTTAATTAACATATGCCATGGAATTAAATTCCTTAAATTCATGAAGTTGAAAAATTAAAGAATCCTCCATAAACCCTAAATTTTGTATATGAATGATATGTTATAATTTAGTTGAATTGGGTTTAAATAAATACTTAGGAATGATTATAAACATCATATGATTAAAGAAATTGAAAGTTAAATCATGTTTATTAAGAACCCTAAATTTTCGAAAATTAAGGATGAATAGAACTTAGGGATTTTGATTTTATTTGATCTATTTCATATGATATTTATGCTTTAGGATATAAATAATGCATAACATGAATTTATAAGAATTTAATTAATGCATATGAATAAAGTCGAATTTTCAAAATTAAGGGATATCTTGAACTTTGATTTCTTGATTTTATTTATTGTATTTGATGTGATATTTGAGATCTATGATAAAATAATGCTTAAGTTGAATTTATAGGATTTTATGGACATGAATCGTAAAAGTTGAAACATTAAAGTTTAGTATAAAGCATGATTTTATGTGATGACCTTGACCAAGATTGAATGGATCATGGATTAATGATCATTGATTCTAAATGAGTATAATTATGAGACATTTGATATTAAATGAATTTTAGATAGTAAAACTATTGAAATTTTCTATATGTGTAATTGAAGGGCATTAGGCGATTAAAGTGTAAATGAATGAGTTTAAGTTTGTTTTAAGTTTCTAAATGCATAATTATGTATATGGTGATGATATTGGGGAGTTTGGGATGAAATTGGAAGAGTTTGAATTAATTGGGCTATCCATATTACAAACGTTACTCTGTCGAAAATTCGTTAGAAATTATTTATTTATCAGACGTTTGAAATTCTAATTAGTGAACTATTAATAAGTGGTTAAGTGGATAAGAAAGTATGCTAAATTCAATAATAATTTTATGTTACAAGGATCAGTGGGTGAGGAAGGACATAAAGAACGAACAATTTGAAAAAGTGGAGTAAAAAGTGACTACTAATCAGGTGGGCATTTCTTAACTATCTTTTAATGAGCGCTCAATGAATTATTTATTTCTCAAAATGAAAGTGCATGTTTTGTAAATGAGTTGACTTGCCTATTTTAGCATATGCATTATGCCTATCTACGAGATCATAGACGACGTCGGGCTTGTGCTGGATGATCTCCCAGTACGAGTCGTGTGTACACAAGGATGATCGGGGAGCCTTCGGGACCGATCACGGTATTGAGAGGGAGGCCTACCTCTCGGTACCTAGAAAGGAGCGTAGATATGGTATCCGTGAATGGAGCCTACGGACCGACACGAAAGATCACGGCATAGATGAGATAGAATGATAAGAAGCATGCATCATGAAATGTTTTATATGTGAAAAGCTAACACAGTTTATTTCACTAAAACCCCGTGTTAGAAAAATAAATGGCAAGTCAATTGTGTTTTATGGCGGTGCCCACCGAGTACTTTCGGTGCTCACGCCCGCATATGTTTTCCTATATGCGTGTTGCAAGGAGATGGCGAGAGAAAGGACACCGAGCTAGGTTTTTGATCATGTACATAAATCTTTTGTCATGCCCGGAAGTTGTGTCTTCATACACAATTCTCACCACCTTATCTGTGCATACTCAATTTTGTCGACACCAATATGAAACCATCGCTCTTGAATGTCCTCGAACTTGGTATACTTGATGTATATAAATATGATGGTTGTTGTTGATGATCTTGTTGGAGGTCGAATTGTTTCGCTGGTTTATTGTCGTTTTGGTTATTCGACTATCCTATTTTCAAACGAAACCACCGCAAATTTTTGTAAAACCTGGCAACTTGAACATTTGAGTTATCTCTATTGAGAAATTATGATCTAAACTACCCCATAGTCACGACTTGTGCTTAATTAGCTAGTTAATTAAGTAATTAATAGTAATTACTTGATTAGTTAGTTAATTAAGTAGGCGGTCGTGATGAGTGGTATCGAGCAAGTGTTTGGCTCGTGCTGTTGGCTTATTTAGCCCAAACCTCTATTTGAAAAACCTTGAGTCCTAAAAGTTGAAGAATATGGTAATGCTCAATGATCCAACTCCGCCTCCAAATTTAGCTGTGTATGATAATTTTAATATTTTAAAGATTTAATGTAAGTGATGAATGAAATGTTAAGATGGACTATTATGGAATGGCTAAGTATATATATTTGCTTCGCTTCTTTTTCTGCGTTATAAATTTTATAAGAGGATGGCGAGAACTTGAATAACTTCAAAGAAGTTTATACGCTAGACTTCACGAATAGGAAAACGGGTGATGATTATAAATACAAGGCTCTATTCGTGATATAGATCCGTGATTAAGTGTGGAATGTAGTTAGAAGGTATGGTGTAGTAGATTAAGATAGTCGCTTGATTAGTGCGTGCCTCGCTCTTAGATGTGTGGATGGGCCCTTGAGGTTGCCTAGATTTTGTTTGTCCGTAACTAGAGGATGTCATAAGTCTAGTACGGAACAGCCTCGTATATTCAATATTTCTCCGTTAGTTAAATTATTCTTTCAACTCGCTTATGTTGATATTTATCGTGAATTAGATGATATTCTAGTTTTCTTTTTTAGACCCTAAATGAACTTGAAAGTGTTAAATTGGAGTTGAAAATGTAAATACAGATCCGCTTGTTTGGTCCCGATTACCTTTGGGATTATTTGTTGATTGTATAGAATCCCGACTAAGTTCTTTCGATATGGATCTGTATGATCATTCTTTGTATAAGAACCCTTCCATTTGAAATTTCCTTTTCTACTTCGAGGTGATAATAACTTTTCACTGTTCCGATACTTGTAAATAGAAAATTTGTACTCAATGGGCACCTCTACCTTTCAGCCTTTATCCACCCGGAATTGACTTTGTCGTGAGGACAGCAACACTTCGGAGAGTTAGCACACCTCATCTTAGGTATTCCAAGAGTTTCGTAAGAGTTAATAGAAATATTAGATGTATGATATCAAAGTGGTGTGTAGGTATTAAAAGCGGGAAGGTCGGCCCTAGATATTCCTTAAAAATAATTTTGTTTTGCCTTGTATCCTTTAGAAGGTGTGAATTTTAATGAACTGTTATCCATTCTTGCTTTAATTACTTTTATGCTTAACCATTTGATTGTAACCCTAGCTATTTGTGAAGATGTTGTTTCCTCCTGTATTGCTATCCTATTAAACATTGTGAAAATTTCCTATTTTATTTAAATTATAGAATGCCTCCAAGAAGAAGAAGAATTGAATCAATTTCAATGGAAGCTCAACAAAGTGCTACAACCCCATCAATTGAACATGCCTTCACCCCTGACCGCAAGAAAAATTTCGAATTATTCCTCAAATGTAATCCACCAACTTTCACCTGGTCATGATCCTGCTGAAGCGTAAGAGTGGGTCGATCAGAGAAAAGATTTTCGATTTTTAGAATGTTCGGATCAAGAGTGTCTTCTGTGTAGGATTTCTTCTCGAGGGACCGGTGATTATTGGTGGGAATCTCGCTTTAAAACATTTATGCACCCAGTTAGAAAGCTTAACATGGGAAAGATTTAAAGAAGAGTCAGATGTGAAATTTATTCCCGCATGACTACCGGAAGCGAAGGAGATCGAATTTATGAATTTGAAGCGTGGTTCTAAGACAGTAGCGTATCATGATGTGGAATTTTGTGCCTTAGCACGGTATGCACCGCACAAAGTGGAGTCGATGAGAAAATGGCCGAGCTGCTTGCTCAGACTCCGACAAGAAATTAGGTCGTGCTAGCTGCACAACCTTCCTCGACGATGTCAAACGCTAAATCGAGCGTTGGATATGGAAATGGGCTGCAAGTCGAAAAGTCCGAGCCACTGTCTCAACTCGGACTCAACTTTCCTCAATCTGGACCCAGAGAGGTAGATTCAAAGGAAAAGAAGGTGGGAAGATAAGAGTTTTGCAAGAAAGAAGCCTTTCCGGAGGCTCGGTCAATCGTCGAAAGGGTCATTTCGACCACCATCCCAAGGATTTCCTCAACCTCCTCGCGCCAACTTAGAGTGCCGATATGTTCCCTGTGGAAAAGCTCATTCGTGGATCCATCGTTTGGGAAGCAATACTTGTTACACTTGCGGACAATTTGGCCACTACTCTTTAATTGTCCAAATCGCACTAAAATGCCAGAAATAGTGGACGAAAAACTTCTTCCAAACCCACCCAACCTCTCGAAAGCAATTGTCGGATATTCTTCTCAACCTCAATCTCAAGACTGCAATCTTACGTACCATTGGTTCTGTGATAACACCCAAGTCGATTCAACCTCAATCCTTTCAAGTATGACTTCTAGAGCTTATGCTATCCATCGAAGCAACACAAGAGAACTCCGTAAATTTGACGGTATGGGACGTCCGAATGGCGTACCTATTCTTATTCTTTTCGACATGGAGCCTCGCGATTCATTTATTTCATCCGCATGTGTAATTGCTTTGAGCTTCCCATAAAGTAAGATGAATCGAATTTTAGTGTGTCTACCCTTTAGGCGGTCACTTTAGTTAATCAAGTATGTCCTAACTTAGAATTTGAGTTAGGATCCCTAAAGCTAAAAGTCAATCGTTGCGCTTATTACCGGATGAGGATGTAGACTTGATCCTAGGGATGGATTGGTTGACTAAAATTTTGCTAAAATTCATTGTGAAAAAGGGGAGATAGCCTTTCAACCACCTGGAAAAGAATCCACTTGTTTCTATGGGATAGATGAAAAGAAGAGATGGATTCCCATAGTATCTGCTTTGCAGATGGAGAAGATGATAAGATGCGAAGAAAATCAGGTTTATCTAGTATACCTGAATGAAAAGGATAAAATGGAAAAGAAAATAGAAGAGGTACCTGTGGTAAGAGAATATTTAGATGTTTTTCCGGAGAAATTGTCGCCATCACTTGAATAAGCGATTAGATTTTGCGATAGATCTTGAACCTGGATCGGCACCTGTGTCGAAAGCTCCTTATCGAATGGCACCAAAGGAACTTCAAGAGTTGAAAGTTCAGTTACAAGAACTTTTAGACATGGGTTTTATTCGACCCAGTGCATCGCCATGGGAGCACCATCCTTTGTCAAGAAGAAAGATGGTACCTTAAGGATGTGCATTGATTATAGGGAGTTGAATAAATTGAAATTAAAGAATAAGTATCCTCTCCTCGAATAGATGACTTGTTCGATCAACTTAGAGAAGCTCGTGTTCTCAAAGATCGACCGAGCTCGGATATCATCGGTTGAAGGTTAAATCGAAGATATACCTAAGACGACTTTTCGGACGAGATATGGTCACTACTGAATTTGTGGTAATGCCATTTGGGTTGACAAATGCTCCAGCTATATTCATGGACTTGATGAATCGAGTATTCCATGAATACCTTGATAAGTTCGTTTAGTATTTATTGATGATATTCTAATCTATTCAAAAGCGGTGGAACATGAAATGCATTTAAGAATGGTGCTAGAAAAGTTGAGGCGGAAAAGTTATCGCCAAGTTCAAGAATGTGAATTCGCCCAAGAAGTGAATTTTCGCCACATCGCTTCGTGGAAGGAATTAAAGTTGATCCGCAAAAGTGCAAGCAAGTCTTAGAATGGAAGACCCCATCGACCCGTAGCGAGATTCGCAGTTTCTTAGGCTAGCAGGATATTACGGAAGATTCATGAAGGATTTTTGAAAATTGCTAGACCCATGACCCAACCCATTGCGGAAGGGAGTGAAGTTTCGATGGACTCAAGAATGTGAAAATAGCTTCCGTGAACTCAAGGACAAGTCGACTTCGCACCAAGATTGATAATACGGATCCCGATAAAGTACACTCTTTATACAGATGCGTCGAAGAAAGGAATCGGAGGTGTCTTAATGCAAAATGGAAAAGTAATCGCGTACGTCTCTCGCCAGTTAAGACCTCATGAACTTAATTATCCTACGCATGACTTGGAGTTAGCCGCCGTCGTGCACGCATTAAAGATTTGGAGACATTATCTGTATGGATCAAAATGTGAGATCTATACGGATCACAAAAGTTTGAAGTATTTCTTCGAACAAAAGGATCTGAATGTACGACAACGAAGATGGCTAGAATTGGTTAAAGATTATGATTGCAAAATTAAGTACCATCCCGGAAAAGCAAATGTTGTCGCCGATGCGTTAAGCCGAAAAAAGTCAGGAAAGATTAGGACATCTCCTAACTGAAAATGATGAATTGATTCGTGATTTCAAAAGATGAGGTTGGAGATAATATTACCTCCACGCACTATTCGAGGTATCATCGCAACGTTAGTTGTTGTACCGACTTGAGGGCTCGAATAATTGAAGCGCAGCGATATGATGATTAACTCGAGAAGTTACGAAGGAAAATCCGAACAGGAGAACTATCGGGCTGCAGAAGTCAAGATAATGCGATTATGTTAGGAAATCGATTACGTGCCCAATGATATGAAGCTAAAGATGAGATTATGAGCGAAGCTCATAATGCTCCATATTCCGCTCATCCCGGAACACCAAGATGTACAGAGATCCGGGCAAGATTTAAATGCGGACATGAATGAAAGAGAAATAAGATCTTTTGTCGAACGATGTTTGGCATGCCAACAAGTCAAAGCACTCCATCAGAGACCACATGGAAAGTTGCATCCTCTGGAAATTCCAGAGTGGAAATGGGATCATGTAGCAATGGACTTTGTGACGGGTTTGCCCAAGTCAAAACGTGGAAACACATCGATTTGGGTAATAGTTGATCGATTAACGAAGAGTGCTCACTTTATCCCGATCCCTGTTACTTATGGAGCAGATAAATTGGCACAAATATATATACGAGAAATAGTGCGATTGCATGGAGTGCCGATTTCGATTACTTCGGATCGCGACACCAAGTTCACCTCACGGTTTTGGGTGAGTTTTCAAAAAGAATTAGGTACTAAATTGAACTTTAGTACAGCATTCCACCCACAAACTGATGGTCAAACAGAAAGAACTATCCAGACGCTAGAAGATATGCTTAGAACAGTGGTGTTAGATAGAGGTGATCAATGGGAACAAGCCTTGCCGTTGGTTGAATTCGCATATAACAACAGTTATCAGGCTACGATTCAAATGGCGCCATACGAAGCTTTATACGGCAAAAAGTGCAGATCACCCCTCTATTGGGATGAAGTCGGAGAAAGAAAAGTTCTAGGCCCGGAGGCAATAGAAGAAATGATTCAGATTGTGAAGCAAATCAGGAAAAGGATGCAAGAAGCTCAAGATAGACAGAAATCTTATGCAGATAACCGTCGATCTGAATTGAAATTTGATGCAGGAGATAAAGTTTTCCTAAAAGTCTCGCCAACCAAAGGAGTTCACCGCTTCGGAATTAAAGGAAAACTTAAGCCAAGATTTATTGGTCCTTATGAGATTATAGAAAAAGTGGGACCAGTTGCTTACCGACTAGCTCTACCGCCTAGTTTCGGTAATATTCATGACGTATTCCATGTGTCCCAGCTCAGGAAATATATCTATGATCCTAAGCATATAATACAGCAAGAGGAGATTATTCTTGAGCCAAACTTGAGCTATGAAGAAAGACCGAATGCATTTTAGGCAGAAAGAGCGAAGCTAAGGAATAAGTCCATTCCTTAGTAAAGTCCAATGGAGTCGCCATGGTCTGAAGAAGCAACATGGGAATTAGAAGATCGATGAAAGAAAGATACCCGAATTATTTTCTAGGTACGAAATTTCGAGGACTAAATTATTTTAAGGGGAGGAATGTAGTAACCGAAAGTTTTAAGTCTTAGTTAGTCCCTAATTAGGGATAATTAGAGGTTTAAAAGTATTAAATTCTTAAGAAATTATAAAGAAGTGCATAATGGATTATTAATCGATAGAAATTGATTATTTCTTAATTGAAGAATATGAGATTTGAAAACTTAGAGAATAATTAGAAATGAGTCTTATTATGATAAAATGTGAATTTTGTGATAATAAATATGTGTTGAATGAAAAATGCTATTAAATAAAAATTATGCTATAGAATGCATTAATTATATGGGAATTTTCTTATGAAATGAGATGAATTATTGTTCAAGCCATTAAATGACTTGAATAAATTTATTTTATTATTATCTAGTGATGAAGGAATTATTTTTCATGATTTTCGAAATTTAAGGAAATTAAGTGTAACTAATTGAATTTTAACATATGAAAGAATTTAATTTATGTTATATGAATTTAATTTCAATCATGGATATAACTTGTTTTAGGATTTATTAATCATTAGAAATATAGTTCTAATAATTAAAATATACTAAGGTATAACCTTAGTAAAAGTTGAGGTGAAATTATAAATTTATGGAAATTTGTGTCTAATGTTAATTAAATGAAAACAAAATGTAGATGAAATGTAAATTAACTTTCTAGAATTTTCAAATAACATAAGAACATCATCTCCTTATTTTCTTCAAACTTTCGCCAATACACACACTAGCACACACTAAAATTTTATTTTCATATTAAATCCATATTTAAGTGTGAAATTTGTGGTAATTCACTCCAATCAAGGTAATTATTTCATTTAACTTAAGTTTTCATTGTTTAAATTGATATATATGATCTTCTATGATCCTATTATTTTCGAAAATTAGGAAGTATTGTTTATGATTGATTTGTTTAATTTTTGTTATGTTTATTCAATTAATTATGTTTATGAGGCTTAATTAACATATGCCATGGAATTAAATTCCTTAAATTCATGAAGTTGAAAAATTAAAGAATCCTCCATAAACCCTAAATTTTGTATATGAATGATATGTTATAATTTAGTTGAATTGGGTTTAAATAAATACTTAGGAATGATTATAAACATCATATGATTAAAGAAATTGAAAGTTAAATCATGTTTATTAAGAACCCTAAATTTTGAAAATTAAGGATGAATAGAACTTAGGATTTTGATTTTATTTGATCTATTTCATATGATATTTATGCTTTAGGATATAAATAATGCATAACATGAATTTATAAGAATTTAATTAATGCATATGAATAAAGTTGGAATTTTCGAAAATTAAGGGATATCTTGAACTTTGATTTCTTGATTTTATTTATTGTATTTGATGTGATATTTGAGATCTATGATAAAAATAATGCTTAAGTTGAATTTATAGGATTTTATGGACATGAATCGTAAAAGTTGAAACATTAAAGTTTAGTATAAAGCATGATTTTATGTGATGACCTTGACCAAGATTGAATGGATCATGGATTAATGATCATTGATTCTAAATGAGTATAATTATGAGACATTTGATATTAAATGAATTTTAGATAGTAAAACTATTGAAATTTTCTATATGTGTAGTTGAAGGGCATTAGGCGATTAAAGTGTAAATGAATGAGTTTAAGTTTGTTTTAAGTTTCTAAATGCATAATTATGTATATGGTGATGATATTGGGGAGTTTGGGATGAAATTGGAAGAGTTTGAATTAATTGGGCTATCCATATTACAAACGTTACTCTGTCGAAAATTCATTAGAAATTATTTATTTATAAGACGTTTGAAATTCTAATTAGTGAACTATTAATAAGTGGTTAAGTGGATAAGAAAGTATGCTAAATTCAATAATAATTTTATGTTACAAGGATCAAGTGGGTCAAGGAAGGACGTAAAGAACGAACAATTTGAAAAAGTGGAGTAAAAAGTGACTACTAATCAGGTGGGCATTTCTTAACTATCTTTTAACGAAGCTCAATGAATTATTTATTCTCAAAATGAAAGTGCATGTTTTGTAAATGAGTTGACTTGCCTATTTTAGCATATGCATTATGCTATCTACGAGATCATAGACGACGTCGGGCTTGGCTTGGATGATCTTCCAAGACGAGTCGTGTACAAGGATGATCGGGAGCCTTGGGACCGATCACGGTATTGAGAGTGAGGCCACCTCTCGGTACCTAGAAAGGAGCGTAGATATGGTATCCGTGGAATGGAGCCTACGGACCGACACGGAAAGATGCCGCATAGCATGAGATAGAATGATAAGAAGATGCATCATGAAATGTTTTATATGTGAAAAGCTAACACAAAAGTTATTTCACTAAAAACCCCGTGTTAGAAAAATAAATGGCAAGTCAATTGTGTTTTATGGCGTGCCCATCGAGTACTTTTCGGTGCTCATACTCGCATATGTTTTCCCTATATGCAGTTGCAAGGAGATGGCGGCGAGAAAGGACATCGAGCTAGGGTTTTGATCATGTACATAAATCTTTGTCATGCCCCGGAAGTGTGTCTTCATACACAATTCTCACCACCTTATCTGTGTGCATACTCGAATTTTTGTTGACACCAATATGAAACCATCGCTCTTGAATGTCCTTGAACTTGGTATACTTGATGTATATAAATATGATGGTTGTTGTTGATGATCTTGTTGGAGGTCGGGAATTGTTTCGTTGGTTTATCGTCGTTTTGGTTATTTGGACTATCCTATTTTCAAACGAAACCCCGCAAATTTTTGTAAAACCTGGCAACTTGAACATTTGAGTTATCTCTATTGAGAAATTATGATCTAAACTACCCCATAGTCACGACTGTGTGCTTAATTAGCTAGTTAATTAAGTAATTAATAGTGATTACTTGATTAGTTAGTTAATTAAGTAGGCGGTCGTGACAACGCCAGAGACGTACCAGCATAGACAAGCAACCAAGTCAAGTCACTTCTTATCTACACCGCAGCCTATACCGATAACTCGTCCTCAAGTTGTCTTAGCTGTGATCCTTTTTATATCTCATTAAGCTTGACCAATCATACGACTCGTAATCTTCTACACACTGTATGATCTAACTTATATATGAGATAAGGGGACACAGATATATGCAATCAAGTAATCAATTCAGATAGGAGATTGTAATAGTGGTAACAGGAAACATTGTATACAAGCTCAACCATACTGCTTTCAGTATACAAATCCAACAATAGCAGCATTATACAATCTTGAGATACACCAAATGGATGTAAAAACGACATTTCTAAATGGAGATTTAGAAGATGAATTATATATGGAACAACCCGAAGGGTTCGTAGTTCCCGGCCAAGAAAAGAAAGTTTGTAAACTTGTCAAGTCTTTATATGGACTTAAACAAGCACCTAAACAATGACACGGGAAATTTGATCAAATAATGATGTCAAATGGATTCAAAATCAACGAATGTGACAAGTGTGTATACATCAAAGGTACATCAGACAATTTTATCATTGTGTGTCTACGTTGATGGTATGCTAATTATGGGTAGCAACAATAAAATCATCATAGACACTAAAGAAATGTTAAAGAAGAACTTTGATATGAAAGATATGGGATTAGCCGATGTGATTCTAGGAATCAAGATTACTAGAACACCGGAATAGTCTTATCACGTCTCATTATGTTGAGAGTGTGCTTAAGAAATTCAAAGCTTACGATCTACCTCCAGCTAAGACACCTGTTGACTTAAATGTACACTTAGCCAAAAATCGAGGAGAACTCGTATCACAAATGCACTATGCTAGGATCATTGGAAGCCTAATGTACTTAGCAAATTGTATGAGCCGGACATATCATACTCTATTAGCAAGTTGAGTCGGTTCACAAGTAATCCTGGAAAGGATCACTAGATTGCACTGACAAGAGTGTTAAGATACTTGAAACATACTAGCACTCATGGTATACATTATTCGAGATATCCCGCTGTTTTGGAAGGATATTGTGATGCCAATTGGATATCCGATACTAAAAACTCCAAATCCACAAGTGATTTTGTATTTACAATTGGTGGAGGAGCAATTTCATTGAAATCTTCTAAGCAAACTTGCATAGCCCGATCTACAATGGAATCGAGTTTATTGCTTTAGACAAAGCCGTGAAGAAGTTTGAATGGCTAAGAAACTTCTTAGAAGATATCCCCTGTTGGGAAAAACCTTTGCCTCCGGTTATGATACATTGTGATAGCATGACAGCCATAGGGAGAGCAAAGAATAATATGTATAATGGTAAGTCTCGACATATTCGTCGAAGACATAATACCGTTAGACAATTGATTACTACAGGAATAATGTGTATTGACTATGTAAAGTCAAAAGACAATATAGCGGATCCGGTTACTAAAGGTATCAATCGTGATCAATTATATGATGCAGTAAGGGGAATGGGATTAAAATCCACACGTTAAGCACACTTATAATGGTAACTCAACCATGATGATTGGAGATCTCAAAAACATGGTTCAATGAGACAACTAAGTTGTAGGAGTTCAAGTTGAGCACTTGAAAATTTTAAAATCCATTCTTGTAGCTGCTCAAGTGCAAACCTGTAGCTTGTGGTAAAAGGGTAAGCCTTTAAGGTTTTTAATGATTCCTATAGCCTTTTATAGGTGGAGTGTGGCATGATACTCTTTATGGGAGATCACCTATATAAGTGAAGAAGTGGGGCCGCTTCAAGATTACGATAACACTTATGAATCCAAGAAATGGTCCAAGGCCAAAATGGACACAACGTGAGAACGAAAGATATTAGATCTATTATTGTGTGTATGCTGTTGTCTTGGTTTACACTAAAGTTAAGTGGTTCAAGACATCGCGTTCACCAAGCAACGAGTAAACCGATAGCATTACACTAAGGAAGGTTCAAAGCTAACTACTACCTATCCCGATGCAATAATAGGTCGTCGGGACTTTGAAAACCTGCATTTGCATTAAATGTCATTCATGTGGGGATTGTTGGAAAATTATTATTTTCCATATGAATTTATTTAATAGAGTTGGTTATAGGTGGTTAAAAGCGTTAGAGGTACCTTTTCATACGAAAAGACGCACCTTTTCATACGAAAGACGTGACTTTTCATATGAAAAGACGTACCTTTCCATATGAAAGACGCACTTTTCACATGAAAGAAGACGCACTCTTCGGCGAAAAGACATCTTCATCTCTATAAATAGACCCATTTGGTAGACATTCAAATACACCAAAACGAAGATAATTAATCAATCTCATTCATTCTTCAAAGCCTCATCCCAGTATCAGTAGTTCGCGGAGTACGATTTCCTAGTAAAAGGTCTCGTATTCATAGAAAACCGTTGTATCTTGGGGACGCTTGCCGTTGAACCGTGTGTCTTGTGCGAGGCAATTTAGTCTTCTGAAAAGAGAGTCTAACTCTCGCCTCGGTTTTACATAGCATATTATTATTCTGTCTATTTTCTACACCCTACATATAACAGTTATTTTAGTAAATTCATGATTGCTTATAAGTTTATGAAAAAATAAGTTATGATTGACCAACTTATTTTTAGGGAAGCTTATATATTCTTGAAATTTATTTTCACAAATTATGTTCATTCATGAGCTTATTTTGTCTAACAATTTGTAACAATTTATAAGCTCTTAAACAGTTTATAAGCTATTTTAAAGAGTTTATAAGTTCAGCCAAATACCCTCTATGTGAACTTTCGGAAACTTGGAACTATATCCTTTTTTTTTTTTTCTTTTTTATCTTTTGGAGAGAAACAGAGAGCTATATTCTTGAACAAGTACATCTGTGAACTTGGAATTCATAAATGAAATTACGAATTCGAAATCAACATTTAAAAAAATCATAGAAAATTTGCAATTGTTATTTTCAATGTACACTAAATAAATTTCATATTTCTATATAATAACATGTAAACCATGAGATCAACATATTTTATATTTTCAAATTTGTATAAGAGTCAGTGCGTTGATGCTTCCAAGTATTGTGAGCTTATCGTTAGCTATTCCATTTTTAGACGAGTGTTTATTCATTTGTGAGCTGGAATTTTTAGAATATATTAATATAATTTTGTCGTAGTAAAACTTAAAATTTACTTGTATCTGTAAGCTCAAAAAAAGAATCTCTATCCATAAAAGAAAAATAAAATAAAATAAAATAAAATAAAATAATGCCGTATCCATATATATACGTGTCAAGTATCAATTGGTCAAAAGTTCATTGGAGGACGCGTTGAAAGGAAACAATGGTCCGAGTACCGTATCGTCACGTACGTGGCGCATTTTAGAGGAATTACGTGAATCTTGTGCATTGTTTTTCAGTTGTTTCTTTAGGTTTTTTAGAGGAAGATCCTTGCACGTGTTTGCTTCGCTAAACCTGGAGCTAATTAGCTGGTGACAAAAATAGCGCAATCAACTGAATTAATTGGAATTTAAACATGATATCTAGATACCAAAACAGGATACTATCTACGATTCGTATTCCATCTCTTAAATAAAATCTTGAGATTATCAATATGTGTAGTTAATGAACTTATTAACATATGGTGGTACTTCACAATATGAGATAATATCATATAATTAAACATTATATAGTACTACATCAAAATTACACATTGTGGTCATGTCGATACATCAAAATTTGACAAACGATAACACATTTTTCAATTTCTTTTTATTTTCGTTGGGGACAAAGATGAAAGTTGGTAGTCCTTCTTCTTCTTCTTCGTATCCGCGCACAAATATGGAGAAACAACTTCTCTAGCGAAATATCGTCGTAGCGGCAACGGTGGACAACATCAACGTCAGACAATGTGGCTGATAAGACAAGTTCTCGTTTGAATTTGAGAAAGAAAAAAAAAGAGAAAGTGATTTTGATAGAATATTGAGAAATCGAGAAAGATGGTGGCTATTAGTGGTTTAAAGTGAAATTAATTGGTAATAAGAAAAAGAGGCGACAGAACTGGTGAAACAAGGTGATGGGGGTTTTGTTGTCAGGAAGAGGAATGTATACTACAAAATAGAAACATGCATACTACGAAAAATTGAATTATGCATTCTACCAACATAAACCTACATACTTTAAACAAGAAAAGAAAGTTTGAAACACAATCAATCTTATATGTATATTTATGTTCGACCATATACATATTTTTATTTAACAATATGTATGCTTTTTTTTATATCACATAAGAAATCAAATTATAAATCTACCCTCATTGTAGCGAAATCAACGTCCATTAGCTTAAAAATTTATAAAAAAATCCTCATTATAGGATCTATAAGATAAATGGATGAGATTGAGTACTATATATTACATAAGGCTTGAATACTATATGAAATATCATATATATATATATATATATATAGTTAGGTTTAGATGAGAACTATTTTTATCCTAAAAACTAAGAACTAAATAAATTCCTTATGAAAGTTGATGAATCTGTTGAGAAATTTAATAAATCTAAAAATTCAAAATTTTCACTCATTTCGAATCTCATGAGGGGCGAAAATTATTTTTTGGATTCAGTAACTTGTCCGACGGATTTATCAATTTTTATATCGAATTCATTATTTTTTTGTTCTCATGTTCTCACGATAAAAATAATTCTCACATTAACCCTCCACTATATATATATATATATATATATTATGTATTGATGGTTTTTTGTGAGGACGTGTGATGATCGCATTCAATTAGAAATTGGGTCCCCACTTAATTAGGAAATATGGGGACCATACCTAATTAAGATTTTCAAATTAAGTATGAATTTTATGCATCCTATAATAAGAACGTCTTCACATGACATTTTGTCATATTGATAATCTACAATAGAAATATAAGACGGAATATATATAAAAAATATCGAAAGTCCTGTGTTACAATTTCAAAATGATGCACTGAAAATATCATATTACTAAAGATGTTGTTAATCGATAAAATTGTTGGCTAGGGATGTAGTGGGAAGGTCGATGGGCTTGACCACAATTGGTATTATGTTTAAGAGCCCAAAAGAGACCTATACCCGAAAAAGTATTTTCTTATGAAATAATATGGGCTATGGGCTTGCGTTTGTAGTTGGCAAAGCAAAGGATCTAGCAAGTTTGAACATTCTTTTATTGGGAGATATTTTGTTGATGTTGAAGAATTTTCTATGCTTATATATTATTTTCCTTCATATAGTAACAGAAAAAATTGAACTGTTCTACATATATATAAATAGAAAAGTGGAACTTAGTCATGCGCCAAATATATAATATCATAGGAGGTGGAAACACTCTACTGCTAAAATTCTTAGTACTATTATTAAGGCAGAAAATAGGAAACGATTTCAAGTGAACTTCGTAGATCCAAACTTACACACCTGTTCTACGTTTTGTGCATGCGAAATTCGTCGGCGACGAGATTCATTATTTCATTATCTTTTTGGAGAATTGTCAAAGAAGCACATTTTTTTTTAATTTATAAGAAGGGTTAAATAATAATTTATTTTGTAATCAAAAGTTGCAAGATGCTCTACACTTTTGCATATTCCTCCAAGACCTAATTTAACTTGATGAGAATTATGTTTGACTAGTATCAGCGGAGATGAGTTCGAATAAATCTCAATACAGTCGAATATGAGTTGACCAGTTTAATGCTTTCTATACTTTTGGTTAATCAACCGGAACACGCCCAAAATTTCTGACAAAGGATACACAATATATGATCACTTAATTTAATTCGAATATCACCATTAAATTAACATATTGTGTCACAGTAGACCTGAGTACATAATAAAATAATATCCCTGTTTTTGTTGCTTAGAAGTGTTGGCTCGGATTCCATGATTAATGTATAAACTAAAAAGTCTTGATTTCCAAAACTTGTGCTGCGAGTTTTAGCCGTGGAAGAAGCTATGGCACGGGCGCTGCCGCTGATATTTTTAGGGCAGCTGCTTTCTTTCGATTTGGCCATCATCAGCTTCACCGTTTCTTTGATTACCAATCAAGGTAATTTCGTTTATATTATTTTATTCCCCAGAAAGATCCAAATAAGGTTGTGATGTGTTGTTGGTGTAGGTGTGGATGCACCGATGAGTGTGTCGTTCTTTTCATATTTGGCTCTGGCTGCGGTGTACGGTAGCATAATGATTTGCAGAAGCCAGAAACTGCAGGTGATTTATGTCGAAATTTGAATCTCATGTTTGACTTTGAGAAATGAGAGAGTGGTAATTTGAGTCGATCCGGTTGAGTTCGGACACAGGTATCATGGTATTGGTATGTTCCTCTTGCGTTTGTTGATGTGCAGGGAAACTATCTCGGTAATGCTCATTCCTTCCCTTGTCCTAACGCATATTCCAGAACATTCTGGACATCCATTTCCTGATTTGTGATGTGTTGCAGTTACGAAAGCTTATGAGTACACATCGATTACAAGCGTGACGTTGCTGGATTGCTGCACCATCGCGTGGGCGATTGTGCTGACGTGGCTTCTGCTGGGCACGCGCTACGCCACGTGGCAGTTCGTCGGAGTAGGCGTCTGTCTGCTTGGCCTTGCTCTGGTGATCGTCTCTGATTATGACTCGAGTGTTCCAGGTCGCATTTTCTGCAATAATCCATTCTTTAATTACTTTTAAATCAGAAACAGATAAGCAAAAACCAAACCATATTGATGGATCTATCATTTAGGTGTGTGCAGGGGGGTCGCAACCTCTGTTTGGGGATGTTCTTGTGATTGCAGGAACAGTTTTCCTTGCAATGAGCAATGTTGGCATGGTTGGTAGTGAAGAATTGAAAATGTTTCTTCTTTTTTGTTTTGGTAAATGGAAATTATTGAATGTTAATTTGGTGCAGGAGTTTTTTGTGAAGAATAAAGACCGCGTTGAAGTTATGGCGATGATTGGGGTGTTTGGCATGTTCATCACTGGTGCAGGGATGTATCCTTTTTCTTAAAAAAATAACAATTACAGCAAAAATAAGCTCTGAATTAATGTTGTGGATGTTCTACTTCCTTCACTTGTTTTAGGGCTACATTCGAGAGGAAGAGCCTTGAGTCGATCACTTGGTCTCCTCAACTAGTAACTACTCACATTTCTAAAAATATTTCATTTCTAAATATATGCAACATTTCCTTGAATTATTTCCTCGTTTGAAGGTATTTCCCTATGCTGGTTGCACAATGGCGAGCTTTATGTTTTGTACGCTCGGCCCTCTTGTTTTAAAGGTCATCTTCATTAATTAATCATCATATTTAATTTGTGTGCAATTATGATTAACTTTTCCTAATCAAAGAACCGTGCGTATATATGGTACAGAGAGTGGAGCCACACTGGCCAATCTGTCTCTGCTCACATCTGATATGTGGGTGCTACTAATCAGAATCTTCATCTACAAGCAGCAGGTTTCCTTGATTAGTTTTATAGACTGAGTTTGATTTGAATTAGAGGGCATTTGATTGAGTTTATAAGTTGTTTATGAGTATATAAACTATTGCAAAATGTTTGGTAAAATAAGTACCTAAATAGATTATAAGCTATGAAAATAAGTTCTAATAATTTATAAGTTCATCTAAAAATAAATTGTTCAACTCCAATTTATTATGAAAATAAGTTTATAAATAACAATGAATTTATCAAAATAATCTTACTATGGTTTGTTATTTCTTGCATATATATTATCAATTTCGCATCTAATCAATTTTCTTTATCTAACTCAAGATTTTTTTTTTCTAGCTTATAAGCTCAATTATCCAAATATTTTGATAGTTTATAAGCTCTTGAAACATTACATCTTATGAGTTCTTGAAACATCTTATTAACTCTTGGAGCTTATAAGCTCTCTGAATAAGCTTAGCCAAACATCCTCTTAGTGTTAGCACAAAAAAACACTGATCTACTTAATGCAGGTGAAGTGGCTGTATTATCCGGCTTATGTACTTGTGATTCTGGCGATTTTCATCTACTTGACAAAGTATGTCTTTCTACACTTAATTTTCTGCATTTTTACTAGATAATATGAGCAAATTCATAAGCTTAATTTGTATAAATTTTGATTGTGTGAAAAGGGGAGAGGATGAAACCAAAGACATCGTGGATGACGACTACTGTATTGTCAAGGAAGAAAATGTACATGTTAGAGATGGCCTTCTGGTGCATCAATCTTGTAACAACTAACTACTCGAGAGAAATAGATGATTTTCTTTTATAGATGTGTTTCACTTTGTTAACTACTCGAGCTACTTGCTTTCTGCAGTCGATTTTTTCTCTCTGCTACCGACACTTTTTTCTGGGCGGGTAAGAAAATAACAAAATATTCGAAATCTTACTTAGATTCATGGAATCAGATTATATGTCGCATAGCTCCCCACGTATTTTTGCGTAGATAACGTCACCTTATCCATTTTACAAAATTATACCAAAACCAAATTCAGTATATATCCAGATTACATAAACATTACTAATTAAGCACGATGTTTGAATAATAATTAAGCTTGTTGCTTTATCATCATATTCCACCCATAAAATATCTTGGATTAATATTTTTTTAATATTATTTTGATAACCAATGATTTTTGTTAACCACGTACGCCAAACGCCAACCTAAGTACCCAACTTTCTGGTTCGTTGGCAAAATAAGAAATGCACGTGCTACTTCCCATTCTTCTCAGCAATTTTTTTTTTCTCCTTTTTGAGATACCCCCTCAACAAATTAATTAAACCTATATTGTCATAGAAATTAATGCGTGGGACGTTGTAGTTAATATTATTCGTGTACGAATGTGACCCATATTTTCGATTGTCAAATTGAACGTAAAAGTATAACCAACCCCTTAAAGTAGGGATCACAAGTATTCTTGGTAAACTGGATATTATACTTTATCAAGGCGGGCAAACAAGAATATGACACCCACCCACAACCTACGAGAGAGAAGAGCGCGATTTTATTAGTTCAAGGCAAGCTTTTGGTGCAGGGAAATATAGCGATGAGCAGCAGGTGGTGGAGAGAGAATGAGGGGATGCGCAGGACATTGCTGGAGTTGGCTTTGGGGCAGTTGGTTTCCTTTGATTTGGCGATAATGACATTTTCTGCTTCTTTGGTTTCCACTCAAGGTAATCTAACCTTTAGCTTTTCTATTTTACCACGCTTGTGTATCTATATTATTTTTGTAAGTTGTTGTTTTCTAAGAATTGAGATATGGTTAAGCAGTAAATGCACCACTTTCTCTGTCGCTCACTACATACGCTGCTGTGGCTTTGGTATACGGAAGCATCATGCTCTACCGCCGTCATAAATTGTTGGTAAATACACCCCCTTTCTCAAATTTGTAATAAAATTGATATATTTTATTTTTCAAATAATCTCAAAATGCAGGTTCCGTGGTATTGGTATGCTCTCCTAGGCTTCGTCGACGTCCACGGCAATTATCTTGGTACTTTTTTTAGGATTATTGACGCATAAATATATCAACTTTGGGTCAATTTTGGTTTTTCCTACGAACTTTAAAAATTATCATAAAATACATAAATTTAATGATTTTAGTGATTTTACCATAATTTCAAATTTAAACCATTAAATCTAACTTGACATCTCGAAAATTTACCATAGACAAAACGATCAATAATATAAACGACATTATAGAGAGATGATACTGATTGTTTTGATCTCAACTAGAATCAGACGATGAAACAAACGAGAAGACTTGATTTTTGTAATGAGAGTTGATGCGATAAATCTTAGAAATCAAAAAATCAGATTTATTTTGATGGAACGACAATGTTTTATATCATCTCTCTACCACATCGTTTATATCACTAACTTTAGTCTATAGTAAATTTCTGAGATACCAAATCAGATCTAATTTGGTCTGAATTTGAAATTGTGGTAAAAACACTAAAATCATTAAGTTTGTGTATTTTGTGACAATTTTTAAAGTTCGTGGAAAAAATCAAAATTGATCCAAAGTTGGTGTATTATGCACCAATAACCCTCTTTTTTATATATATTTCCTTTTTTTTTTGGTCAATTAATACATAAATTTTAAAGACTGCGTCACGGTGGAATCGAACCCGAGACCTTTGGCCTCGAGCATTAACCACTCTACCACTAGGCCTACACACACACTTTGTTTTATATATTTCCATTGCTGATTAATGTTAATTACTATTCTCCAAAAAATAGAGCATTTTGTAGCTGAAAATCAATAATGTGCTGCAGTTAATAAAGCATTTCAGTTCACATCGATCACTAGTGTTACAATACTGGATTGTTGGACAATAGCTTGGTCGATCATTCTCACATGGATGTTCCTCGGCACAAAATATTCTCTGTGGCAGTTTGTCGGCGCCGCCATTTGCATCGGAGGCCTCGCTCTCGTGCTTGTTTCCGACTCCGGGGTGGGCGGCGGCGGAGGCTCAAATCCTCTTTTCGGTGATTTTCTCGTCATTGTAGGGTCCATTTTTTTTACAATGAGCAATGTTGGTGAGGTAAGTATAAATTGTTCAATACTTAGTTAAATTCCTTGTAATCAAGTTATATTTTGTTAGTACTATTTCTCTTTTTCTTGTAGGAATTCTGCGTGAAGAGGTTTGACCGTGTTGAAGTAGTAACAATGATCGGTGTGTTTGGTATGCTTATGAGCGCAGCCGAGATGTATCCTTTTTGGAATAACTCAGAAACATCAGACATTCGTCGTGTTACTGTTAATGGAGCTTTTTTAGTTGTGTTAACACTAAAAAAAAGTATGCCACTAGTGACGGAAAAAATCCATCACAAAACAAATCTAATGACGGATTCAGGAGGGAAAGTTTTCGCATCTAAATCGCTTGTGGCCAGTAGAAACCGCGATGGAAATTTTCGTCACAACAGTGACTGAATGTATTCTATCGTTGATGTCTGTTATGTTGATACGATTATTTTCCGTCGTCATTCTGTTGCTATTTTGTTGTTTCCTTAAACTTTGTTTTAGTTCTGTGCTGGAGAGGGTCACTCTGGCATCAATGAAGTGGTCTGCTGGACTTGTATGTAGTGAACATATAAAAATTTCGAGTTTACTTTGTCCACGGTTGTGTTTCTGCTGTAGTAAAAATTTATGTTAGGAACTTTTTTCTGCTAATGTGTTATCTATTATTTGTAGTTTTGGAGCTACGTTGTCTATGGTGTGTCGAGCTTTTTGTTCTGCACACTCACTCCTTTTGTTCTTAAGGTCAGTCGAAACCGTAGCATATATCTATGATTTAAGTTTTATCTCGTTGTTTAATATCAACGATGAATTGTGTTGAAGGAAGTTTATTTACTTTGGTGCAGAGGAGTGGAGCAGCATTTTTCAATCTTTCCATGCTTACATCTGATATGTGGGCTGTCGCAATTAGGATATTCATCTACAAGCAGAAGGTAATTTCTTCTATTTCCATAAGTCCAAGTTGTTTACTTCTAATATTAAATTTTATTTTGCAGGTTGATTGGTTATACTATTTGGCCTTTCTTATCGTTGTAGTTGGAATTGTCATATATACAAAATCGTAAGTCGGATTTACCTCGTGTTTCTTCTACAACAGTAAAAGGATGAATGTGATGATGCTATTTTGCTTTGTAGAGAGAAGAAGGATCCAAACAACTCGAGAGTCCTCGAGAAGGCAGACTTCGATACAGAATATCATCTTATTGATGAGCGACCAAGAAATTAGTATGAAGAAAAATATAACGTTTATAAATCTTATTATTTTATTTTTGCCAGAAATAATTTGGGGAGAGAAGGAGATACTAATGAACTCAAACGACTGTTGCATGCTTAGAATGTATTGAGCTTCGTTCTACTCCTTTCGAAAACACTAAAGTAATGGACATTCTCTGTGTATTAATTTTATAGTAAAATTTATTTTCATTGCCCAGCATATCTAGATAACTTTGGTTTCAACTTATTAACTGATTCTGACTAATAATCGTCTCTCCTGTAGTCCTCTGGGAAGTGGGAACTTACGGCAGTCGAAATATTAAATTTATCTAACTCTAAAAACCTCTCACAAAACAGGGTAGGTACAATTCATAAATTATGAGTACTATTTTGTTTTCTAAAATTTGATTAATTTTGTTCGTGTAGTACTAAGACTACTAAGGAACAATTATATTACATGTCGTCGGATATAGTAATATTTTAAGAAAATTAAATATAATTATATAGCAAATAACATCATTTGGTGAGTCTATTAATATACACTCATCAATAAACAGGTGATGAGGATTAAAATATGGAATAAAGTTTAAAAGGTAATACTATCCACTAATGATGCTTGATAAATGGGTGAAATTAAATACACTGTTTCTTCACAAATCATCTTAATTGACACTGACCAAATTAATCATTTGATTCTTGTTATCATCAAGTGAAATTCAAGCTTTTCATTAACTATCCCATTTTCATGAATTTACAGTATCACAATAATAAATTCCCGTTAATCACTATTTTCATTCATATTAGTTATTGGATTAAAATTAAAATATTGAAATTGTAATCCCCCCCCTTCGCCTCCCATGTATGTTGCCCTCACCGCCTCATCAATTTCCTCTCCTTTCCGCCTTCGATGGACCAAACGCCCTCCACTCCGCAACCCACCGACCCGCCGCCGCTGCCTCAAACCACTCAACCGCAAACTACAACCGCCACCTCATCCGTAACATCGGCCTCCTCATCTTCACTCCCACCGCCCACAACCACCACTTCATTCCCAACACCAAACCCCACGCCGTCCCCAAAACCTCCAACCCCATCACAATCTCAACAATCCAACAATTCCCAAACAAGGCCGCCGTTCAATACCCGGCCATGGCAGCAGCCTCCCTACTCGCACTTCTCTCTCCCATCGCCTCCTATGCCTGCTTCTTCCGCTTCAACATCCTCCTCGATTTCCGCTCCGCCACCGCCTCGCGGCGGAATGGCGATCGGAGTCCCTGCTCATAGCCCCTCTACAGGCCCCCCTCCGCCTGCGTCATTCTCTTCACTCTCTCCGCCCTCTTTCAGTCAGCAATCTCAGGTTGATTCCTGCATTTTTTTCTGCAATGTTAAAAATTTAACTACGCTTACGCGTTCACTATTAGGGCTGCAAGGCAATGTATATGCCCCTCTGCCCTAGTAGTCCCTTTTGTAATTTTAAATTGATCGTAGGATTATCTTGTTACCCTCAATTCTTCCGCTATTTTTTTTATGCATTTGGGGATTTTGGTATCTGTATTGTATGAATTTTGTGCATTGTAGATAAGGCAGCCGGTTCAAGGAATGGGAATGGCGGGTGCACTTGGCGCAACATCTTCAATGCGGCCGGCAGGTGTGTCTGCAAATCAGTTGAGGCCTTCACAGTCATCTCTTAGACTGCAGTCGAGCCCAAGCAACCAGTCTCCTGCTGCACAGGTCGCTAACATACTAGTCATTTAGAAGTTGAGATTTGCAGTTTTAATACAAACCACCGACTTTGTCGAATTAGTTCATTTATAAGGACTTCATTGCCATTAAGAGTATCATCCCTAGTGAGTTCTTAGTAACTGGTAGCCGAGCTTTATATCCCTAGTGCGTTTATTATGTCTCATGATGCACACAATCATTTGCAGCTTTTGCTTGAGCTTTGCTTTACTAATGTGTTTTGTGCGATGTATGTGACTTGAGAATTTTTGTTTTTGTAGGTCAAATCTTCTGTTATGCTTATATTCTGCTTATGTTGTTGGCATTATTTAAATGAAAGATATTGCCTTTATAATAGAGTGGCTCCTGTGATGACAAAGTCTCTTGTACCAATTGAATGACTTGTCTATACCCACCTTGCATATGTCCTTTTTTTGCTTTGCAAGTTTCTGTTTTCGAATTGTATGCTACTTTGTTATTTCAGTCGTGTATAATGTTTGATGATATTGTATCAGTGCTGAAAGTCTTGCCATCTCTAGAATTTCTTATTGGTGACAGAACCAAATTGTGAGTTGATTGAAGTTTTCACACTAGCAGTAAGTCATGCTCATACATGATTTTTGGTTCATGTTTTTATATCAGAATTTTCAAGGACATGGCATGCTCAGAGTTTCCTCTCTTGGATCTCCTGGGTCACCATCACCTAGTAGTTCTCAAAGTACCCAGAACCAGCCATGGCTGTCTTCTGGAACCCAAGGAAAACCTCCTCTGCCAACCCCATCTCTTCGGCCTCAGTCAAGCCCTCAATCATTTCAGCCGAGATCCCACATTCCTCAGCAGCATCACCATAACATGCCTACCACACTCCAGCAACAGCCAATTGGTTCCAGCCAGCAGTCCCCACAACCCTCTGCCTCTGGCCAGGCACAGGAGCATTATAGCCAACAATTTCCTGCCTCCCGAATTCAACAGTCCATAACCCATCAACAACAGATCAGCAGGGGACCAGGAGTCGGAACCCAAAGGCCACCTCTTGGCAGCCTGTCTGGTGCATCACATCCTGGAACCCTTAGTAAACCTGCCACCGCAGACAACGAAGAATCTTCCAACAGGATTTTAAGCAAGCGTAGCATTCAGGAGCTTATAAGCCAGGTAAAATGTCCGTCCTATTTTCTATTTTTATTCAGGCTTGTGGTCATCCAAATTTTTTTGTATTTTATGCAATCAATTCTTGCTACCTAAGGGTCCATAGTACATCTGATTAAAGTTCATAATATTATGTTGGGGTACTTGCTCTTGTTCTCTTCTCTATTGTCCTGTCCTTTGGCTCTACTTCTACATCCTATTGGATTATGCACCAATGAATTCGATTCATGTGCTTCTACTGTTGTTCTTTTACTTAATTAGTTTATTTTATTATTGAGTCCTCTGTGAGCCTGTTTGTGAGCACTATATATCAAAATATTACCGACTAAGTTAATTTTCCTCCAATTGTAGATCGATCCATCTGAAAAATTAGATCCTGAAGTTGAAGACATTCTAGTCGACATTGCCGAGGATTTTGTGGAATCAGTAAGTTGGAAATATCAGATTTATGCTGGTTTCTCAGTCTCACTAATACCAAGCTGCATTGCAATTTACTGGATATGAGAATGTTTTATTTCCGCTACTCCCAATTGAAATGAAACCTCTAGTATATCACCCTGAAAGTTGTTTTCTTCCTGCATGACTTATGTGAATCTCTCAGATGAACTCGTTTTTGTTGTTAAGTCACCCATTGCTCATTCATTGCCCCAGCTTTCAAGTGTTTGAATTGTCTTGGCTGTTCATTCTTCTGTTAAAGTATATAAAAATTATAATTGAAATGCTATATGAATACAATTTGGTGTTAAAATATTCAGTTGCATATTACTGTACATTTTATACGACAAATTTGTCTTAACATTGTCTTTTGTTGTGTGTTTGGTGGTGGTGGGGATTTGAAATTTCGTGTTTGTTTTGCTCTCATTCCTTTTTCAACTGTCATTCTTATTTAAATATTACGTAGCAGATTATAACATTTGGTTGTTCGTTGGCCAAGCACCGAAAATCTACCACTTTAGAAGCTAAAGACATACTCCTGCATCTTGGTTAGTTCTTATGTTTACCTTATAATGCTTTTCATGCAAATATTAACTCAAACTTCTATTTGTACCTGGAATCAGAAAGAAATTGGAATATGGCTCTTCCTGGGTTTGGTGGAGATGAGATCAGGATTTTCAAGAAACCAGTAAGATTTTTATAATTTAGTTTCTGCAAGTGCCTCCAGAAAATTGGTGTATGTAAAGTACAAAACTTCAATGTTTACATACACTCTGCTTGTTTTGTCCCCAGCATGTCAATGAGCTTCACAGGGAGCGGCTTGCTACTGTAAGTTTTTTGCCTCATTTCCCCTTTTACTGCATGAAAATGTTATCATGATTGCACAATTAGCATTAGTGTCATTAGATTAACAGGAATTAGTGCGAGATGGATGCGAGGGTGTTTGATTCGGAAATTCTAGGAGACTGATACTATGGTAATCGTTTATTTGTGGTTTGCTGTTTCTCGTCTTGGCAGGTAAAAAGGTCAATACTGGCTGCTGATACAATCAGCAAGAACTCAAGCGGAGCATCTGGGAGTGCTAAAGGTCATCTGGCAAAAGGACCTGCCAATACCATTATTCCTCCAAATCCTAAAATACGTGAAGCTGCTTGAGAGACTAGCCGAGCCAGAGTTTTTCCACTGGTACTACCCCCCTTGTCCTCCATTATCTAACAATAGAAAATGACATTTAAAAGAACATTTCTGCATATAAATAGAATAGTTGATTCTTTTGCATTTGTGATATTATTATGGTTAGACAGGATTTGTAGTTAGGGAAATTATAATGTTGTGTAACTTGGCAAGATAACTTTTCTAGTAATTGGTTACATGGTTATTGGATAAGTTCTGCTTTTGGTTGTTTATCCCCGTCTTTTATCTGGCCTCTAATAATCCTATTTCTTGTGCAGGTCAGTTTGGGGCAGAAATATTTTGTGCTTGGAACCCTGTAAATTTAGCAATCAGGAATAGCAAATGAGTAACATGTGAAAAGAAGTGAAGGAAGGCACAAAGGAAGAAATGCAGGAATCATGATTGTGTTTTGAAGGGTATATGATTCTTGTTTTGTCTTTTTGTAAATTGATATGGTCTAAAGTAGGCCTGATGAGTAAAGAATTGTAAGCAGGAACATACTGATGTGCAATTTGGTTATCCAATATTGCCTGCCTGTTATTTCACGTGGTCTTAGGAGAAGCTTCACGTTCTACCTTGTGCTCCAATTTTGTTTATTCAATTCTACTCTTCACTACTGCCCACAACTAATAATACTCTGCCACCTCACAAAAATATAATTTATCATTTATTATAGACCCAGTATGAAAGCAACTTTTTCCACACAAACACAAGCACGTTTTATCCGTTTATTTTATAAAGGAAGAACATTTTCTTTTCTTCTTTTCACTACAAGATTTCCGTCACGATGGATAATTATGTCGGTAAATGACAAATTTCCATCGGTAAATAGAAACACCGATGGATCACCGACAAATTCATTCCGATTCTAAATCACTCATCGATGGATTTAAAGGTATGTTTGTAGTTACCGACGAATATGCCAATCGACATCCATCACCTTAGCATCTTATTTGTCGTCGGCGGCTAGGTGAATTTAGGTGAATTATTGACGCACTAGTACATAGGTACCCAATGACTGTGAGTCTCCATCGTGAAAGCAGATGTCGACGATTTAGTGGTCCGTCGATAAATATCGATGAAAAATTAGTGGTCGGTGGTTACGACCACTGTCAAGGATTATTTGGTCTGTCGGTGTTTCGTCGATATCACTATTTTAAAAAAATTGTTTGTTTTGTATTTGGTCCATCGACTACCTGTTGAGTTACCAATAAGCAACATAATCCATAATCCACAAAATTATACTTTTTGGTCCAATAAGCAACATAATCTATAACAAACAAGACTTCAACATTCAAATGTATCAAAATAGTACATCAAACAAACAAATTATAATATCCAACATCAACTTAACAATCATAATCGCTGGTAATTTGATAGATCAAAAGTAATAATGTATCAAGTGTAATCAAGACGAGGGCGATGGTGGATGCGTAAGTCCATAATGTGCTAGAAACTGGTCCAGTATTCGTTGCTGAGCCTCTATGCGAGCCTTGAAGGACTCATTTTCCTATTGTTTGCGCTCATCATTCTGCCTCTCCTTCTTATCTTTCTGCCTCTGCTGCTCCTCCAACTGTCTATGAGCATCGTGTTCCTCCTACAGCTGCTGCTCCACATTAACTAGGCGTTGGTCATATACTAGTGACTGGAACTGAGATGTGGCAGTCGAAGTATCGCTTTTGAAATTCTTTACAGGTCCACCAATGTCGAACATCTGTTTTTTTTGTCCAACCCACCAACTGCATCCAACTATATTTGGTTCATATCCAAATTCTGCGGCTCACTCGACCCTTCCACTCAGTGGCGGACCCAGACTTTTTGATTAGGGGGGTCCAACTTTTATAAATTCAACTAAATAATTTTACAATTAAAATTTAAAAAATAACATTTTCAATCACAATAAGGTTTAAATTACATCACAACATTCACAACATTAATGAAACAAAGTTAAACACAATAATCTCATAACATTTCTCTTCTATTTTCCACCTTCTGGAATCGTTGCATAATAGCTTCATTAGTAATATTTGCAAATAAATCTTTTTTTCGATGTAAGGTACCAAACAATCATTCAAAAGCTTGTCGCTCATACATTTACGTAGAACACTTAAGATGAACTTTTTGCTGAAAAAACTCTTTCTACTGTAGCAGTGATAACTGGTAAAATCAAGAATAGTCTAACTAATAAATAAACCAACGAAAAAAACTTCATGTTTTCTTGTAGAAACCATCTCCCGAGCAAGACCACCAATCCCTAATACCTTTGAGAACCTTTCATCTAAGCGCACATCAAAAATAAAGTTCTTAAGTTGATTTTCAAATTCATACAAAACTACTTCAAGATACTCATATGGATAATACTTTGCAAGACGAAGTAGCTTCTTAATATCAAATGTAGAAAATGAATCTTTGGAATCAAAGCATGACATGTATAAAAGTAATTCTGTGTTGACTTCATCAAAACGCTGATTTAACTCTAGAGCTTGCATGTCAATCATAGAATAAAATAGCTCAACTCGATAATAGTGGAGTGTGTACTCTTCAAAGGAATGCAAAATCTTAATGAATCGCTAGTGATGTATGTACTCTTCAAAGACACGTTTGGAGTAATCTAATTTTATACAAAGTTAGGCCCTTCAATTCTAGGCTACAATTGATTGGGTCACACGTAGATAGAGATGGCAGTGAATCTGGATTCAGTTTAGATCTACATATCTAGATCCATTTTTAAGGATCTTGATCTTCAAAAATAGGATCCGATAGATCCAGATCATTTCTTTAAAATCTAGATCTTGATTTCTGAGATCCAAATTCAGTCCATGGATCCATATAATAAATATATAATTTTTATTTTTATTTGTAAGTGTATTATATTATTTTTCTTTCTGATCGGAGTTGGATAAACTAGATTATGGAATTGGATGATAGGTCAATAACAATAGAAAATTGTACCTTATTTTTGGAGCGTGCTGGGTGGTTTATTTACTAAGATATGTATGCTATTCTTCTATTCCTATTGCAATATTATTTGTTGTCATGAAAGCAAAAGTAATTTGTAACTAACATATTCTTGTATAGTGATTATTGTAGAAATTTTAAATAATAATTGTAGTGTTATTATGTATTTAGATTATTATTATTATGATGTTATTGTGAATTATAGTTGAATTGAGATTTATTTTAGAAGAGAAAACAAGTGGATCCGGAACCTGGACCCTATAGATCTTATGGATCTAGGTCTGGATTTAAATTTTTTAGATCCAATAGATCTGGACCAAATCCAGATCTAAGTAAAAAAAATTGAATCTGAATTTGGACCTAACCAGATCCGATCCATTATCATCCTTACTCGTGGATGATTCCAAATTTATTCACACTTGAGGGCTAACTAAGTAAGGATTAGGGGTGAGATTCGGTTCGGTTAACCGAAATCGAAATCAACCAAAATAGCTAACCGAAATCGATACCAATCGGTTAACCGATTAACCGATTCGGTTAGTCGGTTCGGTTAGCGGTTAACCGAAATTAAATTTTTTTTTTTTAAAATAAAAATATAACTATTATTCCAACTAGATAACAACTGTAACTTATTCCTCCGGGTCGGCCGACCTCAAAATACATAAATTACCGAAAATAGCGAGATTATTTCAAATATTACTCGGGTATAACTGTCGGTTAATCGGTTATACCCGATAACCGAAATTCACTTGAAGTGGTAATCGATACCGAATCGAATCGAAAAAATCGGTTATCGGTTAATCGATAACCAACTTTTTCGGTTTCGGTTCTCGATTAACCGAAAATCGATATCTGTTTAAGCACACCTAGTAAGGATAATTAAATAACTATTTTGGGAAAATAATTAAATAACTATTATTCCAACTAGATAACAACTGTAACCTCCTGATTGATCGCACCATTTAAACCTAAACTAATTTAATTTCTTCACTAGGAAATATCAAATTGCACGCATTGCACAAACAATGGAGTGGGGCGGAATTATTCGCAAGAATAAACACAAATTTCAAGGCCTCAAATGACTAATTACATAGTCTAGTTCTAGGTTAACAAGAAGAATGATTTCACACACACACAAAAAAGATAACAAGAAGAATAAATATCGAATATCCAGAGAAGCCAATCAGCACGCTCTACGTGTCCCTGTAACATGGAGGTAAGAAATAATAAAAAAAATGGCTTTTAGGAGTATGATTGCAATATCAGCCGCTGTGCCATCACACCGCTGTGTCGTTGACGAAGGAAGAAAAACTCTCAGGCTCGATAAGCTGTTTGGCGGGGCCCTCAAGATAGGTCCTCGCCCTCTTGACAAAGTACTTGTTTCTGTGACGACTGTCATGGGCCACCCTTCCTCTGGCGTTCTCCACTTGACACGCTGTGAGCAGTCCTTCCCTTAAGAAGGCTCACGGTGCCCTTTCTATGCGCTCGTCAATGCCTTGCCAGATAGCCTTCATACCTGGCGGCGTCCGTGAGCGGATTCGGCCATGACCTCGGGCGTCTGCGGTGGCGATCTTTTTCCGTGGCCTCATATTGTGCGCCCTCGCAACAAGACCGGCCATGCGGTGCGTCTCACCGCCATCGAGGGCGCGTCACGAATATAAAACAATTAGCAACACGTAACAACAAAATCACAAGGAGAAGAGTAGCAACTTATACCTTTGGGAAGGATAAAGGAGTCTTGGAAGGCGGCACCTCGAGGCGGTGGCCGTGGACCTCGATCTCCGTCGTCCGGGTTGCACGAGGACCAATCATTAAGTCCCCAGGCGTCCACCACCACAGTGGGTGGGTGGATTCATTTCGCCTCGCCTGCCCTCGCGGGCTCCCTTGATGGATGGTGCGGGGCGCGTGACTCGCTATTGATTTCTCTGGTAGGGTCAATCTTGCGCAAGCAGGAATGAGAATGTCGTTAGCACTTAATCGACGGAAATAAAGATAAGAAGGTTGCCCTCGCTGAATCGACCACGATCTTTGGGCGTCGACCTATAGACACTCGGCCGAGAATCGTTCAGTCGTCGCCGGTATAATTGATCGATAGGATCTCGCCCGTATCGATTGCAGCTCGCCATGGGGCCGAGATTAATTTTCACATCCTTGTGCTTAGGAGTAGCTCATTTCTCGGATATCCCTCGAGCCGCGAAAGAAATATCTATTTTGCGGTGGGATCGCTTTGAGGGGATGCTATCTTGAACTTCGAGGCGGGATAGATAATACACCACTATGGACTTGATGCTAAAAGCATCAAACTTGAAACTCCCTCGCCTATGCCATGACGGTGACCCAGCCCATGACAACCGACTAATAGAATTCGAGGTCGGTTGGCGTATGGGGATCAAGAAAATACTCTTGAGGCTTTGGAAAATAGGAAATGAGGAAACTATTGATTAAAACTATCTACACAAAATGGTGATAAACCCATAGGAGACCGCCATCCTATCATTGGGTTTGAGCCTACCATTACCATCCTCACGGAATGTGGTATTTCTCCATAACCTCGGGAGCTCTCTGCGTAGTTAAAGTTGATCTCGCCCGCATCGATCGATGCCGTCCATACCGAGTGACACCGGTGAAACCACAGAACTAAGTCTATAGATTTACTGGCGATTATGGCATATATAATCCTCGCATTGGGATGGCTGGAACGCGAAACCGAACCCGAAATACCGAGGCGAAGAGGAATGAAGATGAAGTTTGGGGTAGGAAAGAAGAGACGTTACGAATAATGATTCCATTTTAATTGCCGATCGTTGCAATATACATTAGATTTAATTAAAGAAGAGTCTGTCCGACAGACTCAGAATTACAGCTGACAGTGCAACTCCGCATTTATCTTTTCATTTTTCAATTAGGAGATACTCCCAACTCTTTGCGCCTATATATATTTTGCGATTAAGCAAGGTTTATTCAGAGATTTCAATCTGAACTTGAGATTTCTGGGACCCTTTGTTTGATTTTGACAGTTTTAATTGAATCCTCGTCGGAGAAAACAGTGGTGATGTCTAGCGACGGGATTGATGGGGTCATGGTTCCAGGCAATTGCTGTTCGAAGAAACGTGAAAAGATTATCATTGACACCGATCCCGGCATTGGTTAGAATCTGAGCCCACTACCTTTAATTATAATATTCTGATATTTCATGAGTGTGATTGATGTTGGCTTCGTCCCAAATGTGGCATCGTGCTAGCTTGTAAATTATGAATTATCAGGCAAAATTTTGAGGCTTTGCAAATTGTTACTACATTCCCTTTTTTTTGGGGCTTTTGCTTTTGGGTGCTTCAGGTTTAACAATCAGATGGTGGGTGAAACTTTAGAACGTAGCTTTTTGATTGCATTGATAGAATTGATCCAATATAATTTTTGTTGTGTGTGTGTGTGTGTGTGTGAGAGAGAGAGAGAGAGAGAGAGAGAGAGAGAGAGGGGTGGGGGATTTGATATTCCTTTTCGCCTTCGTAATAAGACTTGGCAATGAACTTAATGATATTGAGGGATACAACTCCATGTGGATGTAGGGTAGATATCTATCTAGTGGAAAATATCAATGAGGTTTCTTTCAAGTTTCAGCTGAAGCTGAGTGTAAAACATTCTTAAATCAAGATCTTTATGCTGATATTTCTCCTGCTAATTATGCATCTCTATTTTAATTACAATGAAATTGAGAGGCAATCTCTTCAGAATTCTGCTTTCCAGCTCAACCATCTGTTATCTGCCTGGGAAAGCTTGATTAAGATTAAAACCCTTTACCCTGTATATATATTTCTGTTAAGATATTAATATTTAGTTCGTTTATGCCCGCACATAAATATATAGCTTTGTCCTTGCATGCCAAGCAGTTAGATATTGGTCTATTGGATAAGCAGAAGGGCAGAATTGTAAAAGGATGTATGAAAGTGAGACCTTTGTTTTAATTTCTGAAATTCAAGCTTCCTCTTCTTAAATAAGTGAAATAACATTTTAACTTTTAAATGCTGAATGGACTCGCTGCCGACAAAACTTGTGACAGCTTAGTAACAAAGGATGTTTTATTGATATGCAGATGATAGCATGGCAATACTAATGGCATTTCAGTCACCTGAATTGGATATATTAGGATTAACAACAGTATTTGGCAATGTCAATACAGAGGATGCAACGCATAATGCATTGCTTCTGGTATGTCCTTTCATGTTGTCAGTTTCATTATCCTGCTAGGGTGCATGCTTAGGTTCCTTATTTTTGGATGTGTTCGTGATCCATTACTATTTGTTGTGCAAAAGGATAGTGTGAGATTGCTGGACATCCGGATGTTCCAGTTGCGGAGGGTAGTTTTGAACCATTAAAGGTAAAATTGATGGTTTCGAACCATGCGCTACTATTGGAACTTAATTTTCTGGACTGCACCTCAGTCACACATACATCTTTCAATGTTTTAGTTTCCCCTACTTGACGAGGAGCCTATTATATTTTGTCTAATGAGAGCAAAGTATGCTTTGATGTTATTTTTGATATTTTATGTTGTTATATGCTATAGTGCCTGACCATTTGGAAATCTGATACAGAGAGGAAAGCCACGTATTGCTGACTTTGTCCATGGTTCAGATGGATTGGGGAACATTTCTCTCGATCCTCCCAAATCTGGGAAATGTGAAAAATCTGCACCTGAATTTTTGGTCGATAAGATTTCTGAATATCCTGGTGAAGTCTCTATACTTGCATTGGGACCTCTAACAAATATTGCTCTAGTAAGTGATCTATTTGTTACTATTCATGTATGTTCTGATCAACTCAGTTGTACCTTTAAGTAAAGTGTACTTTTCCCTGTATTTAGGCTATAAAGAGGGACTCGTCATTTGCTAGCAAAATAAAGAGACTGGTGGTACTCGGTGGAGCTTTCTTTGCTTTAGGGAATGTTAATCCTGCAGCGGAGGCAAATGTATGTAGTCTGCCCATTTATGTTCGATTAATTGCTAAACAATGACTAGCATGGAAACTAATTATTTTATGTATAGTTGGCTCTTTTTGCTTGAACAAATATGAAAATTAAAATGTGTATAGTTGGCTCTTATTATCCATAGTAGCTTCATTTTGCAATAGTTTGGCTATACATGTGATTCTTTCAATTTTCTTTGCACACTTGTATAGAATCATTTTTATTCAGCATTCAACATATTAATTCATTTAATTTGCTCTTATATGATTGGCAGATTTATGGAGATCCAGAAGCAGCAGATGTTGTATTCACTTCTGGGGCCAATATTGATGTCGTTGGCATAAACATCACAACGCAAGTCAAACTGACAGGTTGAAATACCTCTAAAAAATCGACTTAACTTTCTAGTTTCTCATCGTTTTATTACCCAATACAAGTAATATCCCATTTGAACATCTCGTCTCTAGACATGCACCTTGAAGAGCTAAGAAAGTCGAGTGGAAGGCATGCAAAGCTTCTATGTGATATGTGCAAATTTTACCGTGACTGGCATGTCAAATCTGATGGAGTTTACGGTAATCCTTGTGTTATATTAAAAAACATATTCGAATTCATTATTGAGTTTCATTCTGACATTTAGGGAGATTCATTATATTCAGGAATTTTCCTGCATGATCCGGTTAGTTTTGTTGCATTAGTGAGACCTGACCTCTTTACATTCAAGAAGGGAGTTGTAAGGGTTGAGACACAGGGCATCTGTGTTGGCCATACCATCATGGATCAAGGACTAAAGAAGTACGCCGTCCTCTTCTTCTTCTTTTTCAAAAAATATATATTTAAAGTGTTCTTTCTTTTTGAAAACGCGCTTATTTTGAGGTGATCTGATTGTGTGGAAAATAACTTAATGCAGCTGGAATTCGAGCAACCCGTGGACGGAGTTCTCCCCTGTCTCTGTAGCGTGGACAGTTAATATAGAAGGAGTTCTGAACTATATAAATGAAATTTTAATGAAACCATAGCTCTTAACATGAACATTTTGTTGTACATTGTGTGCCAATTTGTTATTTGAAAACTCTGGAACTCAGAGTTCATTTCTTGCTGCTTCAACTTTATTTAGTTCATCTTTCATATGCAAACATGTTCTTGATGTAAGATAAAAAAAATTCCGAGATATGAGGCAGATATTCTTAACTTGATTTTCCTTCAATTTTTTCGCTCATTTATTCCTTCTGGGAAATGAATCGTATTTAAAAAAAAGTGGAGCAAAGTGATTAAAGATGCTCTAATTGCCTGCACGCTTACTGCATTCGAGAATGAAAGTTTCTTAGTTTTAGACGTTTAATCTTTTTCCTGTTTCAAGGACTAGTTCATATTGGTTTAATTCTTTCATCAATACATCAACATTCTTTTGTCTGGATACGATTTACTTGTTTTTCAAGCTTTGTTAGATTTCAAATGTATATATTCCTGCATATAGAGTCTCTAATCTCTTGTGAATTTGGAAAGAGTTTCAATCGATTGCTTGAGCTTTATATATAAATCAAAGAACTTTGTCACTTCTGAATGGCCCAATCGGGAAAGACTGCTGCATACTTTTGATTGGGTGAAGCCCTACTCCAAATCCTGCCCACAATTCATAAAATTATGCTTAGTCACGTTACTCGATCAAATATATATGGAATTTTCAATTACTTTTTTTTTTAGTTTTTTTAGTTTTTGGTATTTGAGAATTGTAACCTGAGCATTGACTTGTAAAAAGACGAAGTTTACAATTGAATTGCAATACTCATTGTAAAGATATATCCAAATGACTATATGGCTAATGTTCTCATTAAAAACCAACTGTATCAGCTGACAAATTGCCCCTCCATAACTGATTTTGGCCCAAAAATTTATGAGCCACAAGATCAAGTTGAACAGGTCAAACTAAGTTACTAAAAGTCGGCAATCGTTTCTCAATAGAAATCTTCAAAAATAATTTCTACAATCTCTACTTTTAGTTCATAGATGACTCGTATCGATGGCTAACTCTCGAGTTCTTAAGCATATAGTCCAATCTTTGCCTGAATGTTTGGACTACAAATTTCTGATTAACTTGTTTTGCTTAACTGAATTTTGCAAGATTTTGGAAAAGAGGCTAATATGTATCAAAAAATGGGGAATTTCAATCCTCGATTTTTAGCTTTTTACGACGAAAATTTGTATACTTAATTTGTTGATTTGGATCATTTCTCGCCTGATTTCCAATTGTGAAAGCTCTTCTAAAAATACTCTACATTGAATAAGGCCACAAAGCATATCAGGTCATTGAACAAAAATTGATGACTCAAATTGGGGTTTTGGGTAAAATCGAACCATATCTACAAAAAACTGTAAGTCAATGCACATTAAGACTATGATAACACGTAATGTGATCAGAAGTGAAAAAGTATGAAAAATTAGGGGACCTAAATGAATTTTGCCCAATTTCATAACACACTCAAACAATTTCATAATCATGTCAACCGCCTGCATCAATTGACTCCGACGTTAGAGCATTTCAACCTCTCATGCTATTTTGATCGTCAATAATAAGCATAAAAAAGTTGGATTCATTTCATAGGTGGTGGAAGGGGAAGATGAATTATTTGAACAAAATAGAAATATAGCTACACAATTATTTAAGTAACCTAACCATATTTTACGGCTTGCTGTATTCGCATTTAGAAAATGATGTCGCTAAACGAAATTGAAAACGTCAAGAATTAGGACCGACTTTTTAAGTACATATGAAACAAGTCAAATGTTTGAATTATTTTCGTCGCGCCATTTAATAAAGCAGTTAAACCAACTCCCGTTTCAAAAAGTTTGGCAAAAACTACAAGCCCCCTAGAAACCTTTGAAATTTAACTGAAATAGTCGACATAAATAGTTATGAAGTTAGTTACGTTTTAAGATTATATACCCAATATATGGTTTATTAATTCGGTTACATAGAGTAGAGCGACACGGCAGTGAAGTATTTTCCACATTCAATCTTAACATAGATCATCTCTAATCTCATTGTTACACGTACAATAGGTTTTCTTCTTCTAATCTCATTGTTACACGTACAATAGGTTTTCTTCTTACTCAGTATAGTTTAATTTAATTTATTTAATTAATACCATTTGTTGACAGTTACAGAACCATAATAAACAACAATTTGAACACCCGCCAAAAGACCTAAACAGATAGCCTCAAAAAAAAGAAAAAGAAAAAGAAAAAGAAAAGGAGAGAGACCTAACCTAAATACTAAATAGATCATTCTAAGATTATCAAAATATTTGAAATACTAGCCGCTAAACTGATATTTTAACTTATCATCAAAAAATTCCCAATTTAAAAATATATATATTAATTTGGCACCTAATATTTTTATATAGAATCTAATATTGAACCAAAGCATCGAGCACATAACAAATGACATGTAACATCAAACCTATAGTAATACATGTACGAATTGGGTATTACATGTAATTTTTCAAGTGCCCGATCAGTCCGAAGTTAGATTTGATATAAGCCGAGTAGATCAAGTATATATCAACGTGATAGTTTTCAAAGATTGAGACAATTTTGACAGTACTGTTTCTAATGGCAGGTAAGAATAAGATATTTGGCCCATCAAATATAGTGCTTAGCATCAATACATGTTAAAGTGATCATCCATAAAATGACATAATTAATGCTAAGATGTATCCATATATATACATCATGAATATTATGGAGATAAAATAGAAAGCGTACGTAGTATTTAGAAATAATTAAACCGTACCCACTCCAACAACCACCAGAAACGAACCAAAGCCATTATATCAACCCAGTCAAACAAAATCGCACTACTCCTACTCCTCCCATTCTTACCACTACAAATACCCCATAAAACTCAACTCAAACCAAACCAACTCAAGAACAAAAAAATAAAGACATCCCAATCGAACACATCATGAGGTCGTCTACAACGTTGGCCGAGGCCTTATCGTGGTACACGGCGCTGTTGTTGGCTATGATGCTAATGCTAAGCTGCTGCGAGCCGGGCGAAGGAGGCGAGATCAGGTCCGTCGCGGAGCGTGCGTATACCTATTCGGACAGTAGGGCGGCGTGCGACGAAATCTACGTTGTACGAGAAGGAGAGACGCTGCATACGATAAGCGAGAAGTGCGGCGACCCGTTTATCGTTGAGGAGAATCCGCATATCCATGACCCGGATGATGTTTTCCCGGGCTTGGTTATCAAGATTACACCTTTCAAAAATAGGTATAATTAGGTAGAGCTACTGCTACACCACCTCTAAATTCTTATTTTCTGCTTCTGTGTATATATATATATAGCGTGTGATAGTGAAGCTTCGTTTTTTTTATGTTTTCATTTTTTTTTTTGGTATATCTTGAAATGTGTAGCGTAGAGGGATACTTCCACTAGTTGTTGTTGGCAACCCAAACTGATGAAAACGGCGTTGCGTCTTTTATATATTTTGTAATTTAATGGTTTTATGATATATTTGCTTGAAACTCGAATTGATTTTTAAGTTCGTACAGTGCGATATAGTTTAATGTTTTGGGTGACTATTTGCTACAAGAACGAATAATTATTTTATTGTTCTTAAAATTCAAATTTTACTTATATCATATCATATCATATTGGTTTACGTCAATTTCAACATCAAGACACTTCATACAAGAAGATAAATTGATAATGTTCAACTTCGTGCTTGTAAATAAAAGATCAATTTACGTCAACTTCAACATCTAGACACTTCATACTAGATGGTAATGTTTAATTTGGTACATGTAAATAAAAAAATCACTACTATACACATTAGAAAATAGTGATACGATAGACCAGAAATAAAACGTAATTTTGAATGAAAAGTCAATAAAACTTTTTGTGGCCTCTTGTAGTTGAAATTGCATGCATAAAAGTACATAAATTATTAAAAACTTTGGCGTAAGAAACATGCTTATTTGCGATTTTCCGTCCCATAAAAATCTATTAAAAGATAAAGTTAAAGATGTAAAGCGGCAATAAATATTTTATCGTTATCAGTTATACTGATACATGTACAAATACAATTTGCTATCAATTAATCTCATTTCGAACCCAGAGAGGCGGTTTGATATTGTACTAAAAATATACATATATGTTTTTCGAGATTATTTACTGTCGACTAATCAGTCTAAATTAGATTATGGGTTTGTATCATATTAGAATAAATTGACGTTCGTATATTTTTTTTCATATTATCATTTTACTTTCCAAGCTGGAGCCAACTTATTGATTACGCGCTATCGGGCAAAGCCCATTATTATAAGTTTAAAAAACATTGAAGCCCATTATTTGGCCCATACTTTTCTAACTGCACGCTTACCTTAGTTTAGAAGGGTAGTATAGCCTCTATTTTACTCATCATAACCCTTTAATCATTTAAAATATAATAAAAATATTAACAAATATAATATTTTACCCATATAATCCATCATTTAAAAATTCTAATAAAACAATAACTTTATTTAAGTAAATTTGGAAAAGAAAAACACGTGGGAGGTTATTCCAAAGCACATATAATTGGAGAAGAAATATCTGGACCATCAGTTTGGATTCAGAGAAGATGAGCCAGAGCCTGCACAAAACTTCGCAACCATGATCGGCTAGTTACTCTTGATTTTGGTGGTGATGGTGATGGACTAAAGATTGGAACTCAAAATCTGGATATCAAACATTTTTGTTTAGTTTATGAGGATAATATTATATGACAGCATCCATTCTGGGACTGAATAGATTCTACTCTGGACATGCAAATAGACTGTATTATAACTGTTTCTTCTCAAGCTTTAGAAGACCGGCAAGTAAGAAACTCGAATAATTTATTAAAATACAAAATTTGAAAATGGTAGAAAATGCATGATCGAGCTAAGATATTAAGCAACCATATAAATAAGACTTGATCAGAGACATCTCCCCATTAATATCTATACGATCTTATTCTTAGATTCAAATCCTTGTCTGGCCGGCTTTAGAAATTGGTTATCTACGAAATTATTTCCATCCATAGTGTGGTTGGTTTAGATTTTTATAGTAAACGAAGCAAATTCTCTCCATACGCCAAACTGACATGTGCATTTATCTATATAAACATATGGTAGATATCACAAATGAACTAAATGTTCTGAGTAAACTACATATGAATCTGGACTATTAATCTTTACACAATCTATTGTAATCGTAAAAAAGACATTTTTGTGTGTATATATAAACAGTATTATAAATAAGAATTATTATAAACAGAAACAAACAATATTATATGTGTAATTAAAGAAACATTAGTTTATATGTTCCTTCAAGGGAAAAGGTTCCTATGAGCCCGCTCCATATATTACATATATGGAGTTTACATTATTAAAACATGTAAAACTTTGCGACTATACATTTCTCGTAATTAAAAATGTGCAGATATTTGTAATACAAATTTTTGAATTTGATTCGATAAACATGAAATTGCATACAAAATTGATATATTTTGGATCAAAGTATAATTATGCGAGTTCGCTCTCAATTTATCTTCTGATTATACTCTTCAATTTGAGTTCTTGAATGGTCCTTGAGTGTTATTCGAAAAGTTTGGAGGGGATGTGGTTCCTTGATCGCCTTGAACTTGAAGTTTGGATTTGATGGCGTTGATGTGGTTCCTACTCTGTTGGGTTTGATTTCATGCGTTGAAGTGAAATTGAGATTTGATAATGCCAATCTGAACGACTTCAGTCTTGCTTTTGGATTGAACATTGGATTTGATTTGATTTGTTGAAAAACGCATTGAAGATCTCCAACCTTGAACATTAATGCGGAGGATATTCACTTTGTTTCCGAATTGAACGTCATCTTTATGACAATTTGGAGGTAAAATGCTTTGAATATTAAAGAACGCCTTGAATGTTGGAGAAGACTTTGTAGAGAATTCCTTCAATGCTTGAGCTCTTTAACTTTGAATGTCAATGTGGAGGGTTTTTGTAACAGCCCGCCTATCTAAAGTACGGATTAGACGGATCATACCTATTAGCGAGGATTAAGAACATAATGACCAACAACCTTCAAGACTTCAAACCGTTATAGATAAACACACAACGATTTCATACAAACTAGACCAACAGACCATCAACAAAAGGATTCAACTGATCTGGAGGTACATAAGTGATATCCAAAATATTATAATAAAGTGTTTTGAACAGCGGAAAACATGTGAATGCATATATGACGATATACATCCAAGGTAAACTATTAGCGACAAAAACTCCGATCGCTCAACACTTGTCCATCCTATCACAGCTCAACTCGCACATTTAAAACAAACATGCGTGGCTAAGTACGAGATTGCACTTAGTGGACTCATGCAAAATAATTTCATTTAATTACATCGCCCATTAGTATAACACGAGGATTTTAGTTGAAATAACTCGTGAATACCAAAGTACTTTATCATTTCTCAAAAGATTCGCTGCAGCATTTTCGATTCGTATGATCCGTATCATTTACATAATCGTCCATAATCGATCTCACGCCGTAAGTAGCCTCCTTCTACCGACGCCGTGATAGCCGAAGATGTTGCTAACGGCTCACAATCACATAGTCGGGATTACGCATCCGACTAGGATCCATGACCGCCGATGATGTTGCTAACTACTCACGATCACACAGTGGTGTACGTTAACCCTAGCAGTGAATTTCATCCGACTAGATCCGATATCGATTTTAAAATTGGGAGCTACCCAATAACCGATTCATATTCATAGTTGGCTCGCCAACAACATGATAGATACATACGTTAAAACATAAATATTTTGGGCATGTAATTGAATAACAATTCATAATCATTTCTCAACTGAAAGCTTGTAAATAAATACTTTTCGAAGAAAGCGTCGTAAATAAAAGGGTTTCGAGTAAAGCCCGCCTTGTACACGTAGGTCTTTCAACTATAGTCTCTTTCCTACGCCAACGCCCGTCCACGTATCACCTTAACGAAGAATCATTTAAGCACGTCGGTCACGTTTGACAGAGACGAATCATAGTCTATAACGTTCTCACGATCAAATAAGGCTAACGTCGGACTTATTTCGACGCTTCCTAATCGATTGATGTCGATTATGAAATTTCTCAACATATAAAGGGTATTCTACCTTTAAGTATATAATGACGTTTTAATGCACTTCACGTAACGTAAGTAGCATTGTTCTTGCAGCACGTACACGTCACATTGATCACGATTATCGATTGCGTGCCCGTTGACCTTGGTCAACGATTTTGGTCAACTATTTTGACTGAGTCAACCAAAGTCAACAATTTTGACTTTTGGTCAACAAAAGTCAACATTTTGACTTTTTCCACCATTTATTAAATTTTTATCATTTTATGTGCAATTCTTGTTCCAAAAATTCCTATAAAATCATACTATGTCTAAAACATTATTTTAGATCATATTATGTAATTATTCTTGATAAAATAAATTTATAACATTAATACACATAATATAAAGTTTTCGGTCATTATAATTTAAATAGCTTAGACTTGTGCAAAAATTCTTATAAATTCACATGTCACACTATTTTATCATGTGACTAATAATATGTAATTACCTTAGTCAAATAAAATTTATACACCTTAGTATTATATACTAATGTTTTCGGTTTTCTTAATAAACCAAGCAAATGATTTTAAAATTCCAATAAATTCATATATCAATTAATCACCCTCAATTATGCTTACTATAACATAATTGTTATTTATTATGAACTATTGAATTTAATTTACCTAAGTCATGTTCGAAAATTTCAACTTAGGTCCAAATAATATTTATAAATTTCAATAAATTCTCACAACCATATATTATGAATCTACACACTTAATATGCTATTATATCACTTAAATATGAATTATATCACAACATTATAACTTATACATATATTTTCGGTATTTAATAAATTATAGGCTATAGTTTTCCAAAAATTCTACATAAATTCATATAAGCATATTTAATACCCTAGATTATGATTTCATGCTCAAAACAACAATTAAAAATCATAATCATCAACATATGGTATCCCTAAGTTTTCGGTCCAAAGTATAAATTTAATAGCATGCTTAATTTCATGATATAATTAATATACATGCTTAATAACATCATATAAACATAATATCTAAACATATTAACATATGATATGGAATTTTCGAAAATAATACATATAATCTAAGATCATAACTTAAAATTTAACGGACGAAATTCGAAAATTTAAGCATGGATACGAAGATCGTAAGATTTCTAACCTTTTAATCGGTACGGATTTTGATCGGCAAGGTTTAATTGATCTAAGTTTGGATTTAAAATTTGATGAACACTCTCCAAATTTCTCTCCTTATTTTCGGTCTCAAGGTTTCCAAAATGGGAGAGTGAAGGCTTGATCTTATATTTATAGCCTTAAGCAACTTGTAGTGTAATAATTACATGATAAAATAATTAATTCTCTTGTTTTATTTTTCAACAAAATCGGCCACCTCCATAAGCTAGGGACAAAATTTTAATTCTTATCTTATACAACTCATTATGATGTGTCCTTATCCTTTAAATCACAACTTGTATCATAGTTGTCCTAAATTAATAACATTATCACATAGTAACAATGTTGTGTGTGTATGCCTATTCTAGGTCTTAGGATTGATTTTATTTTTTTATTTCTTATATTATATACTTTATTATATTATATTATCATTTAATTAATAATTTGCATTATAATCATCAAGAATAATAGATTTTATCATATAATGTCACATATGTGACATTTCTACCATGCTTAATTAAATAGGATAAATTTTATTATTGTCATATTATATACTATATTATTATTATAGTATAAAGTTAAATTTGAAAAGTCAAATATTTCAACTCCACATACGGCATTAATATATAGTATGAAATCATATAAATTCAACCTTTAAATTTCAAAATTTTCGCTCCTACAATTAATGAGCCTTGGACTAGTGATCAACTTGCTAATTAATGCTACTTTACACCTATTATATGATATGATCCAACTCATATTTATTTATTAATTGTAGGATGATATTTGTACATAAAATCATGCTTAAAATTCAAAGTTTTCGCCACTTTTGGAGCACAATTGTGCCTCCACTTGTGCAAGTTGTAATACACCTCATTTTGTCCTTAATGATATCATAATAATATAATAATTATCATATATCATTAATTGATTAAGAATAAAAATTAAATTACACTTAGGAAAGTCACATTTTCGAAAATTAGGGTTATATTCCAAACATTTGATTTTCTTGTATAAAATAGCTACTACATAATTATGTGACATATTATATGTCTTAGATAATAAATTTAATCATAGAAAAGTATTTAAAATAATTTAGGTCTTAAAACCCTAATTTAAATATTTAGGGTTTTCGAAACCCATTAAATAAGGTACATTGCATTCTTAAATTTTCTAGCATTATTTTATGATAAATAATGCTCTTATATAATAATATAATTATAGGAATTTGAATTTTATAATTCGAGATCATATGCTAAAGTTATCGCATTATTCTAAACGTAGACGTTTGAAACGCCTCTAAATTCTCATAGTTTGATTATCTCTAAAATGTTCAAAATAAAGTTTGTTACAACTTTATTTATTCCTATAATAATAGAATTTCAAATTAAGCTTAATCGCTAATAATATCAGAAGACGAATCGTCGAATTTATTCGACGTTAGAAAATTACGCTCGAAGGAATATTGAAAATTATATTCCTTAATTCACTAAGCCTCAGTGAATCTCACACAGACATTACCCAATTATTCTTGGTCAAGAGTTGACTAATTAAGATTTTAATAATTGAATTAATAATGCTAATTACGGAATTTATTATCGTAATTCAGTATTAAAACTACGGGATATTACATTCTACCCACCTTAAAATAAATTTCGTCCTCGAAATTTGCATACCTCAAAAGAGTTTGGGGTATCGCTCTTTCATGGCGTCCTCGAGTTCCCATGTAGCTTCTTCCTGTCCGTGGTGCCTCCATAGGACTTTCACTAACGGGATTGATTTATTTCTCAACTGTTGAACCTTATGGTCCAAAATAGCCACAGGTTCCTCTTCGTAGCTCATATCAGGATTTAAGACCACGTCATCATGATGTATTACGTGTTTCGGGTCATACACATATTTTCTCAATTGGGACACGTGAAACACATTATGAACATTACCCAAACTTGGTGGTAATGCTAGTCTATAAGCTACAGGACCGATTTTCTCAAGGATCTCGTAAGGTCCTATAAATCGTGGTTTCAACTTTCCCTTTACCCCAAATCTTACAATGCCTTTGGACGGAGAGGTTTTAAGGAAAACCTTGTCTCACACTCAAATTCTAGCTCGGATCTCGGTATCGGCATATGATTTCGCCTATCACGAGCTTCCTTTATTCTTTGTCTTATCGCGCGATAATTTCAATCATTTCTTCCACTGTATCGGGCCTAAAATTTTCCTTTCACCAACTTCATCCCAGTAAAGTGGTGATCGACATTTTCTTCCATACAATGCTTCATATGGGGCCATGTTGATTGTCGCCTGATAACTATTATTGTAGGCGAACTCAATAAGTGGTAAAATTTGTTCCCAAGTTGCGCCTCGATCCAATACTACCGTTCTCAACATATCCTCTAGCGTTTGGATCGTTCGTTCCGATTGGCCGTCTGTCTGTGGATGAAAAGTCAGGTCTTTGAAATTCACCGTTCCCAATTCCTTTGTAAGCTTACCCAAAATCAAGTAAACTTCAATCTCTATCAAGTGATAGATTTCGTATTCCATGCGACGCACAATTTCCTTCACATATAGTCGGGCTAACTTGCCGGATCCATAGGTGATTCAATTGGTAGAAATGAGCACATTTGTAAGGCGATCCACTACTACCCATATAGCGATGTTACCCTTTTGTGACTTTGGTAAACTCGTTACAAAATCCATGCTATGTCGTCCCATTTCCATTCGGGTATCTCCAAAGGTTGCAGCTTTCCATATGGCCTTTGATGTAATGCCTTTACTTGTTGACAATTAAGACAACGTCATTTAACGAGGCTATATCTCTTCATTCCTTCCCACCGTAACATTCCTCGTAGGTCTTGGTACATTTTGGCACCGCTGGATGGGCGGTATAAGGAGTATCATGAGCTTCACTCATGATTTCATTTCTAAGCTCGTCATTGTTTGGAATGCATAGCCTCCTCAAACAACATAGCGTTATCGATGCTTCTTTGAAACCTTTTGTTCTCCCATTCTCACTTTAGCCCTTCTCTTCTAGTTCCTCATCCTTTACTTTGTTCTTCTATGATTTTATTCCTTAAATCGGACATCATAGTAAGTGTAGCAATATTATCCATGATTGTCCTTGGTGGTTCGATTGTCTCTATCGACATTTTCTCAAACTCTTGATGAGTTTTCCTTCCTGTCAAGAGACATCCCGCTTTGATTGACCCTTATGACTTAAGGCATCTGCTACTACATTAGCTTTTCCTGGATGATAGTTTATGCCACAGTCGTAGTCTTTTACTAATTCGAGCCATCTCCTTTGTCTCATCTTCGATCTTTTGCTCGAAAAAGTATTTTAAACTTTTGTGGTCAGTAAAGATTTCACATCTTACTCCGTAGAGATGATGTCTCCAAATCTTTAGTGCATGAACCACAACTGCCAGTTCTAAGTCATGAGTTGGGTAGTTCAACTCATGTGGCCTAAGTTGTCTTGATCGTAGCTATTACCTTCCTTTTGCATCAAGACACAACCAAGTCCATTTTGGAAGCATCGGTATAAATAACATATTCCTTGTTGAATCTGGGACGATTAACACCGTGCACTAGTCGGCTTTTTCCTTTAACGTTTGAAACTTGCCTCACACTCCTCAGTCCATGTAAATTTAATCCCTTTCAAGTAGGCGTGTCATTGGCTTTGCTATTTTGGAGAATCCTTCAATGAATCTCCTATAGTAACCGCCTAATCCCGAAACTCGGATTTCATTTCGAGTGGTCGGTGTTTTCATCCTGCATGACCTCGACCTTTGCGGATCAACTTTTATTCCTTCCACGACACGATGTGTCCAAGGAATATTACTTTAAGCCAAAATTCAAACTTCTGAATTTAACATAAAGTTGTTCTACTCGTAGGTCTGTAACTTTGTTCTCAAATGTTCCTATGTTCCTCCTCGTTCTTTGAATAGATGAGAATATCATCTATAAAGACTAAGACAAACTTATCCAAGTATGGATGGAATACTCGGTTCATAAGATCCATAAACACGGCAGGTGCGTTAGTTAGTCCGAACGGCACTACTACAAACTCGTAGTGGCCATACCTTGTTCGGAATGCCGTCTTTGATATATCCTCCGTCGTACCTTTAGTCGATGGTAGCGACTTGGTCGATTTTCGAGAATACGCTTGCACCTCTCAATTGATCGAACAAATCGCTCATCCTTGGTAGCGGATATTTGTTCTTAAGCGTCAATTTTTTAATTTCGTAATCGATGCACATTCTTAACGAACCATCCTTTTCTTGACAAATAGAATGAGCGCCCCATGGTGAAACACGGCCTTATAAAACCCAAGTCCAATAACTCTTGAATTTGGATTTTCAACTCTTCGAGTTCCTTGGGTGCCATTCTGTAAGGCGCTTTTGATACTGGAGCTGATCCCGGCTCCAGATCAATTGTGAATTCTAGCTGCCTATCTGGGGGTAGTCCTGGTAATGTCTCGAAAGACGCCCTGAAATTCCGAACAATTTCCACGTCTTGACCCTTACTTCCGCTCTTTTCCTCTCCATTTAGATACACATGGAATGCTTGACATTCCTTCTTGTTCATCATTCTCCGGCTTGTAGTGCGGATATTATGGGATCTTTTTCCCATACTAATCCCATAGAAATTGTAGCTTCTTTTCCCGGTAGTTGCATCGAAATTCTTCTCTCCTCGTGCATAAGATCGTGGAATGGTTTTCGCCAACCAATCCATTCCTAGATTATATCTACATCCCCATAGGTATTATGTTCAAGTTATTTGCTAGAACCTTAATTGAGCCTAAGTTCAATTCTAAGTTCGAGCAAGCACTGTAACGGTCATAATACCTCCTATAGGTGATGAGATTCTCATTTCCGATTTGTTTCCTCGTGGTTAAGTTCTAACATATCAACGCATGCTTTTGAAATGAAAGAATGCAAGCACCCGTGATCGAATGTAAGTATAATAGGTATATTGCAAAGTAATCCCATACCGTTAGGTTACCTTGGTTCTGCTTGCTCGACGCCTATGTAGTGCATAGGCTCGCCTCGAGCTGGTTGCGCCGCGAGGTGCTTGCCTCTGCTGATTCTTTGTTGTTGCTGATTGTTGTTGTCTCTCTTTTCGCCGCCATCTTATTCTTCTTTGTTGTGGTGGGGTTGGTCTTGAATTACCTTAACGGTTGGGTGGGCTCGATTGATTCGCCTCCCATAGTTATATGGCGAATCCGTGGCATTCATTTGCATAGTGGCCCTTATGCCACACTTATAGCAAATGGGATTTCCACCATGCACACCCCGTGTGCCTTTTGTTGCATTTCGGGCATGGTGGAATCCTTACTATCTCTTGGGTAGGTGGAGTAACACGGGTCTCCTCCAACTCGCTTGCATGTGAGCCATGTTATTCGCCATGGCCTCTTGTTGTTGTTGTTAAAGCCTCCCGGTTGAAATTGTTGATGTTAGAACTTCCTTCCCATTTGCGTTTCCCTTTGTCACCGACATTCTGTGACTGGGTCGGTGCAGATTTCTCCTCGGGCATCGCAGTCTCTATGTCTAATGCCCGACTAAGAGCCTCCGTATAAGTTAAGTCGCCATGACCTGCCAGCGACATCCTTATCTCATGTCTCAGTCCTGCCTTGAATTTTTCTGACATTTTCATGTCAGTATTCACTAAATCCGGGCGATCTAGACATATCGCGAGCGCTTCGGTCGTACTCAAGGATCGACATCTTGCCCTCGCTCGTGGTGAAAAATTCAATCTCCTTTTTATTCCGATAGCTTTTGGGAATGTACTTATCATACATTTCCGTTTGAAGTCGCCCTGTAAAGTATTCCAATTGTTCCGGTCGTTGTCTTTCTCCTCGCCTCCCACCGAAGTCACCGGTCCGGTGAGTTGAAACGTCACGAAGATAACCTTTCTTGCGAGTACAACGAAGAAAGTCAAAATTGCTCGATAGCCACGACCCACTATTCGGCATCCTCGGCTTCCTTACCATTGAAGGAGGCGAGTTCGCTTAAAAGAGTTCTTCCACTCTACGGTCAGGTGGAGGTGGGGGTGGCACTGGGATCTCTTCACTTTCAGCCGGGGTATCTCGCCTCTGCCCTGCCCTCTCCCCCGCCTCTTACTTCCCATGAGGTGCTCGTCTAGGCGGCATTCTGTTAATAAAACGTAGTTAGTATTCGAGTAATGTTCATTGCAGTTGATTATACATAACATCTTTATAAAATCGTGTCATAAAACAACTTAAACAACCATCATTCTTTTCGCACAACTTGATGTTCATAAAAGCCCATCTTGGGTCATCATCATATATATAGAAAACTTTGCCTCAAAAGGACTATTCTGTACAAGCCATTAAGCGCAAAAGGAAGCTAAGTACACACTGTACTATGTATACCACTGTCAACTACATACTGGTTATAAGGCGTCTCAAACTACTATGCTCCTATATTGTTTGTTAATATCATTACTACATACTACATACTACATATTACTCGTATACTAATATCCGTTTTCATCCATGTTTCTGTTCACGTTTCCATGGTTTTCTCTTGCAGCTTCGTCGTCACTTGGATCCTCCTCAGGATCTTCTTCCGGGTCTTCTTCGGAATCTTCTTCCGAACTTTCCTCTCTAGCACGCCTCCGAGATGGTCCAGCTCTCTCATCCCCTATCGCATACACATCGCGCATAGGAACATAGCCTTCCCGATGATCATGTGCTTCCATGTATGTCCTCTCGTGATAGGGTGCCGTCACTGGTGGTGGAACTGGTGGTGCCGGTCGCGTCGGATGTCCAAATGTCATTGGTGGAAGAACTGGAACTCCCAATGACCTAGGTCGCGATGCTCTCGTCACATGCGCCGGTCGATGTCCTGCTCCCATCTCATCTGGTACCGCGGGGTTGACCACTCGAGGGACCTCTGTGTATAATCATTCTGGCGTGTCGTCCTGCCAAGTGTACTCCCTTGGTGGCAGATAGGGCCCTCTTGGTGCAGCCCTATATACAATGTAGACATAGGTAAGATGGCTGACGAACCTTGGTAGATCTCCAATCAAGTCATAGTCAATGCCCGCGCGATAGATATAATCGCCCAATATTTCTCTTGCATAGTCTTCCCAATCAACTGGCAATCGAGTGAGTAAACGCTTGATGCCATCATATCCTGTCACACCGTACTCATGGGCGTCCATCCATAATCGAAGATAGCTCATCAGAAACTCTCCTAGACTGTCGCCCCAACTCATACCGTAAGTGCGATAGGCTTCAAGGACTTCTCCTGGTGTAACCCTCGGCATCGCCCTTCGCCGGTGAGTAGTAACGATCGCCATCTATCACGTATAATACTAGCGTAAGTCAATCTATATCTGATAAGCAGATAAAAGAATAGAATATATCTGTTAAGAAGATAAAGCAAACACATCTGATAAGCAGATAAATGTTTACATCAAAGTTCCTATGTTCATCCTACTTCATAATTTCACTTATGGGATCTCTACTTCTAACTTCTTAAGTTCTCTATTCTTAGCAAAATTTTCAGTCTAACTTTAACTGTTCCTCACGAATTCTGGAGAAGGATTCAGGATTTCTGTCCTTCATATGAAATGAATTTCGTTGTGATAAGAGTACGTGAACGAAAACCGTTTGCAAAACGGAGTTCAAACGAATAAGAACGAGTCAAAACAAAAATGCTGCGCAGTGAAGTTTTCTGCCTGCGCGCCCGTGCGCCGGGAATGACTCCTTTCCGGTCGATTACGAGCTCATGCTCCGCTTCGTACGAGTTTCCTTACAAGATTTGTTCAGCTTTCTATGGTCTATATCAAACCCATGCGTCTTGCACCTTTGATCCTTTCTTTTGCTTTCGTCAGCTTTTCGTTGAAAACTCGAGTTCGTTTCCAATCGACTTTTCGTTCGTTCGTAAATCAATATCTCACTATTGTTCTCGGAAAAGGGATCAAGCTCCTAGAACTCATGCTTCTATGTTCAAGAGGTGAGCATGCTTCTTAGAGCATCTATGTTCTTTTGGAAATAACATACCCATTTTCAGGATAAACTGTAAACTTTGAATAAATATTTCATAAATCGTAACATAACTTCTGTACTCATGCTTTCAGTAACTCAAACATCACTTTTGACATTATCATGTCAACTGTTTCTCATTCCTCGTAAACTCTGTCTCACATCACTGATAACTCATTATCATATCACTTTTGACATAGAATTGTCAACTTTTCTCATAATACTGAAAAATTCTTTTCGGAAAACATTCCAAAACTTTCATAACTTTCACTGCTTTCAAAATATGAGTTCAATCTCATTTTCAAAATTTCAAGTTCAACTGTTTCAACTTTCAACTTTCAATATCAAACCGAGAAAATAATTTACCTCTTCTCGGTTGAGCTTGATGTGATGGAGTGTTGAGCGATCGGTGATTTCTAGAAGTCTAGTGACTCAATCTAGACTTAACTTTTGAAAGAAAGTTTTAGGGTTCAAAGGATGACTGCTCGATATTAACCGTAATGATCCGCCTATCTAAAGTACGGATTAGACGGGATCATACCTATTAAGGAGGATTAAGAACATAATGACCAACAACCTTTCAAGACTTCAATTTGTTATAGATAAACACACAACGATTTCATACAAACTAGACCAACAGACCATCAACAAAAGGATTCAATCGATGCGGAGGTACATAAGTGATATCCAAAATAGTATAATAAAGTGTTTTGAACAATGAAAACATGTGAATGCATATATGACGATATACATCCAAGGTAAACTATTAGCGACAAAACTCCATTCGCTCAACACTTGTCCATCCCATCGTGACTCAACCGCACATTTAAAACAAACATGCAGGCTAAGTACGAGATTGCACTTAGTGGACTCATGCAAAATAATTTCATTTAATTACATCGCCCATTAGTATAACACGAGGATTTTAGTTGAAATAACTCGTGAATACCAAAATGCTTTATCATTTCTCAAAAGATTCGCCGCAGCATTTTCGATTCGTATGATCCGTATCATTTACATAACGTCCATAATCGATCTCACGCCGTAGAAGTAGGCCTCTTCTACCGACGCCGTGATAGGTCGAAGATGTTGCTAACGGCTCACAATCACATAGTCGGGATTCGCGATCGACTAGGATCCATGACCGCCGATGATGTTGCTAACGGCTCACGACACACGGTGGTGTACGTTAACCCCAGCGAATTTCGTGATCCGACTAGGATCCGATATCGATTTTAAAATGGGAGCTACCCAATAAGCGATTCATATTCATAGTTGGCTCGCCCAACAACATGATAGGATACATACGTTAAAACATAAATATTTTGGGCATGTAATTGAATAACAATTCATAATCATTTCTCAACTGAAAGCTTGTAAATAAATACTTTTCGAAGAAAGCGTCGTAAATAAAAGGGTTTTCGAGTAAAGCCCACCTTGTACACGTAGGTCTTTCAACTATAGTCTCTTTCCTACGTCAATGCCCCGTCCACGTATCACCTTAACGTAAGAATCATTTAAGTACGTCGGTCACGTTTGATGAGAGGCGAATCATAGTCTATAACGTTCACGATCAAATAAGGCTAACGTCGGACTTATTTCGACGCTTCCTAATCGATTGATGTCGATTATGAAATTTCTCAACATATAAAGGGTATTCTACCTTTTAGTATATAATGACGTTTTAATGTACTTACGTAACGTAAGTAGCATTGTTATTGGACGTCTTACGTCGCATTGATCACGCATTATCGGTTGCGTGCCCGTTGACCTTAGTCAACGATTTTGGTCAACTATTTTGACTGAGTCAACCAAAAGTCAACAATTTTGACTTTGGTCAACAAAAAGTCAACATTTTGACTTTTTCCACCATTTATTAAATTTTTATCATTTTATGTGCAATTCTTGTTCCAAAAATTCCTATAAAATCATACTATGTCTAAAACATTATTTTAGATCATATTATGTAATTATTCTTGATAAAATAAATTTATAACATTAATACACATAATATAAAGTTTTCGGTCATTATAATTTAAATAGCTTAGACTTGTGCAAAAATTCTTATAAATTCACATGTCACACTATTTTATCATGTGACTAATAATATGTAATTACCTTAGTCAAATAAAATTTATACACCTTAGTATTATATACTAATGTTTTCGGTTTTCTTAATAAACCAAGCAAATGATTTTTAAAAATTCCAATAAATTCATATATCAATTAATCACCCTCAATTATGCTTACTATAACATAATTGTTATTTATTATGAACTATTGAATTTAATTTACCTAAGTCATGTTCGAAAATTTCAACTTAGGTCCAAATAATATTTATAAATTTCAATAAATTCTCACAACCATATATTATGAATCTACACACTTAATATGCTATTATATCACTTAAATATGAATTATATCACAACATTATAACTTATACATATATTTTCGGTATTTAATAAATTATAGGCTATAGTTTTCCAAAAATTCTACATAAATTCATATAAGCATATTTAATACCTAGATTATGATTTCATGCTCAAAACAACAATTAAAAATCATAATCATCAACATATGGTATCCCTAAGTTTTCGGTCCAAAGTATAAATTTAATAGCATGCTTAATTTCATGATATAATTAATATACATGCTTAATAACATCATATAAACATAATATCTAAACATATTAACATATGATATGGAATTTTCGAAAATAATACATATAATCTAAGATCATAACTTAAAATTTAACGGACGAAATTCGAAAATTTAAGCATGGATACGAAGATCGTAAGATTTCTAACCTTTTAATCGGTACGGATTTTGATCGGCAAGGTTTAATTGATCTAAGTTTGGATTTAAAATTTGATGAACACTCTCCAAATTTCTCTCCTTATTTTCGGTCTCAAGGTTTCCAAAATGGGAGAGTGAAGGCTTGATCTTATATTTATAGCCTTAAGCAACTTGTAGTGTAATAATTACATGATAAAATAATTAATTCTCTTGTTTTATTTTTCAACAAAATCGGCCACCTCCATAAGCTAGGGACAAAAATTTTAATTCTTATCTTATACAACTCATTATGATGTGTCCTTATCCTTTAAATCACAACTTGTATCATAGTTGTCCTAAATTAATAACATTATCACATAGTAACAATGTTGTGTGTGTGTCGCCTATTCTAGGTCTTAGGATTGATTTTATTTTTTTTATTTCTTATATTATATACTTTATTATATTATATTATCATTTAATTAATAATTTGCATTATAATCATCAAGAATAATAGATTTTATCATATAATGTCACATATGTGACATTCTCGGCCATGCTTAATTAAATAGGATAAATTTTTATTATTGTCATATTATATACTATATTATTATTATAGTATAAAGTTAAATTTGAAAAGTCAAATATTTCAACTCCACACATGGCATTAATATATAGTATGAAATCATATAAATTCAACCTTTAAATTTCAAAATTTTCGGCTCCTACAATTAATGAGCCTTGGACTAGTGATCAACTTGCTAATTAATGCTACTTTACACCTATTATATGATATGATCCAACTCATATTTATTTATTAATTGTAGGATGATATTTGTACATAAAATCATGCTTAAAAATTCAAAGTTTTCGCCACTTTTGGAGCACAATTGTGCCTCCACTTGTGCAAGTTGTAATACACCTCATTTTGTCCTTAATGATATCATAATAATATAATAATTATCATATATCATTAATTGATTAAGAATAAAATTAAATTACACTTAGGAAAGTCACATTTTGAAAATTGGGTTATATTCCAAACATTTGATTTTCTTGTATAAAATAGCTACTACATAATTATGTGACATATTATATGTCTTAGATAATAAATTTAATCATAGAAAAGTATTTAAAATAATTTAGGTCTTAAAACCCTAATTTAAATATTTAGGTTTTCAAACCCATTAAATAAGGTACATTGCATTCTTAAATTTTCTAGCATTATTTTATGATAAATAATGCTCTTATATAATAATATAATTATAGGAATTTGAATTTTATAATTCGAGATCATATGCTAAAGTTATCGCATTATTCTAAACGTGACGTTTGAAACGTCTCTAAATTCTCATAGTTTGATTATCTCTAAAATGTTCAAAATAAAGTTTGTTACAACTTTATTTATTCCTATAATAATAGGAATTTCAAATTAAGCTTAATCGCTTAATAATATCAGAAGACGAATCGTCGAATTTATTCGACGTTAGAAAATTACGTTCGAAGGAATATTGAAAATTATATTCCTTAATTCACTAAGCCTCGATGAATCTCACACGACATTACCCAATTATGCTTGGTCAAAGTCAAGAGTTGACTAATTAAGATTTTAATTATTGAATTAATAATGCTAATTACGGAATTTATTATCGTAATTCAGTATTAAAACTACGGGATATTACAGTTTTCACCTTATTTTCGGATTGAACTCCATCTTTAGGATAATTTGAAGATAGAATGCTTTGAATATTGAAGAACGCCTAGAATGTTGGAGTAGATTTTGTAGAGAATTCCTCCAATGCTTAAGCTCTTCAATTAGTTTCGTGATGATTATGAGCCTCCTATACCCCTATATTTATAGTTGTAGAAAAATTTAATTTAGGAAGTTTAGGAATGAGCTTTTAGACTTAAGCCTATACATTTGGGCCTAGGGTTGAGGTAACATGCTCTTCTTGATTTATTTTCTTTATGCAGATTTTGATATATGGTAGCTTCTAATTATACCATAAATCCACATAATTAAGCACCGATTATATATCTATCTAATTTTGAAATAATATTTAGTTTAATTTCAAAATAGAAAATAAATAATTAATACCTAACTACGATAAAAATTTAAATGCCTACAATATTAATTTCCTTAACACCCCTTTGTAGAAAATTAAAGAAGATAAGAGCGCATATTCTCTCAACTTTCTCATCCGACTTTAATTTGGTGTTCAATCTCCTCCAAAGATTAAGACATCCAACTCTTCGAAAAAGTGATATCTGCTGTTGATTAGGGCTGCTCCACAATTCTAATTGTATTGTCACGCATTTAATTTACTCATTTAACTTCCAACAACTACATCTATGGCCGCACACACACACACAAGAAACAAGAAAAAAAAATCTACATCATTCTTTTATCCTGGTCAAAGGAAGCCTAACTCATACAAAAATATCATTTACGTTAAAAAAAATATCATTTATTTTTTTACCTTATAATTTAGAAAGTATCATTTATATTGAATACAATTATCATTTATATTGAATAAAAGTATCAAAATATGCATGTGCGGATGGTGTACAGAAGACCACCTCTTCCCATATCTAGTGAGAAATCTAAAGCTAGACTACCCCCGCCCCTATTTTGAACAAACTAGCCCTCAACAAGTTCTTGATCAGACTCTCATTTTTATATTTTGTTTTATTAGTTTTTTAATCAATATAAATTATAATTATACATAAGTAGTACGTATTGTGGAGGTGGTCTCCTGTGTGCGCCCGCGCACAGTGAGACCACCTTATTTAATTAATTAGTTAATATCTTAATTAAGTAGTTAATTAATCTTAATTAATTAATTAAATTAAATCCAATTAAAATTAATTAATTTAATAAACTTTAATTGTAAATTAATTAATATAATTTTAAATTAATATATCTTAATTTTGAATTAATAAAATCTAATTTTGAATAATAAACTCTAATTATGAATTAATAAACCCTAATTTTGAATTAATAAACCCTATTTGGAATTAATAAACCCTAATTTTGAATAATAAACCCTAATTTTGAATTAATAAACCCTAATTGAAAATAATAAACCCTAATTTTGAATAATAAACCCTAACTTTGAATTAATAAACCCTAACTTTGAATTAATAAACCCTAATTTTGAATTAATAAACCCTATTTGGAATTAATAAACACTAATTTTGAATAATAAATCCTAATTTTGAATTAATAAACCCTAATTGAAAATAATAAACCCTAACTTTGAATTAATAAACCCTAATTATTAATTAATAAACCCTAATTATGAATTAATAAATCATAATGAATTAAAAAATTATAATTAAAAAATCTAATTATCCTTAATTGCTATATTTAATATAAGTTTTGTCATAAAACAAAAACATAACATTAAATAATAAAATTTTAAAAAAAAAAAAAAAAAATCATGCAAGACCACACGGTCGCGCGTACACAAGTTTTTGCCCGTATTGTGACTTTATTTGTACATGATCAAATAGAGGAAGCAGAATACAAAATGAAATAGAGCACTTTATAAACGTATAACCAGCCCCCCTACCCTTTAAAAGAGTGGGCTATAAAATCATAGATTTAAAAATAAAAAGCCCATGGTATTTTTTGAAAGAAAAATAGAAAGCCCATGGTATAAATACATATATTCGCTAAACATTCTTTTTTCTCCATATAGCTCTCCAATGGAATCCTCTAATTTCTTCATCTCCTTCTTCTATTGCTGCTTCCTCCTCTCCTCAGGTACTCTCTCTCTGGCACACACACTTTTCTGCATCATATGCATACACACACACACACACACACACATATATATATATATATATATATGTGTGTGTGTGTGTGTGTGAAAAGTGAACTAATACCAAATATCATTTTCCTACTTTGTAGGATGCAGATGCATCCAAGGTTTGCCTCTGAACCACCACCACCGCCACCACCGGCGGCAGAAGCACGAGATTTCCGATCACGGTTTCAGGCCGACAAGGGTATTCGTTTTCGGAGATTCATACGCAGACACCGGCAACATCCGAAAATCCCTAGGCAACTCGTGGAATGAGCCGTACGGTACCACCTTCCCCGGAAAACCCGCCGGCCGCTTTTCCGACGGCCGCATCCTCACCGATTACCTTGGTGATTAAATAAAAGAAGTACATTAGTACTTGATTAAAATATAAAACTACTGCACACGCTATCTTTTTCCTTGCTTTTTCTGCATCAACGTCCATTAGCTCCATTATCCATTTTATATAATCATTTAATCACTTTATCTTTTCTTCTCTTTTTTTGGTTTGGTGGGCTAATTAGTACCTTTTATTTGTGCATATTAAAAAGATCCTCAATTATTTGAGTTGTTATTTTTTATAACATGGTTTATTATTATTATTATTATTATTATTATTATTATTATTATTATTATTATCAGTGTAACACACATGCACCACTTTATTACTGGTGTCTGAATCTGAATTAACTTTATTGATGCTTTTCCTTTGATATTCGATTAGCAAGGGATTAAAGCTGTCATGTAGTCATGTAGATACTTCCCAAATTTGCCAGTGAGGTGTGCTTGAGTACCCGATCTCATTAATTGAGCCACTATTTTCACACCATAATATAATTATTATTATTGTTATTATCATGCTATCGTTTCTCGTTTTATCTTTGTCCATGTTAGGGGCGGATCCAAGATTTTCGTTTGGGGTGGACTGTGTGTAGATTATTATCCATATATACTTCTTATCCTCCAATTTCTTCTTCTCGCACGAATATCTTTCCCCAATTTTGCTCTCCCTCATTTTCTTCTTCTCATAGTATGTATAACTTTTCTCTTCAGTCTAAACACCAGAAAATTAGATCAAAGTTCGTCTCTTCTCCGATCCAAAACGGTTCGTGTCGCCGCCGCGGTGGGTGTGCTAACGGCCATAATTTCCGGCAAACCTCTACTATGTAAGAACTAAAAAAATTGAGCATGGGCTTGAGCCCATGGTAGCACAAGCGTGGCTCCGCCACTAGTCCATGTAATTGTAGTTTACACACTTTTTCTTCTAATATCAGTCGATTGAAAAAATCGTAGTCGTACTCTTTTTATATATATATATATATATATATATATATATATATATATATATATATATATATAGTGGTTACCGTGTGGATACTCCTTATAGTGTAAATATGAGTATAAATATCAACCATTGATAAATTAATATGGACACTTGATTCAATGCACAAATTATGGCGTAGATGCAAAAATATGCAATTATATACAGAAATGTACATATAACTAATTTAGATGCATGCATATTTAAAAATAATTATTAGATTTTCAAATCTAATAAACATGATTTATTCTTATTAATGTATGTTAAGGATTGTATATACATGAGCCAATTCTTATATATATATATATATATATTCGACAAAATTATGATGGTTTATCCGTAACTGATTGATAATTAGGCACCTACACACATTCAAAGAAGTCTCTTCCAAATCTGGAATATGTGTGTGAATCTACATATAATGATGTAATAAATGAAATTAATTGGTGGTTTTGATATGAACAGCCAAGTTCTTGGAACTGAAGTCTCCAATGGCGTATGAATGGATGGAAATGGGCGGGAAAAAGTTGCAGAATGGGCTGAATTTTGCGTATGGGGGGAGTGGTGTGTTCAACACGCTGGGCGATTTGTTGCCCAATATGAGCACTCAGATTGGATTTCTCGACAAACTTATGCATGATTCTGTCTACACCAAATGGGATTTGAAGTCCTCTGTTGTTCTTGTCTGCCTCTCCGGCAACGACTACGGTGCTTTTCTTGCCCAAGGTGGAGCTATGCAGGTAATCAATCTTTATTTTTAAATCGCTTATGAATAAGACTTAATGTTTCTGTATGTAATGTCATGAAATTTGGTGTCTGCATTGCCATACATAATTGCTTTTGCTTCTTAACAAAGGAAATGCAATAAATTTGTTTGGCTCTTGTTCAAGAAATAAAAATATTTTTGGTCTGTGGTTGGATTTCAATGAGATAGTACAACAAATATTTTACATTTTATTTGGGGTAAATATCACTTTAAACCCTAAACTATATCCATTTTATCTAAAATATTATGAACTTAAAAAAATATCATTTTAAACCCCAAACTATTAACATTTTATCCAAAAAATTCTCGAGAAGTATCACTTTAAACCACAAACTATTAAATTTTTTAATCAAAAATACCCTACATCAATTTTTCAGCTCCTGAAATTTGACCAATGATATCTTCAGATTGGCTCATCGAATATATCCAGCGTTCATTTCTTGTCTTCGAAATTTTGATGTGGCTCATTGGACGAGACGAGAAGAAGATATTTCTCGTCCAATTTCGGGAGTTGAAAAATTGATGTAGGGTATTTTTGATATAAAAAAAAATTAATAGTTTGAGGTTTAAAGTGATACTTCTCAAAGTTTAGGATTTTTTTGATAAAATGTTAATAGTTTGGGGTTTAAAATGATATTTTTTTAAGTTCGTGACATTTTTGATAAAATGGATATAGTTTAGGGTTTAAAGTGATATTTATCCTTTATTTGGTATCAATGGGGAAAAATGCGTATTTTGTGTGTGGGATACTATCTTCTTAGCTTGTAGGAGCATTTCCTTGTCATAAAATATTTTATTTGAATTAAATTCGCCTCTTTCTCAATAGTGGTTCAGTGCCAGCTTTTAATTACCCGAAAATTGATAAGCTTTATTTTCGTTTCATTGGATTGAAAATCTGAGCTTACAGAACTTGTAGTCATATATATTTTATAAAAAATGAGTCATTTGCACGAAAATATTGGTGACAAAGTCAAATTACAGTAAGCAAAAGTATTTTTAAGTTAAGGAGAACGTTTGTGTTTATGATCAATAATAATTTGATTAGAGAATAATGTTTGATAATACCATTATAAATAGTGGGATGCACATGTCCTAGTAACACCATTATTATATTTGTGTGTCTCATAGTTCAACATATCCATGGTTTAGTCAGATTTCATCGCACATCCTCATTATTAATTATTAATATTTCTTAATTATTACTCACTCCGTCCTATCCAAGAAGACTCACTTCTTTTCGGCACGGTTATTTAGAAAAATTGTATAAAGTGATTAAATGGATAAAAATAAGTAGGTCCTATAACTTTTGAAGAGATAACTATTTCCTAAAAATGAAACAGACTATTTTGGATGGGACGATCCAAAAAGAAAAACATGTTATCTTAGGTGGGACGAAGGGAGTACTATTTAATACGCACACGTGTATAGCTATAACTGAAAAAGCAAATATTGTCATTTACTAATTTATTACTGCATTATATTATTTTAATATCCTTTTAGTTAAAATGATTATACGGAGAAATTGGGAGTTGTTGCCAACGTGATGATGTTGGGCAACCGAGTCCTCTAACTTTGGCGAACGCATTTCTTAGGCTGGAGTACCTAATTCATTTATTTCAGTTATCATAAATCAAAGCAGATTAGGTGGCAATGTTGTGCCCATTAAATCTGTTTAATCATATTATACTATTTTGGAGCCACTAGATGCGGCAGCTTATTAGGATACAACTCCCCTTTTCTACCAACAAATATATTCATTTCAACTTAATTGTATGCATGTGCTCAAAATCTGAATCCTTACCTAATCATCGTATCCTAGTAATAAACTTCCAGCTGGGGTATCTCTGCTGTCGGTTTGTAAAATTATACTATATAGAACTGTGTTTTTATGCTATTCATATATTTTATATGATCATATTATTAATAAAATAGCATTCTTAAGAGTATGTTTCCAAGATATTCCAATAAATTTATGGCCATCGTTACAACAAAATTGTCTAATAATAAAATAATTTTAATAAAATCAAAAAAGTTGGAGGTGGTCTTCTGCACATTCATTCGTATATGTGAATTTTTATACTTTTCTTTAGTATAAATGATATTTAAACAAATGATACTTTTCTTTATAATAAATTATACTTTTGTCCGTCCGCAAGTTGCGGACGGATGTGCATGAAAGTTGACATGATATTTAGGACATTTGTAGATGTATAAAAAGTTTAATTGTGGTTGTGGACGGATGCGGACGGATGTGCATGAAAGTTGACATGATATTTAGGACATTTGTAGATGTATAAAAAGTTTAATTATATCCACACATGTATCTATAAAATTTTGTTACATATAAAAATATAAATTTTGTTAGATTTAGAAATGTATATAAATTAACTACACTCTCAAATGTCACTAAATTTTATGATGTACTTTTATTTGTGTGACATGCATAATATATAACCCATTATAAGATGTTGTAACTTTATTTAGTGTTATATTTTATGGTCACAGTTCTTCAAAAATCATATCACTCAATGTGTCTTTGTGATCTGAAACACTGCTGATTTATTCACCACTTACACCTAAATTCCGAAAGAAATGTCTTAAGCATTTTGTACCGGGAGCTCTGCGTGATGAGACCGCCTCACGAGTTAAATTCGTAATATAATATCTATATTTGGATTTAGACACAATCAAACATTAGTAAGATTGGAGATATCCCTTTGATCTTAATACAAATACGGGTTTTACGGATGTTGACTCTGTCTCACATAAATTTATACGTTTTCGATTCTCAGGATCTTCAAAAGTTCATCCCGCGCGTGGTGAACCAATTAGGCGCCAACTTGAAACGGCTCCAACAACTAGGAGCGACTAAGGTTGCCGTGACATCTCTCCAACCGTTGTGCTGCCTTCCTCGTAGCACGGTCGACTCATCTTTCCACCGCTGCAACGCCACCCAAAATCTCGCCGTTGCCTACCACAACCTCCTCTTGCAGCAAGCCGTCGCTAAATTGAACAACGACTCCAAAACCTCCACCTTCTTCATCATCGATCTCTACACCTCCTTCACAACCGTGCTCAACCAAAAACGAGACTACCAAGGTACGCTTCTCACATTTTATTAATAAAATAGACATTTTATTATTTTAAGATAGTAAAGGTAAAGACATAAAAAAAAGGAGAAAAAAATAGTTACTTTTACTAATTTACCCCTATATTCACCTGCAAGAATAAATTTAGTTATAAATTGCTCCTTAAATAGGACATCCAATAACTAAATTCTAAATTCATGAATATAGTGCCAATTAAGGGCAAACCGTAGTTTAAGCCAAAAAGTGGCTATGTTTATCTTCTTCTTCTTTTTGTCCTTGTGACTATCTTTATTTTTACAGTATGAATTGATAATTTAATATCTTAAAACTCTCTCTCTCTCTCCCTATATATATATATATATTTATGGTGTTGAAATGAACTCTTTGTATACTTTTAAAATTTTGGATTAGGAATTTGAGATTTGAGACGCCATTGAAGCCGTGTTGCATGGGGATGAACGGATACTTTTGCGGCGGCGTGGACGAGAAAGGTGCTAAGATGTATACGGTTTGCAGCGACCCGGAATCGGCGTTTTCTGGGATTCGTCACATCCAACTGAGTCTGGATGGCATGCGATCTACACCACCTTCAAACCTAGTCTTGAACAAGTATTTAAATTTTACTAGGTTTCTCAACTTCCGCGTTGGCTGCTGTTTTCTATCATCATCTCTTTTGTTTTTCATGTTCCGATCGAATTGTGGCATGAAAATTTGTTCTATTTTTAGAGGTTCTGTTGAAAAAAAAGGGGTCAAATCCAAGACTATAGCTAGCCTATATAAACTACTAATTCTTGAACTTCAACTCCATATAGTAAAATCTTATCAAGATTCGCTAGATTGCCAATTTCGTAAGCCAGTTAAAGAAAATTCTGAGGTTAGATATACGTTGTTCACTTGTTCTAAAAGGAAATATATAATGCTCACTATTTATTAGCGTAATTAACAAAGGATGAGCTCAAGAGTGAAGATGTGTCTTAAAACTAAAAATTACAGTATGCCCATAAGCAATTTAATTTATTAGAAGGGCTAATGGGCTCTAGTAAATCTATACAGTAGGACCTTTTATATAAATACTCGGTAAAATAATAATAATCTCTAAAATAATAATTTCATCCAATCATGACTTGGGCTCATTAAGTAAATTAATAATTTTAATAAATTAATAAGATAATATTTTTTCAAAAAACCCTTATAAATCTATGGCGTATCAACATCATAAATTAATAATTTCCTAAAATTACGAGGATATCTATGATAACTTAATAAAATAGCAAGAGCCATATAATTGACAAAACTGAAAATCAATTGCACATGCGTTAAAATTTCACGGATTGCAGGGCCTGAAGAATAGAATATGATCAACATTGCCACATGCGGTATAGGAATTGCGTTTCGAATGTTAGAAAAAGTAAATGAGGCATGGAAAGTAATTCACTTGTTTTTAGTTGGCTGTTTTGTTCTATCCTCACACATAATACACGAAATTTTATGGTACCAAAATTTTATTGTTATTTACTTATAGCTCCTTTACTTTTAACATACAATGTTTTGTGGTGACACTAACTTCTGGCAGGTTGAGAGTTAAATGTTTTGAAATGCTACATGTTCCTTGTTATGCTTTTTTTAGACACTGTATTTTTGTATCGGAACTGATCGAGTCTTCACTAATTCAACTTTCTTGCATTGTTTTCAAAGAACAAAGGTTGGAATGCATCAAAATTGAAGCCCATGTCCTCAATACCTGGGTGGGCCTTGTAATGCAACCCAAGATAAGCAAAAATTAGGAACGAATGATTGGGCAAGGGTTGTTGTAGATAATTAAAATAGTTAAAGAATAATATTACGTCATGTGTAAATCATGGATTAAATAATTAATTATATTTTTTATTTTATTAATGAAATTTATGCTAAAATTAAATAGATATATAATTAATATTTAATATATTAGTTTTATTGGCCAATATTAGAAGGTCATGTGTCAATGAAACATTGGAGATTGAGATCCATTCAAATTACGCCACATCAATACTCAATGTCACCCAAGCCCTAAAACTCATACATGGTGGCCCAAAAGTCCACCATCTGACATCAATAAATAGAAGTGTTGGGGCCTTTATATAAAAAAAAAACAAGTCAAGACAAGTGAAGAGAAGGGAAATGAAGTGTAGAAATGGAAAGCTTGAAGGGTTCAGAGCATTTGAAGAATTATATACAAAGTCTTCTTCAACATTCAATGTGTTCTTCGTGCAAATCACCAAGTTCTAATCCGAAATCATCCTCCAAATCAAATCAAAGATGACGTTGAATCTGAAAACAATGTGAAAACCTCCACATTGGCGTTAAACGTTGAAGATCTTCAGGCGTTCTTCAACACTTCAAATCAAATCCAATATTCGATCTGAAAACAAGACCAATGTCCTTCAGATCAAAATCATCAAATTCAAACTTCAAGTTCAAGGAACCACATCCCCTCCAAACACTTTGAAGAATATTCAAAGACCGTTCAAGAGTTCAAATTGAAAAGAAGAATCAAATGATAAATAGAGATCGAACTCGCACAATTGTATTTAATCCAAAACCATTGATTCTATAAACAATTTTTTGTTTATCGAATTAAATACGAAAATTTGTGTAACAATTGTGCAAATGCGTGCCCCTACTTACAGAAATTATAACATAGGCTCGACCACTTGAGCCGATTTCAGGTGAGCGCTCCATCCAAGTGCAATTGAAATAGTGAACCTAGGCCATGCGCCTTATGGATGACCCATAAACCCCGTCCAATTATGTGTTCGGTTTTGGTTGATCTATTTTTATAGGTCTTTCTCTCTCGCCTCTTACCTCCCTCCACCCAATGTGCGATTCATTTCAATATCTCACATATTCGCAACATTGTATACTTTACATCCATAATAAAAATATTAATCTTGTAAAGTTGTAATTATTTCTTCATTTAATTATTTGATACAAGAGGTCTTCTTAACTCTCGTTATTTTGTCTCTTAAAACAAAAAAAAAAACTCTTATAAATGATAAAACATATCCCGTGAATTTTTTTTATTTTTTTAATTTTTTATAAAGAGCATGGATCCACTGTGGAATATTATACCTACCGATCAATCGATGTATAGTCTTGATTAATATACATTTGTTGGTAATTTGTTCGATATGGCGGGTTTTGTACCACCCTATGTTCACATTTTAATAAATTACACATTTGTTATTTCTTGTCGGGCTTGTTGATTTTAATTAAAAGGGAAAAAGGAAAGGCGATTGTCAATCAAACATGTTCAAGGTTAGTTTGGCTCAATCAACTTTTAGTTAATTAATCAATTAATAATTAAGGACGATTTAATGTTTAATGACGGTTCACATCTATTGCCGCCGGCATATATAGCGCCAGCCAAGACGTATTGTTGCATGTGCCATATTTGCTAAAGATTCAAATTTCATTTGATGTGAGACCTTGATCTGATTATATATGAGTTGAGGAATATGTGGTTTCTTGGTTGTTCATAGATAGTGATGTTAAACATATTACAAACTATATTGCAAGATCAAACTCGTGAATTACCATGTTTTTTCCTTGATTTCACGAGTTACATATTACAAACTTACAAACACGTGAAATCACATCTAATATAAGGTATGTGATCACGAGTTGGAGAAAACCAACTTAAGAATTGACGAACAAATGCGTCAATCCTTGAATTACCATATTTTTGGGAGTAACTCCATGACTGGTAGTGGACAACTCGTTCATTTGTTCAATTCTACTACGTTTGTTCATAACCTAACATGCAATTGTTCGTGAATTCTTGCTAAAATAGGGCAAATTCACAACCAATAACCAATTTTAACGGGGATCTTGGTGATTGTCGGAAGCTTCGATCTTGAATTTTTTTTGGCGACTGATATCTTACAACAGGTTTAATTCTTCAGCCGGATCTCGTGTGGCGGCCATGACGAGGCAAATTTCACAAGCGACGTCGGATGAGGAGGCTTCCACAGCTTGGATGGGGGCAGAGGTTTATTCAAGGCCAAGCCTCGAATTATCAAGCATGCACATCATATCCAATTAATCTAGCATATTGGGGTAGATGGAACAAAAAGAAAACATTATCTGCTAACCTCGACAACGGCAGCTGTCCAAAGAAAACGGCGCCACAAGTCAAGAAGGTCGCCATCATTTATGGCTACAACCAATTTGCATGCCATCATTTATGGCATACATCTCTTTGTCAAAAGCTTCGCTAGTTTGTCAAAGATGTGGGTGGAAGCTCTCTATAAATAGAGAGCAACTCCGTTCCATTTGAGCGACAAATCCGGTGAGAGCAAGGAGAAGCAGCTTCTCTCCATTTATTTTCTTCCAATTATTTTCCTCCTTTTGTAAAAGAGAGTGTTTCTCCTAGTCTTGTGATTAGAGAAGGTGTAATATTTTGTCATAGTGAAATACTTCACAGCCTTGTCCGTGGACGTAGCCAATTTGGTGAACCACGTTAAATTCTCGTGTCCTTTATATTTCATTCATCTCACTTAGGCTACATTCTTTAAGCCTCTTCCGCTGCGTCTATCACCTAACAGTGGTATCAGAGCCACGTTGGTGGCTAAAATATCGGTGTTGTTACTATTCACGTGAATAGTGTTTTGCGATAATTTTCTTTTTGGAATTCTTAGTATGCTCTGTGGTTGCGGTGGCGAACCTCCACATCAGAAACGAATTTTTTGGAGAAAATTATCGTGTTCTTTGACCGAGGTGGACGTGCTGTTATCTGTTGACAGTAATATCCAGAAAAAGAAATGGCGGCCAAGTTCGAGATCGAGAAGTTCAATGGAAATAATTTTTCATTGTGGAAAATGAAAATAAAAGCGTGATTGAGAAAAGATAATTGCCTTGCTGCAATTATGGAGAGGCCGGATGATTTCACTGACGACAAAAATGGGAGGACACCGACAGCAGTGCAGTTGCAAATTTGCATTTGGCACTTGCTGACGGAGATTGCGGAGAAGAAAACGGCGAAAGAGATTTGGGATACGCTGTCCAAACTCTACGAGGCGAAATCGCTACACACAAAAATCTTCTTGAAAAGGAGACTTTATACCCTTCGGATGACGGAAACTACTACAGTGACTGAACACATTAATGTTCTAAATACTCTATTCTCTCAACTCACTACGTTGGGTCATAAAATAGAGGAAAGTGAACGTGCGGAACTTTTGTTGCAAAGTCTACCGGACTCGTATGATCAACTCATCATCAATCTGACGAACAATACAACAGATGGTCTAGTTTTCGACGATCTTGTAGCCGCTGTTCTTGAAGAAGAAAATAGGCGCAAGAACAAGGAAGACAGACTGGCGAGTTCGCAGCAAGCAGAAGCCTTGATGATGAGAGGAAGATCTATGGAACGAGAGCCCAGTGGGAGTCAAAGGCGTAGTGAATCCAAATCCAAGAAGCGGGCAAATGCTACAATTGTGGCAAGAAAGGACACTATAAAAGTGAGTGTCGGAAGCTCAAAGGGAAGGATGCCGAGTCCTCAAATGCTCAGGCATGTGTAGCAGGAGATTCGAGTGATGCAGAAATTTTGTACAGTGAGGCATCGATATCTGCAGATAGAAAGTTCGATGATGTATGGCTGATTGATTCGAGTAACGCGTGGCACATGACCTCACGGAGAGAATGGTTCGATCAATATGAACCAGTCTCAGGAGGATCAGTGTACATGGGTGACAATCATGCCTTGAAAATCACTGGCATTGGTACCGTCAAAATCAAAATGTATGATGGTACGATTCGCACCATTCAAGGAGTTCGCCACGTAGCAGGTTTGAAGAAGAACCTATTGTCAGCTGGACAACTGGATGATCTTGGCTGCAAGACTATCATTGAAAATGGTGTCATGAAGATCATCAAGGGCGCGCTTATTGTTTTGAAAGCAGAAAAGACTGCAGCAAATCTGTACATGCTTAAAGGAGACACGCTGGATGAAGTAGCTGCGTCGATTGCATCGGCCGGCTCTACGGAAGAGATGTCGACAATGTGGCATTTAAAATTGGGTCACATGTCAGAGAAAGGTCTCAAAGTTCTCTCTGATCAGAAGTTACTTCCTGGGCTTACAAAGGTAACCTTACCTTTTTGTGAGCACTGTGTCACAAGTAAGCAAAGATGATGAAGTTCGAATATCGCCAAAAAGAGCAAATGCATCCTGGATCTGATTCACTCAGATGTTTGGAAAGCACCGGTTGTGTCTCTCGGAGGAGCGAAATTCTTTGTGTCATTCATTGACGATTTCTCGAGAAGATGTTGGGTGTATCCCATAAAAAGGAAGGCAGATGTGTTTCAAACTTTCAAACATTTCAAAGCGCGGGTAGAGCTTGAATCTGAAAAGCGGATCAAGTGTCTGAGGACGGACAATGGAGGAGAATATACAAGTGACGAGTTTGATAACTTCTGTGCTCAAGAAGGTATCAAAAGGCAGTTCACAACAGCATACACTCCACAACAAAATGGGGTGGCAGAGCGGATGAACAGAACATTGTTGGATAGAACCAGGGCAATGTTGAAGACTGCAGGTCTAGAAAAGTCGTTCTGGGCTGAGGCGGTCAAATCTGCATGTTATGTGATCAATAGGTCTCCATCAACTGCTATTGATCTAAAAACGCCGATGGAAATGTGGACTGGAAAACCAGCTGATTATTCTCAACTCCATACATTTGGAAGTCCGGTGTACGTGATGTATAACACCCAAGAAATCACAAAGCTAGATCCAAAATCTAGAAAATGTGTATTCTTAGGGTATGCTGATGGTGTTAAGGGGTATCGTTTGTGGGATCCCACTGCCCGCAAGCTAGTCATCAGCAGAGATGTGATATTTGCAGAAGACAAGCTGCAAAACACGTCAAATGATAGCGCTGAAAAAGATAGTCCAGAGACTGCAGCAGTACAAGTGGAAAGTAGTCCAGAAAACCAAGATACAGAATTTTCTGAAGCTGAACCAGAGTACGATGAAGAAGAAGAACCAGTTCAAGGTGAGGCTCCTGAGGTCCGCCGGACAACTCGTGAAAGGCGAACACCGGTCTGGCTTTCAGAATACGTTACTGAAAGCAATATTGCATACTGTCTTCTAACACTGGAAGGAGAGCCATCAACTTTCCAGGAGGCTTTCGAAAGCCAAGATGTATCCATGTGGATGACAGCAATGCAAGAGGAGTTGGAAGCCTTACACAAGAACAAAACTTGGGATCTTGTCCCGTTACCACATGGAAGAAAGGCGATTGGCAACAAATGGGTCTATAAGATCAAACGTGATGCCAATGACCAAGTGGAACGGTATCGTGCTAGGCTGGTGGTCAAGGGATATGCTCAGAAAGAAGGTATCGACTTCAACGAGATATTTTCCCCAGTTGTACGACTTACTACGGTCAGAATGGTCCTGGCAATGTGTGCTACATTTGATCTTCACTTAGAGCGATTGGATGTGAAACCGCATTTCTTCATGGAAGTCTTGAAGAAGAAATTTATATGCTCCAACTCAAGGTTTTGCCGAGCTGCAAAGAGAACTTGGTTTGCGAGTGTTGAAAAATCTCTTTACTGGTCTCAAACAGGCGCCGAGATGTTGGTATAAGAGATTTGATTCCTTCATTTTAAGCCTTGGGTACAACAGACTGAATTCAGATCATTGCACATATCGCAAGAGGTTTGAAGGAAACAATGATTTCATTGTTTTGTTGTTGTACGTTGATGATATGTTGGTTGTAGGTCCCAACATAGAAAGCATCCAAGAGTTAAAGGCACAGTTGGCTAGGGAGTTCGACATGAAGGACTTGGGACCAGCAAACAAGATTCTAGGGATGCAAATTCACCGAGACAGAAGTAGCAGGGTTATTTGGCTATCTCAAAAGAATTATTTGAGAAAGATCTTGCGCCGCTTCAACATGCAAGATAGTAAGCCAATTTCTACCCCTCTCCCTGTTAACTTCAAGTTATCCTCAAGTATGTGCCCTAGCAGTGAAGCGGAGAGGATGGAGATGTCTCGAGTACCGTATGCATCTGCAGTGGGGAGTTTAATGTTCGCTATGATTTGTACAAGGCCAGACATTGCACAAGCAGTGGGAGCGGTTAGTAGGTACATGGCGAATCCAGGTAAAGAGCATTGGGGTGCTGTGAAGAGGATTCTGAGGTATATCAGAGGAACCTCAGATGTTGTACTATGTTATAAAGGATCAGACTTTATTGTCAATGGGTATGTGGATTCAGATTTTGCAGGTGATCTTGACAAAAGAAAATCCACTACAGGCTATGTCTTTACACTTGCAAGCGGAGCTATAAGTTGGGCTTCGAAGTTACAGAGTGTTGTTGCTCTGTCTACAACAGAAGCAGAATACATGGCGGCTACACAAGCTTGTAAGGAAGCAATTTGGATTAAAAGGTTACTGGAAGAGCTTGGGCACAAACATGAGAATATAAGTCTGTTTTGTGACAGTCAGAGCGCCTTGCACATTGCAAGGAATCCAGCCTTTCATTCCAGGACAAAGCATATAGGTGTCCAGTATCACTTTGTTCGAGAAGTGGTGGAAGACGGGAGTGTAGACTTGCTCAAAATACACACTAAGGATAACCTAGCAGATGTAATGACTAAGCCAATCAACACTGACAAATTTGTTTGGAGTAGATCCTCGTATGGCCTCAAGGAAACGTAGGCAACAGCTATGACAAGGTGTGGAGACATAATTGTCAATTAGTCTCCAAGTGGGAGAATGTCAAAGAAAACGGCTGCCACAAGTCAAGAAGGCTGCCATCATTTATGGCTACAACCAATTTGCATGCCATCATTTATGGCATACCTCTCTTTGTCAAAAGCTTCGGCTAGTTTGTCAAAGATTGTGGGTGGAAGCTCTCTATAAATAGAGAGCAACTCCGCTCCATTTGAGCAAAGAATCCAATGAGAGAAAGGAGCAAGCAGCACTTCTCTCCATTTATTTTCTTCCAATTATTTTCCTCCTTTGTAAAAAGAGAGTGTTTCTCCTAGTCTTGTGATTAGAGAAGGTGTAATATTTTTGTCATAGTGAAATACTTCACGCCTTGTCCGTGATCGTAGCCAATTTGGTGAACCACGTTAAATTCTCGTGTCCTTTATATTTCATTCATCTCACTTAGGCTACATTCTTTAAGCCTCTTCATTGCGTCTATCACCCTAACAAAGAGCGAGGAGGGGCGGTATGAGAGAGAGGCGATTGAGAGAGAGAGAGAGAGATTCAGAGAGGGGGAGATAGACAGAGAGGTTACCTCTGGCAGGACAGCAAGAGAGAGACGACACGACACAACACGACGGTGCGGGACAGCGGAATGACGAATTGAGATTGGACTTTAGGGTTAGGGCTCGAATTATGTTCTAATTTTGGGGAAAAATATGTTTCAAGTATATCGAAAATCAACGATGAATTAACGGATTAAATTTTAATTATTGCCTTTTTAGTATTTAATGATGAATTTAAAAATAATTAAAAATTATAATAATAACGATGACAAAATTAAAAAAATAAATATTAATTAATTAACGACGGCGGAGTATTTTATTCCAAAACAATAGAAAATATCATAGTCGTCGTGAATCCCGTCCGTTTAACGATGGTCCGCTATCCTTCGAAAATTGGGTGTTTTTTTGCCGTGAATACCAATTATAATGTCCAATGAAATATTTGGTACCTTTTTTGGCAGTGATCAACTACCCAATCGACTTTACCAACTGACAACGTATGGCCACCGTTCATTATTGGTCTGCGAATAGATGTAGTGAATACCAATTATAATGTCCAAATGAAATATTTCGTACCTTTTTTATATATGTGCAATATATATATTATCTGAATATTTTTACTATATTTCGTGGCAGACATGAGTCCCGTAAAACAACTGTCTTCTGCAGACCACGGAATGATTCACGTGGCATCTCATTATTTGCAGGATGGAATATATAACGTAACATATAAACGAGACCCAATACTAGTTATCCGTTGGAGTTACTTCATTTACTTTAGACCTTCATATAAATTAAATATTCGTATATGCATTACCACATGCATATGACATAGGCAAAGTGACTTCTTTATATTAGTTACAAACATGGCTACAAAAAAGTAGAGCTAGAAAATTCGAAAGAAGTTGGATAAGCAGGTAGCGCTGTCACATATACTAAACCGCCTTAAATTACGGCGGAATCATATGATTTGTTGTAGGTCAATTTCGTGTCGCAGCACTTGAATCTATAATTAATCAAGGATTGTGGGTTTTTATCAAATGCATGTGATATCCATATATATTTCTACGCGTGTCTGGAAATGGAATATTATATATAATATTATTTACACACGATAAGATTATCGTATTGACCATCTAATGCTATAAGCTTTGATGTTGAAGTTTTCAAGGGAAAATGGAGTTAATAATAAACCATCGCTAATTATTTAGAGCTAAGCTCTCTCCAAATTGTTTAGCAGAACAAGTTACACAAACTAAACCGGTAAATAAATGAGATTATTTGAATCTATTTCATTATTAAAGATATATTGAAAGCACATACATGACAAACATTAATACATAAAATATATACATATAGATATTCAAATAGACTACACATGCATGAAACAAATAAGTGCCATATTTGACTTATTAAACTAAAAGATAATTAATTGGAGTACTTGACCGTTGATAACCATATAGTAGTTGAAAACAACGCAATAGACAAAAACTACCTGAAACTTGTATTTTTTGACACTCATATAAATTTCAGGTCAAGAATTTCATTTGTTGGCCTGCTGTTATATATAATATACATATATATACATGTCTGGATGCAAGGTACCGACACTTTAGTTGTTGGCTCTTGCTGTCATATGTATGTATATTTTAAAAACAAAATTGTTATTCATAGCCTATTAATCCTAAACTTATATATATATATATAGGGAGTATATATATATATATATATAGGGAGGGGTTATCGTGAGAATAGATATATGCATAAGAAATAAGAAAGAATCTCAAGATTGATTTAAAATAATGGATGTTCCAGATTTAGTATTAAAATCATCCAAAATATGTCAATAAACCAGTGTAAGGGTAATATAGGAAAAGAAAAAAATTCTCTCACCTTTATCGCGTCCAGAATGTGAAGGGCACAACAAATCTTTTCCATAATTATAGGGAGGGTTATGGTGCACATAATTATAGTGCACTTATGATATTTAAACACAATAAAAAAAACAATATTACACATATATATGTACTCAAGAATATATGTACTCAACATTACATATATATATCACGTGCTACATGTTTAAAACAATATGCTACACAATATAATACTTAATGCAATGTTATATATTGAATATTATATCTTTGTTTCATTATATATCGTAAAATAATTAGACATATTTTATAGTTATAATGTGCTATATATAATATAACATGTGCTATAGAATATATCAATTAGTTCAACAATGAATAATGATAATTATATCTATTGTTAACTATGTGCTACATATTTAACATAATATGCTATACAATATAGAATTAATGCAATTTAATATACGCACCATTATATCTTTGTTTCATTGGATATCGTAACTATTAAGATAATATTTATAGAATAATGTGCTATATATAATAAAATATATTCTAGAAGATATATAATTTGTGCAACAATACATACTTACAATATGTACTAAACATTACATATATATCATGTGCAACATATTTAACATAATATGCTATACAATATATAATTAATGCAATTTAATGTACGACCATTATATCTTTGTTTATTTGTATATCGTAACTATTAGCATAATATTTATAGAATAATGTGCTATATATAATAAAATATATGCTATAAGATATATAATTTGTGCAACAATACATACTTACAAGTATATCTTTTTTTTAATATTGTATCAATAATATGTACTCAACATTACATATATGTATCACGTGCTACATGTTTAAAACAATATGCTACACAATATAATACTTAATGCAATGTTATATATTGAATATTATATCTTTGTTTCATTATATATCGTAAAATATTTAGACATATTTTATAGTTATAATAATATTATATCTTTGTTTCATTATATATCGTAAAATATTTAGACATATTTTATAGTTATAATGTGCTATATATAATATAACATGTGCTATAGAATATATCAATTAGTTCAACAATATCCACATTCCCTTCAGTATTTGTTACATCTGAAAACAGAAAAAATAAATAAATTATACGGTTGTATTGTTTTTACAAAAAAAAACGTATTTCATCTTAAAATTTTCTTTCATGTTGATTATTCAATCGTCATAATTTAATTCTGTTACAAACCATCTTAAGAATGAAAAAAAACTGTAAACAATAATAAAATAAAATGAATATGTAAAAAAACATAAAAATCTCTAATGCATCATTACATAAACGAAAAGCAATAAACATCGAAGAAATGCGTCATATTAAAAGCAGAATTACATAACAAATGTAATGTAAATTAAAAAGTTTCATGTTCAAACATGTATTCTCCATTGCAGTAAGTATTATGTTCTATCTGATTTATATATTTTGTATGTATCTATTCCAAATAAACGAACGTGTATAATTAAAGAATCATAATCAATCCTTTATTTATGTAAACCCACTTTTTAGGAAACTACCATATCTTATCTAGTAAAGAAATACTATAATGCCCTTATTTAATTCGAAATACAAGAATTTGTAGCATATTTATGAAATAATTATAGCATTTCGGAAATAAATCTAAGCCATAGATCAATCATATTTAATGGTTGTAATCTATTCTCATTTCTCACACATATATTTATTCTCATATGATCTCTTCCCTATATATATATATATATATATATATATATATATATATATATACATGTCATATGTATGTATACATATTGGGTTAACATAAAATCATTATTATCATGCGAAAATAAAATCATAAAAGTTAATGCGATTCGTTGTGAAAATTGATACATCTACTATGAAAGATACATTACACCCAAAAGCGTAATTTTTGTTTCTTATGGGGTTCGAATCGGGTGATACATTCACCATAGATCTTTATGATCAAAGAGTTGAAAATGATTCTCACGCTCACTTTGGAAATTATTCTCATTTGAACCTCACGCTACTCTCTCTCTCTCTCTCTATATATATATATATATATATATATATATATATATATATATATATATATACATAGGGAGTGGATCAATGCGAACAACATATTTTTATGAACTCATGAACCATGCATAAGACGTTGAAGATGATGCACAAAACGGTATAAAGTTGGTGCATAACGAAAACTTTCTAAAATTATTTTTTTGTGCAACAATTTTAGAAAGTTTTCGTTGTGCACAACTTTATAGATTTTATTCATCAAACTTTATACGTCTGTGCATAGTTCTAAAGTTCTCAAAAAAGATGAGTTCTCACTGGATTCAACCCCTATATACATATATATATATAGGGGTGAGTTATGGTGAGAAAACTACTTAATGTAGAAAATAAGAATAGATATGTAAGTCTAGCACATCTTTCATATTTGTGTAGCATAATCAGAATTATTATGTTGCACATATTAGTTTAGCACATATTTAATCCGTTTGTAGCACAAATGCTAAATATATTAGTTTAGCACATCTTTCATTGCAGCGTAGCACAAGAAGGGTTCTAGTGCTGCACAGTAATCCGCGTAGTACACAAAACTATAGCACAACCTGAAATTAAATCTCAATCATTAACAAACATAAATGAGAATAAATCATGTCCATTAGATTTGAAAATCACACGATTATTTTTAAATGTGCACCTGAATTAGTTATATACACAATTCTATATATAATTGTAGATTTATTCATATGCGTCATAATTTGTGCATTGAATTTGAAGCGTCCATATTGATTTATCAAGGATTGATATTTGTCCTCATATTTACACTATAAGGAATGTCCACACGATAACAACTATATATATATAGTTGGATTCTCATAGTACCCGATCCTAGGTAGTATGTAATACCCAATTTAGACCACATATTTTGAACTTGTGGCCGCATAACAAGCTGACACGTGACAACCCATTTTCTATTTTTTTTTTTAATTTTCGCAAGAAGTAAAATAAGGAAGAAAGCAAATCAACATTCTTCTTCTTCCCTCCTATCTTCTTCTTCTTCGGTTCTTTTTACAACGGCGGTGACACCGACGGACAGCTAGGGCTGTTAAACGGTTCGGTTTTGGTTAACCGAACCAATTTTTTTCCGAAAAAGTGTAACCGAAATCGAACCATTTTAAATTTTCGGATAACCAAAAATCGATCGGTTCCGACGGTTCGATTTTCGGTTAACCGAATTAAAATTAATTAATAATTAAAATAAATAAAGTAATAATTAAACTAAAACTTATTATAAATAAATAAAATATTTAACAAATAATTAAAATAATTAATAAAGTAATAATTAAAAATTGATTTTTAGAATTTTTAATTAATTAATAATAAAAATAAAAAATGGTTTTTCGGTTCCGAACCGTTCGGTTATCGGTTAACCAATAATCAATTTTTTTTCAACTCGAACCAAACCGAATCGATAATCGAATTTGTCGGTTTCGATTAACCAAATTTGTTTGTTTCGGTTTGATTCCGTTCTAACCGAAACCGCTTAGACACCCCTACGCAAAGAACAACAACACACACGAACAACAACAAAAATAGATTTTGAAAGAAAAGAAAAAGAAGAAAAATTGAAAACAAATTTGATAGATTTTGAGGAAAAAAAATAGAAGATGGATTTGATAGAAGATTGAGGAATCGAGAGAGATGGTACATCGAAATTCACCGGCAATTGGAGAAAAAACGATGGAATTAACGGAGAAGATGGATGAGAGATTTGCTATCGAAAACATACTCATGTATATAACAAAATATATTCATGCATATAACAAAACATAAAACTGCATGTTGGCACGAAACACAAACATGCATATGACAAAAACACGTTCATGCATATAATAAAACGCATTCCTGCATATAGCAAAACATAAAATTCATGTTGGCCAACAGGCACTATGGGACGCATGAGCACGCCAAATAAACGATTTAACGAGCACGAAGGCCCAATTTACATGCATGTTTGTGTTCAACTACATTTATTTTTATGTTCATTTATATACATAAGTCAATTCAACTATATGAATGGTTTGTTTTTCTTGATCACATAACAAATCAAATTACTAATCTACCCTTACTTTAATGAAATCAGTGAAAATAAGCTTAAAAATCTAAAAAAATCTCCATCATAGGATCTATGAGATAAATGGATGAGATTGAGACTACACACTACTTTAGACTTGGATATTATATGATCTCTTATATATATATATATATATATATATATATATAGAGAGAGAGAGTTTAGTTCAAATAAGAACCATTCTTATCCTAAAACTAGAACCAAATGATTAGTTATGAAAGTTGATGAATCCATTGAGAAAGTTAATGAATTCGAAATTGAATTTTTTCACCCGGTTCGAATCCCATGAGGGCTTAAAATTCTATTTTTTGGATTCAGAATTTTCTCATTGATTCAAAGAACTTTCACAATGAATTCATCGCTTTTGTTCTCACGCTCACAATAAAATGGTTCTCACGTTAACCTCCTATATATATATATATATATATATATATATATATATATATATATATATTCCAATGCTCTCATGCTCCGCACTCTTTCAAATGTGGCTACCATCAAAATAAAGTCGATCAATGATGTTATTGAATTTGTTAAAATTTTAGATTTTTTTTCCTAATGTTTCAATTTCCTATAGAATGTTATTGACTAAATTAGTTACAGTAGCTTCAACTAAAAAAAGTATTTAAAAATAATAATTGATAAAATTATACTTGTGTTCTACTATGTCTCAAGATTGTTTAAATGAGAGATCAATTTTATGCATTGAAAATGAGATATTAGAGAAATTTAATCTTGAAGATATTATTGATGATTTTACTTCTCAAAATACTAGAAGATTTAAATTATTTCAATAAGTATATGATCCATGTTTTCTGATTTATTGCACTTTATAGTTAATAATGTTATGTAGTCACGCAAGTGTGGAAGACAGTACATGCTTTCTTTAGCTAGCTAGTAACAAAATTCTCGAAGTTTCATTCTTAAGGGGCCCTTTTTTTCCTTTTCGCCTAGGGGCCCCAAAATGTTAGGGCTGGCCTGCTCTTACTTCTGAATGTCGTGAACTAAGGGTGTATACAACGATAAACCCACTTTCCAACTTTCAGTTGGTTGGTGCCGCATCAACTTTTTGAAACTAATCAATTTTGTACTACTTTTCTATACAACAATAAACCCGACTTTCAACTTTCAATTATGTCGTCCCAATAAAATACACACAATCTTATAAAGTGATTAACTATGTATTTTTAATTAAAATGAACAACTTAAAAAAATAAAATTAATTCTTTCATAATTATAATTAATAATTAAAATTTGATAACTTGATCTTTCTAAATCAATTTTTAAAAAAAATTATGTCAAAAAAATTTATTCATATTTGCGAAAAAACAGAAAAAGAAAAAATGGAAATGAAAAAGGTATTTAAAAAAAAGTTGTGGCGTGTGTCAACCACATGCGCCTGACACGCACACGCCAGCTAGCGCGTGTATGCTCTGCACGCATCAGTGGTAGATGCCCTGTGAAAAATCAGAAAATGGTTTAAAGTCAGCTTTCAAAGCTGGAAGTTGGATCGAAGTTCCAAAAAAATTTCTCCACCATTATATAGATAAGGGTATAATGGAACCAAGTTCTAGTCGAACACCATCACGCCGTTTGGTTTGTTTAATATCGAATGAGTTTCAAGCTTTATTTATCGAATATTTTGTTTCACGAGCTTAATTGAATCCAAACGAACTTTTGAATTTAGATAAATGTTTAGAATATTAATTATTTTATTTTAAAATAAATTATTTTATCCACAATAACACAATATATTTATTGATTTCTTACAACAAATAAAAGTAGTTAGAGATTTAATACAATAATTACTAATTATAGAAAGAAAATAATTGTATTTAATTAATAATTTTAAATTTTAAGCTAAATCGATTATTTAACTTGTTCACGAGCTAACGAAATTTAATACTAACATGTTCAAGCTTGATTTGTTTAACTAACGAGCTTCACTAAACAAATTAGAACGAACTTTATCGAATCGAGATCCGAATAACTTAAGTCATTTACAACTCTAAGTATAGACACTAAAAATTGGTTTCCAACTTCTAAAAATTAAAACTCAAGTCATTGTAGACACCCCAACTAACCAAACCACAGGAAATCATATTGACATATCTTAACCGGATTTTGCTTACTAGTGTTGATAGACAAGAACCTTTAAAAAATATTCATTGAAGCTAAGAATTCAATTTCTGCGGCTCAACAAAAGACATAAAAACCTAAAAGATTCCATCATTATTGTCCTCCTATCTCTTCTTGAAATCATATGTACATGTGCATGCTTTTATGTGTTGTTTAGATTAATATGATATTATGCATCTATCTTGGCTTTTTGAAAGTTGAAATAAAACAAAGTGGAGCTAAACCAACGGTTAAATGTCGTATTCGTCAGGTATATTAATCAATTAAAGGTTAAAAATTCGATGTATCCATCGTCAGATATGAAATAATGGTGAATCATTAAGTAGTGTCCATGGTCAAGATTTAGGTTGTCTGTTGGAAACTTGTAAGAGATTTTTTCTTTTCGTCTATTTTATTCATTAATTGGTCATGCATTATTACTTACTAGCTAATAAAAAAATCACAATTTCACTATGAGACACGGTCCCATTTTTTCAAATATATGATGCATCAACCTTAATTCAATACTAATTAAAATTAATAAATTTTAATTAAGAACTTATATACTATAATTGAAAATATCTCTTTTATAGATTTAAAGGTTATTGGTGCAAAAATACAACACTTTGAGCCAAAAAAAATTTCCCATGAACTTTAAAAATTATCACAAAATACACAAACTTAATGACTTTAGCGATTTTACCATTATTTCAAATTTAAGCCAAATTAAATCTGACTTGACATCTCAAAAATTTATCATAGATAAAACGATCAGTGATATTAACGATATAGTAGACATAGGATATCGATTGTTTTGATCTCAACTAAAACCAAACGATGAAACAAACGAGAAGACTTGATTTTTGTAATTAGGGTTCACGTGATGAATCTTAGAAATCAAAAAATCTGATTTATTTGATGGAACGACGATGTTTTATGTCCCTTCTCTACGATGTCGTTTATATTACTAACCGTTTAGTCTATAGTAAATTTCTTAGATGTCAAGTCCGATCTAATTTGGCCTGAATTTGAAATCGTTGTAAAAACACTAAAGTCATTAAGTTTGTGTATTTTGTGATTATTTTTAAAGTTCGTGGAAAAAATCAAAATTGACCCAAAATTAATGTATTTATGTGCCAATAACCCTAGATTTAATTAGGATGAATATACACAAGTTTTCATCATTGGAAAAGAGATCAATTGCTTCGATTTAATAGATTGGGCAGTACTGCAGCAATCTTTATTTTGATCGAGACATTTCTTATTTATTTTTATCACATTAGACTGTAGAAATCCTACATATGACGAGAGGAACGCACACACCACACATCATTCATGGATGTAGTTTCCATGCATGCTCACATAAAACCACCCCTAATAAAATATAGTAATTAATATAGTGCACATGTAATAAATTTTATTTTATTGAAAACTTAAAAGATGCTCTAGCAAAGAATAAAATGTGCAAACGCAGTCGTAATTCTTTGTCAAAGATGTTGTCAACTTCCTTCTATAATTCGATTTCCTGATCATCTCTTCCTTTCTTCTATATTCATTGAGTTGGGAGAAGGAGCTGAGAATACAACTTCGAATGTCATCACTTATGCTTGTTATCAACTTTAAAAAAAAAATCCAATAGCAATATGTTCAACTTCACGTGTCCGGACACAATATTTAGACCTAGCTAGAAAGCGATAACTATTAATTTCTCATTGTAATTAGATACTTCTATTTCAATATAATTTATCCTAACTCTTTAATTAGCATTAGAGAAAGATTTTTCCTTTAGAAAAGACCTAATTGCAGGTAAATCATCAACAGCAAGTACAATCACTTGTGTTATGAAAGGATTAAATAAAGACAATCTCTTTACAAATTGAAAAGAAAAAGAAGCATTAATTAAAAACTAAAAGTCACGGACGCATGATAACGTGCCCCACCCGTAGCCTTTGAAAGAAAAACAGTAGTTGGAAATTTAATAAAAATACAGAAGAATATAACTGGGGGATGGGGATGGGGATGGGGATGGGGATGGGATGGGTACAAAAACATTTCCCATTAAATAATTAATGCTCAGCTGAAGAATGCGTTTCTTACCTCCACTAATTGTTCCCTTGTACGACATGACATTATTAATAATAATAAACGTTTTCAAAACATATAACTTGCCACTATGCACATTCTAAATATGATGATTATAAGCCTAACTATCATTGAAAAATGTGTGAGTTATAATATAATTTCGATCAACCCACCAGGAATCAAGTACGTCAAAGTCGTATTAACGAGCAAGTTCATTGATTATTATCACAAAATAATTAAAATATATTGATTAGCTAGCTAGTCCAGTTGATAATTATCATTTTACCGATAACCAAATTTATGGTTGTCAAGAAAATCAAGTTGCTCATGAGTTAATAATGTTTGACTTGTTATCTCGTGTAAGGGTATCTTCAATGGTGAACTTGACTTCCAGCTTTTTGATGTCACATCGCTTTTAAAATTTATTTTTTTATATTTTTTTTTCCAATCATATACATACAACATCAACTTTTACATAGATCTCACTATAGTATACATATAATTATATCAATAAGATAGTTGTGTGACTCAGAAAAAAGATAAAAAAGAATAAAGATTATTATGGGACTCGAAAAAAGCAAAAGTCAGGTTTTATCTTCAAAAGTTGGCTTTGTAGAAAATGCCAAGTAAGCACATCTATCTACAATGGTAAGTAGTTTCTTCAACTTTTTAAAAGAAAAAAATATCATTGGAAGAGTTGGCTCTCAACTTTTTGCCACATCAACTCTATTCCAATGCTAAAGAAATTGATTTCAACTTCTTAAGAATAAAAAAACCTACCATTGAAGCAAGTTCAAATTAATTTGAGTTCGGATATACTGTTATTTCAAATTTATATATTTAAAAAGATCCATATTTAATTATATAGGATTTAAATCATATATATATATAGGGATGGTTCCAGTAAGAATGGAAATAAGTGTAGGAAATAGGAATAGATATGTAAGTCCGGCATATCTTTTATATTTTATAAGACAATCGAATTACTATGTTGCACATGTTAGTTTAGCACATATTTCATCTTTTCAGAAGACATATGCTAAATATATTAATTTAGCACATCTTTCATCGCAATGTAGCACAAGAAGAGTTCTAGTCTTTGCACAAGAATCCGCTGTAGCACACAAAACATAAAACTATAGACAACCGAAATTAAATCTCAATCATTGATCCGCGAATCAAAGGCCCAGATTCATTCCTATTTCCTATCAAATTATCTTTTCTTACATGATCCATCTTCTATATATATATATATATATATATATATATATATATATGTGTATATATATATATATATTGGTGAAAACGTGTGAATTTTCTAATTTATTGGGTTGTTGCTTTGAACGTATAAAATTATTATATTACCATGAGATTGCACTGAATGCATAAAGTTATTCTAGTGTAATAATTTTATACATTCACTTCAATGTTCTCACGATAATTCACCCCTCTATATAAGGATTTGTTGTAGGGAGAACTACCTATTAGATGAGAACTAAGAATTATTCTATACCTTTGATTAGTACAAATTGACAGACAATATCTAAAATAGGAGAATGACATGATGCAATTAGAGATGAGATTGTTCAGAAAATACGCAGATGGGTAAAATAGTCAAAAAAATCATAATTTTGCACCGCAAATTGTAGATGAAAAAAATGATGATATGCAATTATTGTTATTCCCGCAATTCGTCTGATATGCATAATTAGGTGGTAGTTGTGCATAAGATATGCGAAAAAACAATAACTAAGAATCAAACTTATAAAATAATAATCCTTGTTTGTATAATAATCAATTTAAAAAAAAAAAAGAATCTATAAAATTATCTTAAAATAAAGATCACAAGTCAAAATTTTGAACCGTAAATCCCACAATTCGTGGATGGAAAAAAATGATGATATACAACTATTGTTATTCCTGTGATTCAGCTAATATGCATAGTTAGATAGTAGTTGGTATGTGATTGTAATGGTTGTGCATAAGATTGTAAGTAACTATGCGAAATAAAACAGTAACTAAGAATCAAACTTATAAAAATTAAAAACCCTTGTTTGAATAAAAATTTACATAAAAAAGTATCAAATTTATACCTTGAATAATAATTAACACAAAAATATCAAAAGTATAAAACCACCTTAAGATAAATATCCCAATTCTTCATATAGGAACATTCAAAATCGATAATGATGAGGAGGATGCACAATCCAATTTATTTGTATAATTATATTATTTATTTGCATAAGCATCGTCTATGATGCAAAAAAAAATCAAATCTAATAAACTGCAAGAATATTATATATATATATGGATGGTTCATGTGTGAGAATGAAAATAAGTGTAACAAAAAGAATAAATCTAATCAATGAAATCAATGGACACATGATTTATTTTCGTTGTGTTGTAATTTTTTTCCCGTGTTTACGCCAAAGGTTAAATAAGTAATTTTATCTTTTAAGAATTAGTTTTTTCCTTAATTTAAGGGAAAACTCAATTTTATACTTATTTTTAGGGGATTTGTTGTAACTTGTCATTCAAATCATTATCTACAATATTATTTCAGTTTCAATACTTAATATATACAAAATTATTTGTGATTCAAGCTAGCAAATTCATGAAAAACTTAGGTAAAATAATATATATTTGATTCATATGTGTGGTTCTATATAACACTATATAACATTGATATAACAGTTTTATAGCATTTTTTTACTTATTCGTTGCACATACCACTAAAATTTTAAAAATTATTGTCCTGATAAGATTGAACCTTATGTGCAACAAATAAGTAAAAAAGTGCTACAAAAATATTTCACCAGTGCAATAAGTACTGAAAAGCACATATGAATGAATATACATAAATTTTTTTACCTGCGTATGTGCAAAATGAATATCCTAAAAATGTGACAAAAATATTCGATTAGTGCAACGATATATATACAGAACAAAAATAAAAAATAAACACAACATATGTACAGAACAACATATAAAATAAACTGACAATAATTTTAAAATTTTAATGGTATGTGCAACAAATAATTAAAAAAATACTATGAAACTGTTATATCAATCCTATATAGAACCACACGTATGAATCAATATATATATATATATATATATATATATATATATATATATATCATTTTACCTAAGATTTCTATGGATTTGCTAGCTTGTGAACCAACTTTATAATGTTATCATTATGTATCCACGCATCGTGCATTAGTTCGCAAGTTTGCAAAAAATAGTTCTCACAATAATCAATCGATATATATATATATATGATGAATCAAGTAGGAATACAATTATTTGTAAGAAATAAGAATAAATCTAAACCATTAATTTTAGTAAATCAATGGACAATATTAATTTTATGTTGTACTGCAATTCATAACTACACATGATATATTTTAAATTTGTTGGATTAATTAAAATTTATATTAGTAATTTTGTTCCTTGATTTTAGGTATTTGTTATAATCTAGTTTGTGCAACAATAAATTGAGCAGAATATATGTTATAAATGTGCTATAGATTATCTTATGTATGCAACAATCAACATTCCACTTTCAATACAAAAAGGAAAAACGTACAATATTTAATTCCACGAATAATGCAATATTTTCATTATATATTTGCAATAAATTTATTCAATATGTGCTATATCTTGTGAAGATTTGAAAGAAGCGGATGAATCCCTATAATTAAGGAAGGTGGCGAGATTTACGGGATGATGATATATTTCTTTTTAATATCATTTTTATCTCTTTTCCATAAATCACAACAAATAATGATTGACATCATCAATTAATTTCAATTTAATTTGGACCGTAAATTTGGGCTTGATCTATGGTTATGATATATTCTTATTTCTTACACATATAAGCATTCTTACCGATATATATATATATATATATAGTTAGTTAGTTAGTTAGTTAGTTAGTTAGGTTCAAATAAGAACCATTTTTAACGTAAGAACTAAGAATCGTGAAAATTAGTTATGAACAAAATGAATTCGCTATGAAAGTTAATGCATCTGTTGGAAATTTATTGAATCCAAAAATTCATAATTTTCAACCAGAGTTTGAATCTCATGAGGAGCGAAAAATCTACATTTTTAGATTCATGAACTTTTCTTGCGGATTTATCAATTTTCAAACCGAATTTATCATTTTTTTATTCTCACGTTCTCATGATAAAAATGGTTCTCACGTTACTCGCATATATATAGGAAAGAGTTCAAATAAAAACTTATTTTTTCGTAAGAACCTAAGAGCCAATGCACTTTATTTACGAAGTTAATGCACTTTATGTATAAAGTTATTGCACTACGAAATATTGATGAATAGTATTATCTTTTATTAGAACTCAATGGTGCATTAGTTTTATACATAAAATGCATTAACTCTATACGTAAAATGTATTGATTTTTAGGTTCTTACGAAAACATAGGTTTTTATTATAACTCAACCACACACACACACACACACACACACACATATATATATATATAGGGAATGGATCAAATGAAAACTACATCTTTTTTGTGAACTCTATGAACTATGCATAAGACGCGTAAAATAATGCACGTAATCGGTATAAAGTTGTGCACAATGAAAACTTTCTAAAATTATTTTATTGTTCAACATTTTTAGAATGTTTTCATTATGCATAACTTTATATATTTTATTCATCGACTTTATATGTCTGCGCATAGTTCTCAAATTCTCAAAAAATATAAGTTCTCACTAGATCTAATCCCTATATATATATATATATATAGAGAGAGAGAGAGAGAGAGAGAGGATCAAATGAGAATCCAACTTTTTTGAAACCAATAACTAATATGGTCTTTCCATTTTTTATAATCGAACGGTCAAGATTAATTATCATTATTTTATTATCCCCATATTTTAATGGTAACTGTTTTTAGTTCTATAATCAAAGAATTTTATACTTTATTTAAGGTGTTCTCACATGCACAATAACTGCGATTACATGAATTAATAACGACTCGGAATGTCAAAAATCACATATACACAAGAGCAACGGAGATCCCACATGCACAAGAATTGTGATTGCATAAACAATAATATGAATTACACGAATAACGAAGAATGGAATATGAAAGATTTTCGGGATAAAGACCTCCAAATGTAATGTTAGATATTTTCAAGATATTGATCTCTAAATAGCAAAAAAATGGGGATTTGACCATTTCTTATTATTAATTAATTATGAATCGTCCGGTCTTATTTAATATAAAAATAAATATTGATTTTTAATTTTTATCTAAAATATAATTCCCTCTATAACAAATCCATATATATATATTCTATCATAAGCTAAATAAGTCGAATCTAATTAGGATCATTTAAAGATAAAAGAACCATTTATGACCGACGACTTTAAAGCTAATTGTGATAGCTGGAATTGGCCTCATGTACCTGCCGAACTCGATGATCTTCTTATCGTTGGCTCAATTTGATTCATTTAATTATGGTCATTTCTACACGCTATCGGTAGATATGTAGCTCCAGTTGAATTTTTCCAGTAACATATATGTGTTTGCTTAAAACTCTACGCCAACTCTAGTTAGGAACTATTTATCATGTTGATGTGCTACTAAAACTCTCTTTTACCTTATATATACACACAGTGGTGTAAAATTTAGATTTACAATATATAGGTTTGATTATTTGAATAATTATATGATTGAACAAATTTGTTCAAATATATATTTAGTAAATTAGTCTATTATTAATTGTATGCATCCGAGCTATCATAAAGTAAACTCTATCTTCTTGTTATTCTTCTCTAACTCTAAGCCCGTTAATTTTCATTCGATTATAAATTTTTTAATTTTTTTTCCAATGTGGCAATTCACTGCTGCGTAAATAACTTGCCTATATACACTTTCTCTTTACGTAAGTCCATAAATAGAATCCAATCCTAATTTACTATTGAGCCCGGAGTTGCTCATCAAGATTTCCTACATTCAATTATTGTCAGTGGACCTCATTCCCTACAAACATACAAATTTTATTTATTTATTTTTATATTCTGTGTACATGTGTGTGTGAGTGCGAAATTATGAACAAAGCCTGACAATTTTTTCCCCTTGGTTTCATACATAGATTACATCTCCCCTCCCATTGGCCTCTCCACTCTCAGCTCCACTCTTTTCCCTTATTATCCATTAGTCAATTTCACCAATGGAGCCTCCATCTTCCCTCCTCCAATACTCTCACGCCTCGTGGTTGTTATGTATCTCCTCCCTCTCCTTTATCACATCTTTTTTACTCATCTTCTTCACAGTGATGAGAAAGAGTGTTTGGTGCACCTGCGATATCTGCAAAACATACACTGAATCGCGGTGGAGGAGCCAGTACCACAATCTATGCGATTGGTACACGCATCTGCTCAAAAAATCCCCAAATCGGACGGTCCACATCCACGTCATCAACAACACGATCACCGCGAATCCAGACAACGTCGAATACATGCTCAAAACAAGGTTCGATAATTTCCCCAAAGGAAAGCAATTCTCCGCGATTTTGGGCGATTTCTTAGGCCGCGGCATCTTCAACGTCGACGGAAGCTTCTGGAGGTTCCAGCGGAAGATGGCGAGCCTCGAGCTCGGCCGCGTCTCCACGCGTAATTATTCTTTCCAAGTGGTGAACGTTGAAATCCAACGACGGTTGATTCCTCTGTTCGCCGCCTCCTGCTGCGGCAGCGAGGTCGTAGATTTACAGGAGGTTTTTAGGAGGTTTTCTTTCGATTGTATTTCGAGATTTTCGTTCGGTTTGGACCCCACGCGCTTAGAGCTCTCGCTGCCGCTGTCAGAATTCATCGCCTCCTTCGACTTAGCGTCGAAGCTCTCGGCGGAGAGGGCGCTGGCCACGTCTCCGATGGTGTGGAAGGTGAAGAGATTTCTGAACATCGGCAGCGAGCGGAGGCTGCGGCGTGCGATTAAGACGATCCACGTGATCGCGCGCGATTTCATCAGAGAGCGGCGGAAGCTTGGGTTTTCCGATCGGCAGGATCTGCTGTCGAGATTCATGAGTAACGTCGGCGGCGACGAGAAGTTTTGGTTGACATCATCGTGAGCTTCCTGCTGGCGGGCGCGACACGATGGCCTCCGCTTTGACGAGCTTCTTCTGGCTGGTTGCGAACCACCCCGGCGTGGAGGCGGCTATTCTGGCGGAGGCGGAGGCGGTGATAGGGGCCGATCTGGCCCCGACAAGCTGCGATCAGGTGCGGGAGCTTCACTATCTGCATGCAGCGGTGTATGAGAGCATGAGATTGTATCCACCGATCCAATTCGATTCGAAATTTTGTGTAGAAGATGATGTTTTGCCGGATGGGAGCTTTGTGAAGGGGGGGACTAGGGTTACGTTCCACCCCTACGCCATGGGGAGAATGGAGGAGATTTGGGGGTCGGATTGCTTGGAATTCAAACCGCAGAGATGGATTAGAAATGGAGTTTTCGTCCATGAAAACCCTTTCAAATGCCCTATTTTTCAGGGTGGGATTAGGGTCTGTTTGGGGAAGGAATTGGCTCTTATGGAGCTCAAGACCGTCACTGTTTCGGTTTTGAGACGGTTTCGGGTCGAGTTGGCTCAGTCGGAGCTGCCCCCGCACTTCTCGCCGGGGCTGACGGCAACTTTTAAAGACGGCCTGCGGGCTAGGATTCGAGCTCGAGTAATTTGATATCACTACATGAATAAAAGGTTATTTATATGTGTCTTGAAATCATTAAAATGTCAATTTGTATAGTTAATTATTTTTTACTAAGATTGTATATATATAAGCTTGAATTGCATGTTAGTTCTAAAAGGCATGGTAGTTCGTCTAGTTGCCGTTGGGTTTTGTATATATAAATGTATATAGGTTCCCCAATCGATTGCGGCTTTTGCTGTTTGATTGTGTACGTAAGTGACTATTTACTTGAAATTTGAATATGTACATAGATGTGTTTTGCTACTAATTAATGGTTGTGATCAGCAAATATATCTTCGGAAATGTTTGTAGTGATTTAATTTGTATTTCATTTTTGTTAATATATGCCACAATGTACGATAAGAAGTAGCTAGATACTATCAATTAATTGTATGATAATTTTGTATATGTAGCTCGTTGGTTTTCTTGTTCCAAGGAATGCCTAGGATTAATCTTGGATTGATGACAAAATTAATTGTTCTTTGATTGAAATTAAGAGATATGACAAAATCGTCTTCGCTATGGCGAAGCCGGCGCCGGCGCCGACGACGTCCGAATATTTCGGCTGCTCTGTGTTGACGGGTATTTGCATGTGCATCGAGCATGAGGTAAGTTCGATTGAGATCTTTTCCGATTGTGCATGCTATCGTAGAAGAAGATTAATTGATCTCAAGAGTGTGTTATCTTGGAGGCGAAGAGAAGTTGTGTTCATATGCGCTGGAAAGCTAGCAAATAGGGTGGCACATGCTTTTGCTAGTTTTGGAATAACTCCGCCAAAACCGTTTGTGTGCTCTGAGAAATTGCCCTCATTGGTCTTGATTAATTTCATGTAAAAAAATAAAAATCACACCATTCTTTTCTTTTCTTTTCTTTTTAATTTGGAAATTTAAACCGTGTTACCTTAAAACTCACAGTCCTACCGCCAGTTGTCTGAGCAAGAAGATTAAAGGAGGTTGGAATTATTCCGTCACCGTCAACATCAAATTAAAGTGGTAAAATGTACAAATTCATATGTTTGAGGCAGAAACATATATTCGTGGTAATAGTAAACTGCACAAATACCTGAAAGAGACAATTCTTATATAGGAGCCAAGCCATGAACTATATTTGTCCGACACATCACACATGGATGGTAATGATTTGATTGCATATTTATAGACACATGTCTTTAATTAAGCATTATTATAGGCATAATGTTAGTTCAAAAGACATATTTAATTCAGCCAAATTAAGAAATAAAATTATGTTCATCAAGATTAACTGATGTGGCAGATCGAAAATTACTTTGATTTGATTTCAAGTCCCAGTATCACATATAAACTGACAGACTAAGTTTAAATATATAGGAAAAACATATAAGCTTGACAAGTTAACCTAACTCATTCATATTGCTTAGTTTTTGGTAGAGCTGGCAAAAGGGCGGGTCAGCTGGCCGGCCCGGCCCAGAGGGCTTGTGGTTTTTAGGGTTGGTGGCTGGCCCCAAATGCTATCTACTGAAAATTTGGTAGCTCACCCACATCTATCTCATTATCGCCACCGTACTAAACCCGCCTAATATTTAATTTAATAATATATTTTTTTAATTTAAAAATATGATAATAATAAATAAATTAAATCTACTAACATCAATTTCAAAGTAAATAAGATAAATTACGCCTACTAACATCAATTCCAAAATAAATAAATTAAATTAAATCTACTAACAAGTCTAATATCAATTTCAACGTAAATAAGATAAACTTAAAGTTACAAATATCATCAAATATCAAACATCAACCTTAAAGAAATGTAATAGAGAGGATGGATGAAAGGATGAGTTTTAATAGTCATTCATTTTATTTTCTATATTTATTACTAATATAAAATATTAAAACTTTAAATGATGTATGACTTTTAATTAAAACCCGGCTTTTTAAATTTAAAGTTCGATAGCCCACCGGCTATGTGCATGGCTTTTTAGACCCCTTTTTTACCACTATTTTACTGCCCAACCCGACCCCAATTTCTGGAGATTTCGGCCGCCATCGGTCGGGCCAATTTTGCCAGCTCTAGTTTTTGGATTTGAGTGGATGATTAGTAATAGAGATTGAATCAATGCGTCTTCCACGTCAGCTGGTTACGATAGGACATCTATAATTCGCTATGATACAAATTATTATTATTTTTTTGCCAAAAATAAAATAGCTTTATAAGGGGAAGTGGTGAGACTGAGAGCATGTCAATTAATTAAATATGACTATTGTAGTGCGCGTGGTACTAAATCATTGCCATTTGTCACCAATTAACCGCCCATCACCATACCTATGAAAAATGTGTGAAAAAAATAATTATATATTGTCTGTTTTTGGAGCTAATCCATGGAATCTTATGCATATAAATGAAGTTGTATCATTGTTTGCTGAACATAGCGTTATATCATATGTAAAATGCTATATTCCGAACTATCGTCATTTTTAAAATTCTATTATACTCTATCAATTTGGACTAATTATTACCCAAATTATAGAAAACTATACAAATCTATGATCTATCCCTAGATAAAATTCTGGATATCTGAAAGCTGATAAGAATCATCGTGAATTTCAACCATGACCACAAAAATTCATGTTCGAGGATTTTGGACAACTGGTTTTAGTGCACATCAAATTTCTGATGATCTTTTCGAATTTCAGGTGCCTTATTATTTTTTCAAGGTAGATTTTTCTAGTTTTTAGTTTATGTACTAATTAATTAAAGATGATAGCTTAGATAAAATTTAAAATAGTAATAATTAAAAATATATGTAACTACTTGGCCTAAAATAAATAAATAAATAAAAGTTAGTCCCTTTGGGACAACACAGTGGTAAAATGGGTTCATATGGTCAAAATGTCAAATGTTCGAATCTCACTAATCCCTCTATGGGTCTGAGCATGTCAAACCTAATTTTTCAAGTATGATTTATTTGTCATCTATGGTTTACATATTATTGTATAAAAAAGTGATATTTACTTAATGTGCACCAAATATAACGATGATGGATTTTTCATGAATTAAAAAAATAAATAAAAGTTAAGGTGAAAACTGTAGCTTTTAAGACTTGAATGTTTCTATTTCCTGTCCTCTTATCATTAATGTAAAAGACCCATTAACGGGGGAGGCCCAACACCTACGAGGTGCTTTATTGTTGGCCTTTAATTAGGCGCATGTCTTGCGTGCCATATGTCTATGACAATGATATCGAATGTACGATTTATTTAAGTAAGATTATTATAGCGTGTACACTGTAAAGTAGTGGGTCGGGCCGTCCCGGTCGGGCTTTTATATTTTCTGATCGGGTCAGGTTGGATTCGTTCGAAATTTGTAGGACCTAAAAATATGAAGCTCAAACCAACCTCGGGCGAGCTTTTGGGTGGACGAGCTTTTCTAATTTTCTTAATATATAAAATTAATATTTGTAATCATAAAAAATAAATAATTATATAAAATATAAATTTATTATTAAAAAATTATAGATATTTATATTAAAGAATATTATAAATATATATATTTAATAGAATATCGGACGGGCTTTTTTAGTCCAAAATCCTGGGCTTTTTTGGTCTCGAAGTGAGGCCCGAGGTTTTTTGAATGAGCTTTTAAGCCCGATTTTTTTCAGGCATTTCTTTTTAAAGTCCAAACCCCAAATACACCGGACATGTTTTTCGGATCGGACTCATTTTGTCGGTTCTAATCATTATACACGTTTCATAAATGGTAAGTTCTTTTAAAATAAAATCAAAATTGAAAAAAAATATGTCCTTGGTTCCGAAAATTTTCTATGGAAAAGGGTAAAGCGCTATGATTATAATTAAAACTTTCATGATGGTATTCTATATATCAAGAATATCATAATAACGTAAAAATTATCTTTGTTGCAGCTCTCCCATCAATAACGGTGGCAGTAGATCTTTTCTACATATTCAAATCTATTTTTTAGGATTTAAATTTTTAAACAATAAAATATGATGAATCTAGATCAGATTTAAATCCTTCAATTATATCTCCGATCTGAATTTTGATTTTTATATCTGAATCCAACTCAAATTCGATCCACAAATTCATTCACTTATATATATATATATATATATATATATATATATATATATATATATATATATATTATAATTTAATTCCTAACCCAAACCCCTATTCCTCCTTCCAAAATTATCGTCTCAGAAATCAGAGAAGACCGCAACGCCGCTTCTTCCTCAAATTTTCGGCGACTTGTCACCACACCACCACCCCTCACCGGCGGCTTCTCCTCTCGCCAAGATACCCGTTCTCCTCTGAACCCAACGGACATTCAGACAACAGCCCTCCTTTTCACTGTCTTGAAAACTGATGAACAACCCAGCTGCCACCAAGTCGCACAATGCTTGTCGCACCGTCTGACGGCGAATCGCACATCTCCGGAGGTTAGAGAGGAAAAACGACAGGAAGGTGGGAGATTAAACTATTTCATGGTGCATGAAGCTTTAGATATATATGGATGATCGTAAGCAATCAAATCCCTATCTTTTGTTGGCATCTCACAATCCATCGAATAAGCAACATTTTTATATATATTTGAAGTTAATCCAATCTTTTCCACGACCCAATATAAATCTCGGCCCGGCCCAACGTCAACTGCCCCGACTCCGATACCATATTGTCATACTTAAAAGCCCCTTAAATCTCGGCCCAACATTGAAGGAGCCATGGAAATCGACGAGGACGCTCCCCTCGCTCAATCACTCAAGCGGATCAAAAAACCCGCTCCGAATAAGCAACAGACGCAGGCCCGGCCCGAAGATCCTGCTCCGCCATCCCAAGATATTCAGCCCGCCCAATTGCCTCCCGCCGATGAGCACTCCACCGCCAACGTTCCGCCGAAATTTCTAGTTTCTGAATTCGACTATTCCGTCGAGAATCACTTCAAAGCCGTCGATGCGATCTCCAGACTCTGTGGATATGCTGAAACACTGGACGTTAATGAAGCGGAGACTAAGCGATTGTCCAATTCTATAAATTTCTTGAGGTATCAGAGTAATTCTAGTTTCTTTTTTTTTGGTTTTCGGAATAATTAGCTAATATCTTCTTTGTTATACTGTTAACGGTCGGTGACTTTGGTAATTCCAATACAGACATTGGAGAGATTTTAATTATAAGTCGCGAACTGTGAGGTTTGCTTCTCAGCATAATTCGGAGAAGAAAGAAATTATAGGCGAGGTCACCTTACCACAATTTTCAGCTGCAGCGGTTCCTGAGGTACTTCTGCACTTAAGTTCTTCTGTAAAAAGTGATTTTTTTTATATAATTCTCAATGTTTTGTTGTAAATTATTCAAATTGAGTTGTCTGTTTCTAATCCTGCAGAAGGAGATTCGGAATGTGAGTGAAGTTGGCGTGAAACATATGTAAGCTATCCTGGAATTAGCTTGTGTGATATTATTATCTATTTAGTTACTATTGATTTCTTATATCTTTCAGCAAAGATTTTGTAATGCATGTGGAGGTGCAGTCTGGGCGTTAGATTGGTGCCCTAGAGTTGATCGGAATCCTGATAATCACATTAAGTCTGAGGTATTATCATGAATGCAACTTGACTTCTACCTTGCATCTCTTCTTCTTATTCATGTATTTCCTTCATGCCTCAAGAAAAATTTAGCTTGTAACAATGGAAAAGGGCATATCTGAAATAGATTTACTGGGAATGAACTGATAATACAAACTAATGAACTTTGTGAAGATCTGACTTAGAACTTGGGTTGAAGTTCTTCGATCTGGATAATTGTTTGTTTACAAACAATTGTATTACTGATACTGTTCTTGATTTCTTCCCTTCCAAACTTTGATTTGGTAGTTTGTCGCTGTTGCTGCACATCCTCCTGATTCTTCATATCACAAGATTGGTGCCACTTTAACTGGAAGAGGAGTCATCCAGATTTGGTGTTTCTTGACTATCTATGTGAAGGATGTACCTTCTCAAGGGAAGAAAAAAACAAGACCAGTTTCCAAGAGAAAGGAAACGGGCAAAGCTAAAGACCTAAATCTCGTTAAAAGGCCAAGAGGAAGACCAAGAAAGAAACCTCTTAGTGACACTGTGGAGAAGATAGATACTGATAACCAGCATGTTCAACCTCTTGCTATTGAATACCCAACGGATCACGGGACTAAATCCTTCGGAAGGAACTGGAAATGCCGATAAACCAAGACTGTGTAAGAATAGATAAAGACTCTGACAGTGGAGTACATCCTAATACACTATTGTTAACTGGTCCTAAAGGCAGAGGAAATAAAAGGAAAGTGGGACAAGAAAACGATATTCAAAATAACAGCTTGCACGTCCTCAGGCATTGTCAGCAAGGACAACCACCACTTGTGGATCCACTAACATTAGCAAGCTCCACTTTATATTCTGAGAGACCAGATGAGGATATAACTTCCATAAGTTCTTCCGCGAACTCCATCCCAGTTGATATTGCATTGCCTAGAATGATGTTGTGTTTAGCTCACAACGGAAGGTTGTGTGGGATGTAAAGTGGCGACCAGTCAGTGCTTGCTTATCTGAATCCACAAATATATTGGGTTATCTTGCTGTATTACTCGGAAGTGGTGCTCTCGAAGTGTAAGATTTATCCTTGGTGTTTTGCTTCCTTTCTGTTTTGATGTTGCATCCAGATTTGGTTGCTTATCTTTGTTAATTCTTAGTTATACTCTGATCATAAGTGTGACGTGTGAGACGTCAAATGGTTATAACTATTATTACATATGTGAACTTTACTCTTGATGTCAAGAAAATCTTCTTTAATAAGATGATCCTATGTACTTAGCTGAATCAAAAGAAACAAATTCTTTTTAGAAAATTAATCTGAATTGTTGCATATCCCCTTCTTCCATGTCTGGTACCTTAAAATTTCTGCAATGCTTATTCTGATGCTGAATATGGCATGCAGGTGGGAGGTCCCTTTGCCTCATGCAGTGAAACTTGTATATCCTCGTTTCCAGGAGCATATTGATCCCCGCTTCATCAAATTGCAGCCAGTTTTTAAGTCTTCAATGTTAAAGTGTGGTAATAGGCAAAGGTAATTTAACAGCAGCTATTGATTTAGCCCCTCAATTGACTTCTCTAAGCTCCACCTCTAAAAGTACTGAACTGTAAGTCTGTAATAATAGCAGGAATAGTCCCCTACTGAAAATCATTTTCCACCAAGTTTCCTGTCTAGATTTATTACATACTTTGTATAGATTCTTGTAGATATCTTCACCATCTTTCTCTATTTTGTACTTTTGGGTTCCATGATTTCCTATCCATTTATCAAAATACCATGAGTGTGTTTAACTTATTTTGCGACTTTAATTATTAAGGTAAATTTTGTTAACTTTCTGCTCTAGAAGTAGTGATTGGAAGATCGCTGTAACATCTCATTATAAATCACTTTATTCAGCCTGCCATTTGAAAAAACTATTATTTAGCATATTTAGCATGCATGGCCCTGCTTTGGACATCCAAGAAAAGAAATACCATGTGTGGATAGAAAGAGTTTATATTGAACTCTCACGGTTGTGGATATCTTTCTGGTACATAATGAAGCCCTCGTGTTGCAGTATCCTCTTTTTAAATTTGAACTGTCTGAAGGATTTATAGTTTCTCTCATTAATTAGATTATGAGTTCATGTACATTACAGTTTCCTATGTAATTACTTATTGACTCTGACTTGTATCTTGCCACCCTTTGGTAACAGCATTCCCCTAACGGTCGAGTGGTCTGTCTCATCTCCACACGATATGATTGCGGCTGGGTGTCACGATGGAGTGGTAATTTGCTTTATGTCCTTTTCAATCTCATATTGATGAAAAGCAGGGTTCTGGGACCAACAATAGTAATTACTTCTTTTTATTTTTTCCTAAACTCCACTTGTTAAATTAGTTTTGTACAATGGTTTCCTGCAAAATATATAGTTTTTCTTGTGGTTACTTTCACCTGCTTCTTAGGATTGTAAACCATTCTTTCATCTACAAATGCAGGTTGCAATATGGAAGTTCTCTGTCAGTGATTCATTAACAGGTAGTGAAGTTGAATCCAATCCCTCTTTGATGCATGGTTGCATTATCTTGGTTTTAAAATCCTTTGTGTTCTAATTTAAATGGTTTTCAAAACACTTTTCGAGGATAGTGACCGTGGCTGTCTTCTTTTCTTCAGAATCCAGACCTTTGGTTTACATCAATGCAGACACAGGTCCTATTAGAACACTGGCTTGGGCACCAATCCAAAGGTTAGTAATACTACAAGAGTTAATATCCCTTTTCTTTCCAGTTAAGTCGATGGAATGCCATCTTTTCCTCACCATTAGTTGGTGATTTCCTGATTCCTTGCTTATTATATGGTTTACTGTAGTTACCCTAAATTATTTCTATTTAGTTGCATTCTTTTATTTCAATTTTTTTAATTTACTGACTATAATAACTTCCTAGGATGTTAAGAAGTAGAATTTAACCAAATTTTGTTCTTACAAGCACTTGTATTTTTTTCATGAGTTTCTTTGTTTGCTTAATTTCCTTTACCAGAACTTCATCCTCACAGTATGCAGTCTCGGATTAGTTTGCGAACTCTCTGTAAGAGCTGTGATTGCATATACTCTTAGGCATCGGAATTAAACTATGCCCAAAGACTGTAATCTGCAAAAGACTCAAATAATCTTCATAGAGGTTTCAATATTAAAATTAGAATCAAAAGCACAATCTACTTAGATTTCTTGTTCTGGATGACCTTTTATTAATAATTAGGGGAAACTTGCATCTGATCAATGTTGTAGCATATAATGTCGCATCTGTTTGTAATACCTGAAGGATTGAAATTGGTAGTGCAGCTCAAAAGTTTTTCTCAGTCTGATAATTGGATAAAACGGTAAGTCTTTTTAGAATATTATTATGTAAAAAATGAGCAAATTGCTTTAGTGTCTCTGCGATTTTGGTTAATACATGTTGTATTAGTTCTTCAATTATCACTTAAATGGTTCTGTATATAAAATATGCAGTAATCATGAGGGTGCAAATATAATTGTCACAGCGGGAAGTAAAGGCTTTAAGTTTTGGGACATATGGTAAGCATGTGCCACTCCAATTATATTATTTTATTGATTAATGTTTCACTTTCGAAATTCTAAACTATTTCAGGTTTCAAGAAAATGTCATGAGATAGTTAAAATTAGATGCTTCAACTTAAACAAACTAATGATTATGTCCTGAAATTCAATTCCGGAGTTTGAGAGTGATGCGGCTAGCTGGATGCTAAAGTGTAACGAAAACGTGTTCGTTTTATTCTTCATTTTATTTATTTATTTACCAAAACGTCTAAATTTTGGTTGCACCTCAACAACCAGCGAGCGACATCATGTTTCAGGTACTGAAATTTGAATTTGTGGACATAATTTGTTAGTCTGTTTAAAGTTCGGGCATTTAATTTGTGAAAATACAAATTAAATATCCAAATATTTTTGAATTTAAAGTGTAATTTACTCTTGTATAAATGTTGATCTTATTGATGAAGGAAGCTTTAACAGAGTTGTGAAAACATTATTGTTTAATGTTTGCATTTTTCCTACTTTTTATTTCAGTGATCCATTTCGTCCATTGTGGGTTCATCCTTTTCTAGGCACCACTTATGGTTTGGATTGGCTTCCAGATCCAAGGTATAGGTTAACCGTCGATGGCACGAATTCTATCTCCGTTTGTATCATATATGAGTTCTCAACGTCTTTTTCTGCTTCTAGATGTGTCTACGGAGCCATGGAGGATGGAACAATGTGGTTACTTAGTTTAGAAAGGGCAGCGCCCAATATCCCAGTTGCAGGAAAATGCCACAATGTGGCATCGAAGCATGGGTTCCACAGTTTCCACTGCTCCTCGTTTGCAATATGGAGTCTGCAAGCTTCACGATTGACAGGTTTCTCCTTAAAACCTAATGTATTTCTCTGTCTTCAGATTGCAGGTGTTTGAAACTTTGGAAAATTAGAAATTTAGCATTATTTCTTCTCTTTTTTTTCTTGGGATATAACATTGGTTATCCCTTTTGATGACTTTTGAGTTAGGCATGGTTGCATATTGTGGAGAGGAAGGATCAACTATCTGCTTCCAGGTGAAACATTTCTTTAGTTTACTCGATTTCATCTATTTATTTTGATCATCCCAGGCATTTTAAATGTCGAATTTCTTCAACAATAAGCGATAATCACTTGGTGTTGCAATGTGTTGTTTCGGTTCAAGCAGCCGACGGAGAGGTCACTAAAGGATCCTTCAAGAAATCGGCTACCCCATTATCTCTGTGGATCAATTTTGGAAGAGGGATCTGCCATTGTCGCCGCCAGCCCACTGCCAGACAGTTCATTCCAGATCACGCTTCCCGATATGAAACTGTCTCGGGTTAAAGAACAAGAGAGAAGATCCAAGGAGCAAAGCATCTGCCGGCTGACAGCTGGTGAAGAAATGCCGTCAGCTGGCAGCGAAAAGCTGCAGGGAGGCGAGGAGACGAAACTTCTCCCGCCCAAGACAGTGGCGATGCACAGAGTGAGATGGAATGTGAACAAAGGCGGGGAGAAGTGGCTTTGCAGTGGAGGAGCTGCTGGTTTGGTTCGCTGTCAGCAGCTTGATTCTTCTACTTTGCATTAATTTCAGCATAACAGTAATTTATTTATAGCCATAAAGTAGTAGAGATGTTTCTCCAAAGAATGTACAGGAACAAATGTAGCTTCTTTGTATTAAATTCAACATAACATCGACAAAGAAAAACATTTCTTCAAGTATCGTCCTTTACAATCAAAAGATTAAATAAAGGAGCGCGTAGCGAATATCCAATTCCTCCACGTGTCGCTACTCTATTCGCTGCTTATTTCTCAGCAATTATACACCTTAATTACCCAACTTCAACTTCCAAATAATTAGGGAAACTTTTCTTATCGTACTTTATTTCCACCACTCTAAAATCCTTGTCTAAGCTAAATGTACATACAAAGTCTTGCGCATTACTTGCAATTTACATTCTTTAGTCTCATGTGTTCCTCCTCCGACGTGCCTACCAAATCCTCGGGTTTTCCACGATCCATCTGAAAAAAACACGTCTTCAATAGTTTCATGCGCAGAAACGACTCCGAGAGTGGCAATATCACTTACCTGGCAAGTCCTAGGAGGGTCGAGATTGGCCAGGCTGTCGGGCGGGGCTGAACAGCCGATAGCAGCTGCACTCATAGTTTGCACTGGATTATTATAAGCCTCTGCCCTCATGTGTTGGTCTTCGGTCAGCCTAGAGTCCGAGCACGAACACTTGACACAGTAATGGCAACCATGTGATGGGGACTACAAACAATGGCGTTATCATGGAGTGTTCGTGGCATCGGGAATAGCAACGGATGAGGATGAGACACTGCCTCGGATGAGTTTGGGTCTTCTTCCATATCTCCTATAGCAACCCTCTTCGCTTCAGCTAATGGAGAATGCATTTTGAACAATGATCGATCTTAGTTTCGTTAGGGAAATAAATGCGAGAAGAACACCAAGGATTTACGTGGTTCGATCTATGAATAAGATCTACGTCCACGGGGAGAGAGAGTATTCGTGTATTGAATGTGTAAGAAGCGATTACAAAGAGTGTGAATGAATCTATTTCGTCTAATCTAGCCTCTATTTATACACAAATATAATGAGTTTGACTCCAATTCGAAGTCTTCTCCCATTAGGATTTGAAGTCTTCTCCTATTAGGATTCAAGTCTTCTCCCATTGGGATTCAAAGCCTTCTCCCATTAGGATTCTTTAGATATGGCCGAGCCTTGCGCTCCCACTGGTTTTAGGAGTCTTCTTGGGCCGAACTTGTCCAGGCCGAGCTTGATGTCAGGCTTACTTGTATTGGGCCTGATGCTTGGACCTGGTAGTTGGGCCGTATCCTATCAAACAACGAGATAGATAGATAGATAGAAAGATCGAGATGGATTGTTGTCTTGCCGGTGATTCATTTCTTCCTTTTAGAGAATTGAAATCCTCTACCATCAGCTCCTTTTGCTTTTCACCAGAATTTATTGATCCAAGTGAAAAAATGTAGCTTCTAGCAATTAAAAGAGGAAACTCCACGAGAGAAACAGGAAAGCAAGAAATGTTAACATGCCTTCTTCAAGTTCTCCTCTCTTCCAACTCATCGGCTGCTTTCTTGTTTAAATCCAGATGCATGGCCTGTTCAAAAATAGCAATTAAGAAAATAAATTCTTAACAACCAAATATAAATAATGCAGAACTAATACTACATTAACAAAATGTAAATCAGCTATATCATATCTGTCTTCTTCATACGAAGATCATGACCGGTACCCTCTTCAAAATAGTTATATTTACATAGATTTTTTTTTTTTTTTTGCTATTAGCTATATTTTACATAGATAATTACTTACCTTTATCCAGAAGATAAATCATCAACTGTTACACATGGCATTCACCAATGTTCCATTTGAAACGTTCCTAAGATAGTTCACAATAAGGCATGAAGCTCATGTTTCCTCCTGAAGTTGATGGTCAGAGGATTGGATTGAAGACTTGTGCTGCACAGGAATATCGTATAGGAGATGCAACTACCAAAGCCTTTGAAAACAATACCAACTGTAGGACTTAAATATTCCAAGAATCTATCCATCAACAAATCGATTTTCAGCCAGGAAACAAGTCCTCAAAAAAGCACCAACGAAAAAGGGAGTTGAAGCAAGAGACATATTCGTCCATTTTCAAAACACATTCTTATCTATCTAACTATAAGTTTGACTAGAATGGAACAGAAAATTATAAAGTCTATAAATTTCGAAATATACTCCTCTAATTATAAAAATTTATAAACTATATTGGGTTTATGTAACAGAAACCACAAATACATGCTTCCGCAATAAAAATAACAAATTATTTATTACAGTAAAATGTGACAGAACCATAAAGTTATACTTTCCCATCTAATGTACATTTACTATAAATAGATAGAAATATCAAAACATTCTCATGTTCACTTCCTGATCTCTTTTTTTCGCTATTTCGTGAAGTCTTTTCTAAAATTAAATTTTTTTGGATGGTGTGGACACATCATTTTGGCATGATCGGACAATTTTGAGGTAAGCATTAGTTACGTACTTAACACGCCCTACTCGTTAGAAGGGAAAAAGCAATTGTTAATGCAAATAGGGAAGAGAGAGATGTCAGCTACAGCGAAGGCTAAGAAAACAAAGGGGTAGAGAAAGAAAGAGGTGGGAGTGGAGAGTCCGTTTCTGGTATTTTATAGATCCTATGCAAAATAAAGAATATAGGATCTTTCATAAAATAAATTGAGTTTATAAATTTGTGTAAAATTCAAATGATTTATAAATAAAAATTATAAAAAACATATACAATTTATTTGACATCTTCTTTATATTTCTATATTTTAACTCTCATTTATAACATAATACAAACAATACAATATCATAAGAAATAATTTTTTTGAATATTTGTAGATACAAAATCATTAATGATCACATCAACACCTATAGTTTCTAACATATTTTGAGCTCAAGTAAAGACTATCTATAAGCAAAATGTAAAAAAACTAATACTTTAGACCTTTAAATAGAGATACTTTATAAAATGGGATAATATTTTAGGCCCAAATGAAATCATATATCTATAATCAAAATTAATTTTTTGAGGTTCATATATATATATATATATATATATATATAGAATAATAGAAAGGATCAAATAAAAATTTATTTTTTCATAAAAACTTAAAAATCAATGCATTTTATGTATAAAGTTACTACACTACGAAATATTGATGAACAGTATTGTATTTTACTAGAACTCAAGAGTGCATTAGTTTATACGTAAAGTGCATTAACTTTGTACACAAAGTACATTGATTTTTAGGTTTTTACAAAAAAAAATAAGCTTTTATTATAACTCAACCATTAAAGATGAATCAAATGAGAACCCCATCTTTTTTGCTAACTATGCATAAGACATTAAAGATGATGCATATTGGTATAAAGTTGTGTATAGCAAAAAAAATTAAAATTATTTTGTTGTGCAACATTTTTGAAATGTATTAGTTATGTACATGGGAGGGTTTACGTGAGAATGGAAATAAGTGTAGGAAATAGGAATAGATATGTAAGTTAACATATCTTTCATATTATGTATACAATCAGAATTACTATGTTGCACATGTTAGTTTAGCACATATTTCATTCATCTCTTCATAGCACATATGATAAATATATTAGTTTAGTATATCTTTTATTGCAACAGAAGACAAGAAGGGTTCAGTGTTGAGCAGTAATCCGCGTAGCACAAACACAAAGCGTAGCACAATCGAAATTAAATCTCAACCATTAATCCGTGAATCAAAGCCCAGATTCATTCTCATTTCTACCAAATTATCCTTTCTTACGATCCATCTCATATATATATATATATATATATATATATATATATATATATGAGGAGATGGATCGGTAGGAATGGATAATTTGCAGAAAATAGGAATGAATCGGGCTTTGATTCACGGATCAATGGTTGAGATTTAATTTCGATTATGCTACTGGGTTTTGTGTTAATGTGCTACTGCGGATTATCAGACAACACTAGAACCCTTTTGTGCTACTACAGTAATGAAAGATGTGCTAAACTAATATATTTAGCATATGTGCTACTAAAAGATGAAATATGTGTTAAACTAATATGTGCAACATAGTAATTCGATTGTTACACAAATATGAAAGATATGCTGACTTACATATCTATTCCTATTTCTACACTTATTTTCATTCTCACAGAACTATCCCCCTATATATATATATATATATATATATATATATAGAGTGAGGTTCAAATAAGAACCAATTTTAACGTGAGAACTAAGAACTACGAAAACAAAATGAATATGCTATGAAGTTAATGAACTCTGCGAAGTTAATGAATCCAAAATTGAATTTTCACCGGTTCGAATCCCATGAGGCGAAAATTCTATTTTTTATTCATTAACTTCAGCAGATTCATTTACTTTCATAGCATATTCAGCTCTCAAGTTCGCACAATAAAAATGGTTTTACATTAACCCTCCCTATACTATGCCAACTGAAGCATCGAAATAATAATTATAAACAAAGTGATCAACAATGTAGAAACCCTCATTCATAGGCATAGATTAAGCAATATAGTCATAAGGTTTGTGAAGTTAATACAAGAGTAACAAACTACGTTGCGAATTCACCATCATGAGGCATAAATTACATTACTAATTAATTGATCAATTTAGACAAATTGATTCATTAATATAGACAACACGATTCATGATAAATGCGGTTAAGTGAGTGTGCGAGATTTATGAAAAGCAATAAAGAACACCAAGGCTTTTACGTGGTTCGATCGTTAATGAGATCTCGTCCGGAGGAGTGTTTCCTCAATACTTTCACTATAATGCGGTGTGGTTACAAGCTCTTAGTATTCGATAAGTTGCCAACCCTCTAATGCCGCTTTTCCTCCTATTTATCTGACTCAGAATCTGAATCGAAGGCGCCCGACCTCTCCATTGGTCGTGGCGTGACTCTTCCTCCGCATCCTTCCATTGGCGGAGCAGGACCTTCGCCTTATATGCGCCACGTGGAGGTGGCGCGACCTTGTTCCGCTGTTGCGGGCGTGCTTCCATTGGCCGAGGGTGGAGGTTCGGAGGCTGGGGTTTTAGGCAATGATTAGGGCTCGCCTTTGGCTCGGCCCGGCCCGCTACCAACGTTAGGCCCGGCTTGTTTGGGCTGTTTGTGAGCCTAGTCGGTTGGGCCATATCCCATCATAGCCCCCCCCGAATAGCCGAGGGACAGCGAGGCCGAGGTGGAGTGAAGAAAGCACATCGCCGAGGTGAGGTGTGGCTTGGCTGAAGTTGTTCCTTGGAGTTGTTGTCCTTTTAGTATGATGGTCTTCTGGTGCCGAACTGAGAGATGTGGCATCGAAGGAAGTCGAGGTCCGACCTAGATATCGCGCCTCTGCGTTGGTTACGCCGAGGTGCGGTCTGAAGTGGTGTTTCTCCTGTGGTGGGTGCCGATGTCCGACCTGAGAGACCGCCCTTTTCGGGGATGCCGTGGTGTGTCTCGGGCCGCACCGAATCTGCGGCCTGGTTAGCCGAGGTCCGATCTGGATGTAGGCTTTCCGTAGGTGGCCGGTGACAGGCGCCGAGGTCAATGTGGATTTCTTGGCATTTGTGGGAAGGACGGGTGCGACGAGGCGCCGCCATCCGGAGGACGCCGGGTCCGTATGATGATTGCTAGGTCGGTGGCGGTCCACCCTATCTGGCGACGTCATACGCGCCCAGCGGTAGTTGGGCACTCGAACCGCGTGCGCGGTAACGCACGTCCAATCACGTGTGGGCGTGTTGAATTTGAAACGGCAATTTGCAGCGCCTAGTCTTATAAATAGGCGCAAAAGAGGCAACTGTTCACTTTCTTCTTCTTCGACACTTAAAAATTCTGAGAGGGAAAAATTTCTGAGAAATTCTCTGACTTGATCCTGATCTTCACTGAAGGAGCCATATACTCGCCTGAAAAGTAAGTATGTTTTCCTCATCTTCTTCTCGCTCTGAAAGCTCCCTTTTCGCCTCGGGTTCTGGGCGTGAGTTCCCCGGCGTTAGGGATTATATGTGCTACAATGGTTTGGGTAGGTCTATAGGGCTGAGCTCTAGTGTTCCGTCGGTATCCTCTGTATGGGATGGTATGAGGGTGGGCGTGGCGAGGTCAGGTTTGACCTTGCAGGAACTTTTTGAAGTTGTGAGGGAATACGGGATCCCGGAGGAGGCGTGGTGGTGCCTGCCGCATCCGGATGATAGGGCGATGGCCCCTCCGGAGGGGTTTGTTACTGTTTATGTAGATAGTTTGAGGGCAGGTCTTAGGTACCCCCTGGCCCCCGTTTATCTTAGCCTTCAAGAGTATTTCCAGATCCCTATTTGTCAATTGACCCCGAATTCCGTTAGGTCGTTGGTGGGGCTGGGGCTCTCTTGTTATGGCATTGCCGAGGAGTTGTCCTTCGAGGTTCTGATGCGCTTTTTTAGCGTGAAGACCATAGGAGGGGTGTACTATCTGTCACCCCGGCTGAAATTTAAGGTAGTCGTCCCCTCCAAGGTGTCCCATTGGCAGAATAGGTATTTCTTCTCTGGGGCCGAGGGAGGTATGTTGGGGTATCGGCACGTGGTGGACCGAAAATCAAGCCCTTGGGCCACATGGAGGAGGTGTTGAGCAACCTTGGTGAGATCTTATCCATAAGTTACAGGGACGACTGAAGAAGGCCGGACCGAGTGTTTTGGTCCAAGCGTCGGGACCGGGTGCTGACGGGGTGAGGGCATCCCCTTTTTCTTAGTCCTTATTCGTTCTATTTTGCTGTGCTAATGTGTCTTTCTCTTTTGATGCAGTGAAGTTGAGGGATGAGGTGGGCTCACCATCGCCGGGCGAGCCGACGAAGAAAAAAAGAGGCGGCCGGACCTAGTAGGGGCAGAAGAAGGTGGACGACATGGGCCGGTGATGAGTGGGCTCGAGCCGGGTCGGCCAAGATCGGAGTCTCGGCCTCGGGGCCGCCTTGAGTCTGGTACCGCCCCAAGCTTGGTCGCATCCTCCCGAGGTACACAAGCTTCTTCATATTTAGATTTGTTTGCTTCGCAATCGGTTATTGACTTGTGCATCTCCTTTTTCAGGGTGGGAGCTCGATGATGGGGGCCTGCGGTAGCAGCTGAGGGGCTGCAGTCACTGCCGGCTTGCTTGCGAGAGCTCGGCCCAAGAGGCGCTGGGCGGAGCTTGCCGCTGCTGTGAGCTGAGACCGCCGCGTCGCTGCGAGGCGGCCGAGGCCGCCGAGGCCACGAGGCCGGGAGGCTCTGCTGAAGCCGCCACGAAGAAGCACCTTGGCGCCTTTGGAGGCCGGGGAGGTCGAGGAGCTTAGGAGGAGCTGGCCGGGCGAAGGAACTCGCAGACGAGGAGGTCTGGTGGCCGACCAGGACCACTGCCGGGGCCTGCCGGTGAGCTCATCGAGTCGGAGAGCTTCTCGGCTTTATTGCCGATCTCGCCGCCGTCTTTGGCCGAAGGTGGTGTCGGATCACACAGGGAAGTGGCGGCCGCCATGCCCGACTTTGATAAGGTCAAGCATGGGTGGACCGAGGTCGACAGAGAGGTGGACAAGGCTTACGCCGGGTGATCTATGGGGTGACTCCTTCCGGTGTTGGAGGCTCGGCATCCAGCTCTACCGGCCCTGACTGGCGAGGTCGTCGCCCGGTGCAAGGAGGAAGAAGATCACGAGCTTGTGAGCTCCTGGCGAGGTGCGGGCGGGCGAGGAGGAGGAGGCGGAGGCGGGAGGAGGGGGGTGGAGCTCCCATTGGAGGTGGCTACCGCAGGAGCATCGAGGTCGTCGAGACCGGCCATAGGCTGAGGTCAGTGGACTGATGTAATAGTCAATCGCCGGGGTCGATAGGACCCTAGGTCTTGTAATAATTTTCCCTTTTGAGTAATAAACGCGACATTTTAAGATTTTGTTGTCTTGTTTATTTACTGATTACTCACACCGAATGGCTCGGACTTGATCATGAATTGTTGACCAAGTTAAAAGAGGTCCGAGGCGCCTTGGTGAGAAGGACGAAGAGGTGCTTTCTGGAGAGCCGGGCCGCGGTGACCCAGTTTTGGCCACTATAGAGGTCGGCTCGGCCGTCTGCCGACACGAAGAAGTTGGACGAGGCTGATCGGGAGGTGGCCCGCCTCTGGCCGAGAACGAGGCCCTAAAGTTGAGGTCACAGGGACGGAGTCCGAGGCGGACTCATCTGCCGACGCTATCGAGGCGTTTGATAGAGTGTGAGGCGACTCGAATTGTGCGGAGAGGCTAGCTCGGGTGTCGGAGGAGCATCGAGTCTGAGAGGCGATCCGAGCTGGTGGGACTACCATATCCAGGCGGCGACCGAGTTCGAGCTTCTTGGCGGAGGCATAGTCTTGAGGATGAGGAGGGCCCAGCAGCAGAAGTTCAAAGCTGCGTCGACTCCGTCGTGAAGTTTATGGAGATGTATGATATCGTCATAAGCGTTGCATGCCCGTGTGATAGCGATGCCACAGCGGGCTCCGTGACCGGATCATAGAAGAACCCGCAGAGGAGGCTACTCCGATCATGCCGAAGTGCTCGGGTTGATGGGTCGGCGGGCGGATCGTCAGGCGATCCTCCGGGAGCGGTCGGCGGCGGAGCTGGTCGGCGAGGGGAGGCGGCGGGTGGGGGCGGTCGTACTCCCGGCCGGTGTCCGGTCGGGGGTGGGGTGTGACCTCGGTGCGTCCCCACCCGGAATGCCGTCTTGGCGCTGCGCCACTCAAGATGTCGGGAGGCGGGTGAAGATGACCACAGTCGCCGCTCGTTCGGGCTACCTCAGAGCCTTGTTGGCGCCGGGAGCAGGCCGTAGTGATTCCGGCCTTATCGACCGGGTTGAAGGCACGAGTTCGTTCTGCATACACCGTCGGCTGGATATTTTGTAGAAAATTGGTGCGGCTTGAGGTCTGGCGGGAGTCCGGAAGCCGAATGAGGCTATGTATAGTGTAGAACTTTGTATGTAGATATAAATGTATTTAGACTCGTTTGAAGTGTATATTTCCCTCTTGAGAGGTATAAACATAGCTTAGGACTTCGTTTTGGTCTTAAATGCATTTACTGTATATCTAATGTGTATTTTCCCAAATAAAGGGGTATGAGCGAGCTCGGAGCTCGGTTGATTTGTATATGGCTTGGTACTTGGTTTATAGTCGTTAATGCATTTAGACTTTGTACCGAGTGCATATCTTCCCAAATAAAGGAGTATGAGTTGGCGAGATCGGTGCGGATGTCGGCGTGCGTGTAGCGATCCAACTTAATGGGTGTCTGTATGCTGCGTGTAGGCGCCCAACTTAATGGGTGTCATGCGCTTTGCGTGTGGGCGTCAACTTAATGGGTAATCATGACGCTTTGCATGTGGCGTCCAACTTAATGGGTAATCTGTATCGTACCCTACTTGGTGGGATTTTCATCTTCGTAAGGCGTCCTTGTGAAGGTTTAAATGTGGTGTATCGAACAGATGTTCACATATGTATGAGGCAAGTGAAATATTCATTATAAAAGCAGTGTTTTATTGAACATGTAATCAACATCGTACTTTGGCAAAACAATTAAGGAACTAACATGATGCCGACTTTAAATCGAAGCTATGTAAAATACCTCCTTAAATGCGTAATGTGCCAAGTTCGTGGGATAAGCGCACCGGACAAGTGGGCCAGCTTGTAAGCCCCTTTGCCGAGGTCCTCGTGAACGCGGTATGGGCCTTCCCATGTCGGATCCAGCTTGTTAAGACGCCACTCTCTGGCTTCATTATTTCTTAGGGAGGTCGCCCACATGGGCCTTGAGGCTTTGACCCTTTGTTGTGGTACCGTGCGACCTGGGCCTTGTATTTGGCTTCGTTTATGAAGGCGAGCTCGCGCTTCTCCTCGAGGGCGTCAAGGTTGGCCCGCAGGTCTTCCTCGTTCCCGGCCTGGTCGAAGTGAAGAGTGCGAGGGCTCGGTGCGCCGATCTCAGCTGGTATGACGGCCTCGGCACCGTAGACCCGGGCTAAAGGGTCTCCCGTGCGCCGTCGAGGTGTGGTCTGTGGGACCGAGGACTTGAGGAGATTTTCAGCCCATCGCCTTTAGCTCGGTCCGGCCTCTTCTTCAATCCTCATGCGATCGTGCGGTTCGTCACCTCGGTGCGACCATTCGCTTGCGGGTGTGCGACCGGGTGAGCGCTGATCGATCTGAAGCTCTTCGCACCACTCCTGAAGTTTTGTCGACGAATTGGGTGCCGTTGTCCGAGACCAGGATGTGCGGTATGCCGAAGCGGCAGACTATATTCTTCCACACGAAGGTCTGAATCCTTCTGCTCGTGAGGCTCGAAAGTGGCTCGGCTTCGACCCATTTTGTGAAGTAGTCTATGGCTACGACTAAGTATCGAAGCTGACCTGGTGCTCGGTCGAAGGGGCCAACGATGTCGATCCCCCACTGCATGAAAGGCCATGGACTCTGCAGGCTGCTCAAATTAGTCTGGGGCAGCTTTTTGACCGTGGAGTGAATCGGCGCCGGGCACTTTCGACGAGCTCGGCGAATCTTGCGGTGGGCGGTGGTATCCCGACCTCGGCGTCTTCGAGAGAGCTCGCGACCCGATGTGGCTTCCGCAAGACCCCGGTGAATTTCGTTGAGCACGTGGTGGCTTCTTCCGGCGAGGCACCTCGGGAGGGTTGAAGGTAAGATTTCAGTGAGCGCCTCATGCATGAGATACTCGATTTCGCCATCATCTTTTGGCTTCGAGCCGATCTTGAGGCGATCGCCGTGTTCCAGGTAGGCCTTCAGGGGAGACATCCAATTTGGCTCTATCTCGGTGATGATGCCGACGTGGGACTCTGCGATGCTTCTGGAATGGACCTCCTCCACTGGTGGACTTGTTGACGACGCACCAATTTCTTTGAGGATGTCGGCTCGGTATTTTCCCTGGGATTCGGTGGATGCTGAAGTACCTGAACGAGGTCAGCATCTCCTTTGCCTTTTCGAGGTATTGTTTCATTCGGTCCTCCTTGGCCTCGTATTTGCCTAACACCAGTTCACCACAACACGGGAATCGCCAAGACTTGGATCTTGTCCACCTCGGCTCGTGGCGGCGAGTCCGAGATTAGGGCCTCGTACTCCACCTCGTTGTTGGTGGTGGGAAGGTAAACCGGAGGCGTGGGTGACTTCTTGGTTGCTCTGGGCGAGGAGGAGGATGCCCGCCCATTGCCCGTCTTGCACGAAGCTCCGCCCACGTACATCGCCAAAGAACCATCGGTGGTGCTGGGACGGCTTCTTCCGGCGTAGGGAGGCTGGAGTTACCTCGTTGGCATAGCCTACCTCGGTGAATTTGACCTCGACCGTAAAGTCGGCGAGCTTGCCTTTTATGGCCGGCTGGGTGAGTACGAGATGTCGTGCTCGCGAGCTCCAGTGCCACTTAGCTATACGTCCGGATGACTCGGGTTTGACAAGACTTGTCTCAAGGGTAAGTCGGTTAGCTTTGTCGGAGTGAGCTTGGAAGTAGGGTCGGGCGTCGCTTGGCGTTCACGAGGCTAGCGCTACTTTTCGAGGCGGTGTACCTTATCTCCGGTCCTTTGAGAGCTCGGTGATAAAATAGATGGGAGTTGTCGTCCCACCTCATCTCGTACCAAGATACATGTTGATGGCCTCGTCGAGGCGGCGAAATATAGAGAGGATTCACCTTGCTTGGGCGGACGGGGTCGGCGGTCGGCAAGTACTCCTTGTTGTCTGCGGCGGCTGGTGTTCTTCCCGCCGGCGAAGTCCGGAGCTCTCCTCGGGATCTTGAAGAATGGGGCTGTTTCTCGGCTCGAGGCAATCTGCGAGGCGGCTAGGCACCGGTGAGTTTGTGGATCTCACGGATGGTCCTTGCACTGCATGTCGAAAGCACCTTCACCTTGGTGGGATTGGCCTTGAGCCCTCACGAAACCCAAGCATCCCAAGAACTTGCGGTCTTCACCATGAATGTACATTTCGGGGTTGAGTTTAAGGTTGGCCGACACGAGGAGTTGGAGGATGGTGCCGAGGTCATTGGCGCGACTCTCCGTTTCGACTTTGACTACTATGTCATCGGCGTAGACCTCGACGATCTCCCGATGTGGTCTTTGAATGTTGCATCCACCATCCTCAGTAAGTAGCCCGGCGTTCTTGAGGCGAAGGGCATCTTCGACGCAAAGACGCCAAGTCGATGATGAACGCGGTCTTTGGTGCGTCCTCCGGGCTCATCGAGTTTGGTGGTACCTTTGTATAGATCCGTGAGGCGAACATCTCGTGGCCCACCAATGCCTCCACTTTCTTGTCGATATCGGGAGGGGTAGCAATCTTTTAGGCGGTGCTTGTTGAGGTCGGTATAATCGACGCACATCGCCACCCTCCTCCTCAAGCTTCCGGACCACGATCGGATTAGCCATCCGTCGGGTGTTGACCTTGAACAAGATCTTGGCCTTGAAGTTGAGTCACCGTCCCTTATGACTGGTGCGCTCCGCCGCGAATATCCTTTTCTTCGCCGGATGGCTTGGTAGCGGTTCGATGTTGGCGGTGTGTTATGAGCTCGGGTGACACTCGGTCATATCGGCGAGGACCGAGCAAACACGCCCCTGTGCTCTCTCGAAGTTGTGACGACATGCCGACGGACGTCGGTGGGCCACAGGTGCCGACTGGATGACCTCGAGGATCGTCGTCGATGCGATTCGAGCCCTCGGTCCGGTCGTCCGGGCGTCGGTCTCAGGGCTCGATAATTGCTATGCACAGGGTGAGGCCGCATCTTGGGTTGAAAGTCGTAGGCATTCTTTTGCGGCCGTTTGGTCCCCACGGATGCTAAGCACTCCCAGCGGGTGGGAATCTTAACGGTGGTGGTAGGCCGAGCAGACGGCCTGGTGGCGTCTGACCCGATCTCTCCCGAGGATGATGTTGTACGGAGGGAGCTCGGACCGGGAAGAATCGGATGGCCTTTGTGACCGCACAGGAGCTCGTCCTACCGTGACCGGAAGGTAATGACCCCCGGCTGGGCGCCTCTTGAGTGAAGCTCCGTGGCGGGGGGCGCGGAAGTACTGAATGCCTCCGACCTCAAGCTTATCGCATGCTTTGGAAGATGATCTTGACGGAGGCTCGATGTCGATATAGACCCGGTGGGCGTTTTGTTGCCCACCGCGGCTGTATGGTGATGGCGTCACAGTGCGGCATGATCTTGGGCACGGGTCCTCCTCGAGAACGTTATGTTCTCACCATCCCGAGTAGCTTGTTCTTGGCTCTTGAGGGCGGCCTCGGGAGTCGTTCTTCGAGGACGACCTCGTCGTCCCGAGGCGATCCGTAACAACATAGACCTGCTCCATAGCGTTGGGACCTTCGTCCCGTCGTCTTCGAGGTTGGGTCGCCGCTGGGTCGGCCCGATTGTTGCCGCCTCCATTCCTTCTGCGCTTCTGTTTCTCGGACCAGCTCGTCCGAGGTATTTTGAGGCTCCACCTTTAACGAGCTCGTCGATCCGTGAGCCGGGTTTACGCAATCCTCGGTATCATGACCATACCCTGGTGATAGTCACAATACTCGTCGTGGACCTCTTCTTGGATCCCCTTTCATAGGGGCGGGCTTGGAAGAGCTCGCGTGGGCTCGAAGAGGGGGCTCTGCCGCGGGGTTGGGCCGAGGTCCAGCCTGACTCAGGTGGCCTCTTTTGATTACATCGTCAAGGCGCCTGCGATCGGCGCCTCGACTTGATCATCCGGCTTTTTCTCGGACTTACGCTCGTCCCAGTTTCCCGCTTCTTCCGATCCGACTCGTCTCCTTGACGAAGTTGTCCACCAGTTCCAAAGCTTACTTGCCGTCTTTGGTTTCTCCGATGATTTCTTTGTTCGGTCTGTGGGTCGGATCCGTTTTGAACAGCGTTGATGATGTAGAGGTCGTTCTTGTCATCAATTTTGAGCGACTCTTTGATGAACCTCGAGGCGAAGTTTGACATCGTCTCGTCCGCCTAGCGGATTGTGAGCAGTCGGAGGAAGGCTGCTTTGGGCGGCATCTTCGATAAGCGCCATTTGAAGCGATCCATGAGGTCACAGGCGGTGTATCTTTGTCACGGCGGGAGGTGAACCAACGCCGTGCGTGGAGATCAACCTCGGGAAGATTTTGCATATGTGAAAATCTTCCATTCCTTGATCGCCATGTTGGTGGTGTGGCGAAAAAAAGTCGGAGGGTCCCCGAGGCCATCGTGAGGCCGCTATATTGGGTGCCCGTGCGGCGGGGCGGGGCGTGTCTAGAATCTCCACGGAGAAAGGGAGATGATCCTCCGTGCACGGTCGAACCCCGGAGATCGTTGCCATCTCTTTCTGGAGGGTGGGGATCGATAGCGGCGCCTATCGTCCCTCCAGGGGTTCGACTCGCCTTTCTTCCTCCTGCTTTTGCTCGGCTCTGCAGTCGGCATGGCGGGAGGCGGCTCCGCGAACGGCGAGGCGGCGATGGTGGCGGCTCGCCCGCGGTGGCGGCTCCGCGAATGAGGGTGGCGGCTCGGCGCGGCGGCGGCTCACAAGCGTCGGGCGCGATCGCGCGTTCTCGGCTATCACGCCGAGGTGAGATCTGTTGTTTCGGATGGGGCGGCGGCGGCCGTGGTGTTGATCAGGGGCCCTCGAGGGCCCTCCTTTGGTCCTCTCGGTTGAGGAAGCTTTGGAATTCGCCAAGATTGGCGTGGAGGAACTCGGTCGCGGCTCGGCCGAGGACCTCGTGGGACAATAATTGTTGCTCGTCCTCGTTGAGGTCGACATCTTCCCTACGTTGGAGGCGGTCACGAGGGTGTATGGAAACATTTTCCATGTTGCCCTCGAGTGTGGCGCCGTGGCGTCTGCGATCTCCTTTCATGACGGTGACCACACAGTGCGTCCTCGGCCGCGGTTGTTGCCGGTGGGCGGCGGTTGTGCGTGTTCTTGCCATTTAGTTGTAGAGAAGCGAAGCTTTCTTGTTGAAATGCTTCCCACAGACGGCGCTTGATGATAAATCTGGTTAAGTGAGTGTGCGAGATTTATGAAAAGCAATAAAGAACACGAAGGCTTTTACGAGGTTCGATCGTTAATGAGATCTCGTCACGAGGAGTGTTTCCTCAATACTTTCACTATAATGCGGTGTGGTTACAAGCTCTTAGTATTGATAAGTTGTCAACCCCTCTAATGCGATTTCCTCCTATTTATCACTCCGAATCTGCGAATGGCGCGCGAGACCTCTCCATTGGTCGTGGCGTGACTCTTCCTCCGCATCCCTTCCATTGGCGGGCGGGGACCTTTCGCCTTATATGCGCCACGTGGAGGTGGCGCGACCTGGTTCCCGCTTGGTTGCGGGCGTGCCTTCCATTGGCGAGGGTGGAGGTTTTGGAGGCTGGGGTTTTAAGCGATGATTAGGGCTCGCCTTGGGCTCACAGCGGGCCCGCTACCAACGTTAGGCCCAGCTTGTTTGGGCCTATTTGTGGGCCTAGTCGGTTGGGCCATATCCCATCAATTCACAAACTTGATACACTATGCATCAATTATGAGCCAATTTTTTAGTTCCTAAAAGTTTTTTCTATTAGATGTGAGCAAACATGTTTCCCATAAATTAAATCTGGATTCATGTCACATATGTTTATTTTATTAAAAAAATAATGAAAATTCAGGCCACCACATAGTTCGACAGCAACACTTCTAAAGCAACTCAACAAAATGCTTGTTTTATGCATAAATTACATGGATCCATACTAGATCTATGGTTATACAAAGAGAGCTACATTTACTTCAATTTTATGGATGCATCCATAACAAATTTTTGATGTACCTAATTAAATTTTTTCCTTCATAACTTACCTGCGTCTAGATGGCTAGAAACATGCGTCGTGCTCCATCGATGTCATTGTCGATCTTCAGATCTTGTCCTAGTTCGCGGGTTTTTGGTTTATTTCACTCTTCGATTTGTGATCTTGATCGACATAAAACCACAAGATTAGTTGTATAATCGCTATAGATGAATCCAATGTGCATAATGCATCGTGGATTTGGGAAAGAAACAATCAATCTCTTTCATAATTTTTTGAGATTTACCATATTGGTAAATATATAATTTAACCATTTTACCCATCTAATTAAAAATAAGAGTCCAACTAACGGTTTCTTCTAATTTGAGTCACCTACGTCCATTAGATAGATGTCATTGATCAATGCAAGATCGATGGTTAGCAATAGTTCTTAGTTTTTACTTTAAGGATGGTTCACATCTTAATCCTTTCCTATATATGGAGTAGTTATCGTGTGAACTCTCCTTATAGAATAAACATGGGAAAAAATATCAATCATTGATAAATCAACATGGATGTTTCATATTCAATGCACAAATTATGACTTAGAGGCATAAATGTACAAATGCACAATTGCACAATTATATGCCGAAGTATGCATATAACTAATTCAGATGCACACTTACAAATAAACATTAGATTTTCAAACCTAATGGACATGATTAGTTCTCACTTATGTATCTTAAGTTCATGTGGTTCATGTACATACAATCCTTAACATACATAAATGAGAACAAATCATGTCCACTAGATTTGGAAATATAATGGTTATTTTTAAGTGTGCATTTGAATTAGTTGTATGTATATTTCTGTATATAATCATGTATTTATACTTCTGCATCATAATTTGTGTATTAAATCTAAAACGTCCATATTGATTTATCAAGGATTGATATTTGTTCTCATGTTTACACCATAAGGAATGTCCACACGATAACCACTCCTTATGGTGGGCCAAGGGTGACCTAGGCTCAGGGGCGGCCCTGGGGATGGATGGAGGGTCGAGTCAGATACTTCCGATGTCCTGCTATAAACGGCTTGTTATTTTTGAATACGTAGATTAATATTATTTTTGTATGTAAAGTAATGTGATTAAATGAGTTGTTTTCATTGAGACTGTCCAAAAGAATAAAACGAATTGCTTTAACAAGATAGAGGAAGTATGAGAGAAGGCAACTTAAGAGCATATGAGCCCATTAAATAAACAAAAAATATATATGGATAAGGGTCCAAACCCGTACAAGTGGCCCTTTCTCTTTCTCTGCAATTTAATTTTCACCATTCAATTCAACCTACGCGCATTATTTGCTTTTATGGCTCACAGAAGTTTGTAGTCTTGACTTGAAATTGAAAACCTCGCTTTCTTTTTGCTTTTCCCTGTTTTAAATTTTTGGTTCTCATATTCAATAACGACCGAAAACTTTGAATAGAAGTATATATAATTGTCCTTTTTCGATATAACTTGTTACCAAGAGAAGTGTAATTTTAGGATAAGATGGTTTTAGGCTTTATTCGCCTACATTTATTTGTGGGAAAAGATTGTGCCACACACAACGTGTATTGGTTATATAAAATGTAACAAAAACATGAGATTCTGGATTTATTAAGTATTATTAATTTATTTTTAGTAAATTAAGTATTTTATTCATACAAGTAAAATATCTTAATTACGAGCTCACATATCACAATATTGAGGCGACTTTTGGACCATTCTACCTAAGAGCATCTTGAATAGTTCGCGTCGGAATAATATTGCCGATTTTGCGAACCAAGATTTTAGCATATATATTTTAATTTGCGCATATATGAAACGTATTATAGATGTTAGGGACTCAATTGTATTTATATCTTTTTAATAGAAAGTCGAATCTAATTTAGTTTCACACTGTAGTATATAACTATTACATATCTCATTCACTTCCATCATGGATAGAGAGCACATCCAGGGCCTTTTTAATGATAGAGATGCCAAGGAAATTAGTAACATCCCTCTTCAGTCAGGATCCTCGGAAGACAAGCTTATATGGCATTTCTCTAACAACGGAAAATACTCGGTGAAGTCGGCGTACAAACTCGCTTGCTCGCTAACATTAAACAACACATGGGCTGTAGGGGAGGTGGAGATTGTCTGGAACCTTGATGTTCCTTAGAAAGTGAGGTGTTTTGTGGCGAGCATTTCAATAACCTTCCACGAAGGCAAACACGTGGTCTAGAGGCATGGAGGTGGAAGGGAATCGACATCTGTCGAAGAGACGTGGAAACATCATGGCATTCTTTTTCTCGTGCCCTTTGCGATCGGTTGTTGGAAGCGGTGAGGTGGACACGTTTGGAGAAGATTCGGGAGGAGTTTATTGTTTTGAGGATACCCTTTTACCATTCTCGTGGGGAGGGAGATTGTCTAGCAAGAATTAGCATGATTATGTGGCAGATTTGGAAGGATATGAACAATGCATGTTGGAATCGGGTTTTCGAATCCGACAAGATCGTCAAGCTCACCTGGGAGTCTGAGGATAGTTGGTTGGCAGAGAAGGAGAGAAAGATGTCGAGCGGAAGAGGTGGCTCACAGAGGGAATGCAAGGGGTGGCATGACCTAGAGGCTGGCTGGTTCAAATGTAACATGGATGCTGCTTTTTCTAAGGAGAAGCAATCGATAGGCATTGGCTTATGCATCCGAGATCACAAGGGGTCCTTTGTTGTGGCAAAGACTCTTAGGAAAACTGGGATGTTCAGAGTGGAAGAGGGCGAGATTATGGGAATCAAAGAGGCATTATCCTGGATTAAAAGCCTCAATATTCGTATGTGTCTTATCGAGACTGACTGTAAGACCGTTTGAGATGCAATAAGTCGAGGGCCGAGGATTTTTCCGAGATGGGAGAGATAGCGGCCAGTTGTAGGAAGGAGATGGAAAGGGAGGGAGATCTTCAAGTTGTTCACATCAAAAGAAAGAATAATATTATTGCTCATTGCTTAGCTAAAGCTACTTTTAATTTTGATACACCGCATGTTTGGAATGAACCCTTAACTTTTGTGGCGGGTCTTCTCCATATGCCATGTTCGTGTCCTCAATAAAGTCGTTTTTGTTCTCAAAAAAAATAAAAATAAATAAAAATCACTTCCCATCATTGTTCATTATTAAATTTATTCTTCTCCAATTTAATTCTACACATATCAACCCCTTCGTTGTGAAATAAAGATGAAATTAGGTGCTGAGATAGAAAGTGATATTTCAATTCCATTTCCTTTCTAGAAAGTGATATTTCATTTTCATTTATTTTTTATAAACACATGGGATTTATAAACTAAAACAACAACTAAAAAAGAATATGATTTAACTAGACAAACACATATCTTCAAGAAATGTGGTGGGACAATTCAATTCAAGCTTTTAGGACTTACGAATAACGCATTAATTCCAAATATCTTAACAAACTTTAAGTTCAAGAATCATTTATAAGTCAATCACACTCCCTCATCTAAAATATTAGACGCAACACAGTTCAATTTTGTGAGTAAACAATAAATTCAAAAATCAGAAGCAACTTATGGATTTGATTCCTAAACTTACTTCACAAGTGGGGACGTATATTCGGTGTTTTGAGGGATTCTGTTTTCATTAACTTTCTTACTGGAATTGTATGAATATAGGATGAGAATTGAGGCGTGGAAGGAAGTAGGTAATTTTCCGAATAAGGTAGGATGCAATACTATAGATGTTGCATTCAAACACGTACATATATATTTTATGAAAAAAGAGAAAGTATTGGATGAGAATCTTGGTGTCGGTATGGTTCTTTTTGTATAAATATAGGTGAATCGTGATAGTTATATAACTATTTGATTTAAAAAATAAAATAAAAAATTATAGCAGCACTTCTCTGATTGATATTCATCTGTATCTATAAAAAGTAGGATCATTGTCCGAAAATAGTAACTTATATTTTGCTGCCTAATTCACCATTCTGTTTATGGAAATAAATATAATTGATTATTATTCTATTAAATATATTTATTTATTATACTATAAATTATATATTAATAAATAGCATAATACAAAAGTCTTTCTTTATAGAGGTTGTCTCACATACATCCGTCCGTATATCTGACTTTAATATTTTTCTTGACAGAAGCGATACTTTTCTTCAATATAAAATATTTTCTAAATTATATGGTAAAAATAAATGATATTTTTTAATGTAAATGATATTTTTCTTAATAACAAATGATATTTTGTCCATTCACATGGTGCGGACGGATGTACTTATACTTATACTATATTTTTCTTATAAGTTCTTAAAACATGAAAATTGATAACAATATAAGAACAAATGATAAGAACTTATACTTATATCATTTGTTCTTATATTGAAAAATGCTAAGAACAAAAGCTCCAATATTGTACTTATTTTTCAATATAAGAACAAATGATAAGAACTTATACTTATATTTTTCTTGATCAAAAAAAAAAAAAAGATGCTAAAGTGTTTTGATAACAAGAGTAAATATGAAAATAAAAAAATATATCGGGGTTATTTTGTAATTTTATTGTAACTTATAAGATCATTAAAAATATATTGGGTTTGGAGCTTTTTTAATAGAGCTTATAAGCTCTTAGAACTTATTTTGAAAACTTATAATTCTCTAACAACTTAATTTGTCAAACACGTTGATTGAACTTATAAACTATTTTAAAGAACATTATGTTTCACCAAACACCCCATAATATGGAATTGGGCGAAATCAAATTGGGCTTTGCTTGCATAGTTTAAGTCCAGAACATCTATATTGGTGTGTGTGTGTTGGCGCAGTGGTAGAGTGGTTAATGTCCGAAGAAGGTGCCGGGTTCGAAATCACCGTGATCACGTTTTAAAATTTCGTATTAATAATGAAAAAAAACAAGTACTCGCCAATTTATCCAATGTCAATGGTCGCAAAGATATTTGAACGAGAGGTCGTATTTAAAGGGAAAATCTGCATAAATTGAGGAATCAACTAACACAGTTCTAGGGAAAAAATGGTATTGGCATTTGGAGGTCTGGTTTGAATTCAAGATTATGTGAATGAGTGGACCCCAAACACATCAAATTATCAAGACTGGCACAAAATTGTTTACAACAACAAAGGATCCAATCAAACCATTATTTGAAATATAAATGATAACTTGCCTCATATTTTATATAGCTCAAGATGAGTTTTGCATCTTTATTCATTAAATAAAAGCACGCTAGAGATAGTTTCTAAAAGGGATGTCATATCGAATAAACATAGCAGTCTGAAACAGTAGGAAGGCGTATTCTCAACAGAGCTGGCATTATTATCATTACATTTTAAAGTAAGCCTCTAGCTCCTCACCACTTACATTTGATGGACCGGTAGAAGGCGAAACAATAGCAGCAGCGCTTCTTGGTGTCCATGACGGTGGAGACGATCTTGGGAGAGGTTAGTGAGTTCCAGAGCCTGCAACCTCAGCTCCACAGGGTAGTCAGCAATGCATCCGATTCTCGGGCCAGCACCCGTAGACCATCTCGTAGAAAGTTGATGCCCCAATTGGTACGACTTGATAGCCTTTTTCGAGTTGATTCTTTGCAGCAGGGATGTCGTTGGTACGTCTGCCTTGGGACTCTGAAGACCACCGGATAGACTCCTCTTGTATACAGTAGAAGTTTCTGGAGAAGGTTTGATTGTTTCTGAAGGTGCGTCGTAGTCCACTTCAGATGGAATGTAATCTGATATTGATGAAACTTCAGAATCAACGGCATCTGAAGATGGCTGGCCACTAATCTCAGTACTCTCATATTCATCAGTAGGCTTTTGTATCTGATAAATAACAACGTTTCTATCAAAATACTAAAACCAGAATGCAGAAGAATCTAAACTAAGCACTAGTGATCACACATCAGACTATTTTGCATTACATTACACTTTTACATTTAAATAAATCAGGCATAATACACCGCTCATTTCAGACAAGCCATCTCCAAGTGACTTGTACAAATTTGTATTATACTTCCCTTGGTTCCAACAAGTCAAGGTTATGAACAATTCGACGTTCTTCAGTCTCGTGCAATAGTATAATATTATAAGCTAATTGTTGGGAAAGTGAAAATCACTGATAACTCATAAGTGGCACAAAGTGGGAAAAGCATATAGACTGCCCTGGCAAGACATGCCTCTCCTTCACAACTGGGGCCATTTAAATAGCAAGTGTTATGATCAAAGCTGTAGAAAAAAGAACAGTTTTCCAAACAAAAAATGCAATGATGTACCTCTACTTCATTCAGGTTAACCCCATTCTCCTTGAGAAATGATAAGAAGCTATCAAGGATATCATCTGTTGGCTTATAGTGTCCACTGTAAGCTGAGATACCCTGAAACAAAAGTCGGACAATTCTGCTAATGAAATTTCAGAATTTACAATAATTTTGGCGTTTTGAATGCCATCACTAATTCACTACCAAAAAGCTGCTACATATAGTAGCTTCAGAAAATAATTGTATACATATGAACAGTAATTTGAGTATCACTGTGTTTGGCAGGAGTAATCATAGGGAACAGAGAAGGAGAGGACTTTGAAGAGGTTCCAACTTCTATTGTATTTTTCTCAGAAGTAACAGGGAAGGAGAGAAGAGGAACACGAGGTTAGTCGATCCTTTATGTAAATTTTTTGCACTGTCCGTGCTCCCTAAAGGTGAATATCTTTGTTTACAATAACATCATCTTTTAACAAGAGAAATGGTCCTTTGACTTTTAGCCAGAACCAAACAACTCGAGCAAAAGTTTAGCCATACACCTTCCTCGAGCAAAAGATAGAACTTTTGCCCTTCCCTTTCCCTCCAGGTAGTCACCTTAAGTAGCAATAGACTCTACGCCAACCTCAGTAATTCACAAAGTAAGATGCTAATATAGCGTTTAGCATAATCTGCGAAACAGGAATGTTTATCTATCAATAAAAAAAGAAACAAAGAAATCTCCTAGACAATACCTTGAGCACTCCATCCTCTGCCGTGAGCCTTCCAGCAGCTAAAGTAGCCCCTCCAGCAAGAAAGCTGGAATGGTGGAACAATCCTTTCCTTTTCTGAGGTAGGGTAAAGTCAGAACAGACTGCTAATTTGATACATCATGATGTATTCTAATTCACCTTTAGAGCTTACCTCCCCAATATAGAGTCGTCTAAAGGTGCTCATCACAAAAATCCATTTTGATCCTCCTGACCCTTGATTTGTATCAAGTGGTTTCCCACTCAATATATGTAAAAATTTCCCATCAACAACCTCATATTCATATTGTTCCTCTCTATCTGATAAAAGAAACATGGAAAACAGTTAATAATACTCTGTCGCAAAGTACTTTTAATTCAAACATAGAATAAAAAGCTCTAGAGACAACTGCTACCAAAATTAAAAATAAAGCACAGTATGGCCGCCATGCCCCGACTTTTGATAAGGTCACATGGGTGGACCGGCACGACCCGAGAGAGCTGAGATGCTACGCCCGGGTGATCTATGGGCCGACTCCTTCCAGTGTTTGAGGCTCGCATCCGCCTCACCGCCCCGACCGAGGTCGTCCGCCCAAAGGTAAGGGAGGAAGATCACGAGCCAGAGCTCCACGAGGTACGGGCAGCCGGCGAGTGAGGAGAGGCGGAAGGTGAGGAGGGGGGTGAGCTCCCTACCGAGTATGGCTACCAGGAAAGCATCGAGGTCGCCGAGACCGCCATATACGAGGTCAGTGGACCTCGATGTAATAGCGAACCGCCGGTCGATAGGACCCTAGGTCTTGTAATAATTTTTCGAGTAATAAACGCGACATTTTAAGATTTTGTTGTCTTGTTTATTTACGTGACTCCACACCCGAATGGCTCTGGACTTGATCATGAATTGTCGACTGCTAAAAGAGGTCCGGAGGCGCCTACCGAGAAGGACGTGAAGAGAAGCTCGAGGAGCCGGCGCCGAGCCGACCCAAGTTTTGGCCACTAGAGGTCGTACCGCTTCGCCGACCGAGGAAGCGGACGAGGGGACTGGAGGTGGCCCGCCTCCCGCCGAGAACGAGGCCCCAAAGTTGAGGGTCACACAGACGAGTCCGTGGGGCGGACTCATCTCCGACGCTATCCAAGGGCGTTGATAGTGTGAGGACGATCAACTGATCATGGAGAGGCTAGCTCTGGCTTCGGAAAGCATGCGAGTACGAGGCGCAAATCACCGAGCTGGTGGGACTACCATCCAAGTCGACGACCGAGTTCGTGAGCTTTCAAGGGAGGGCATAGTGCCGAGGGACGAGGAGGGCCCAATGCAGAAGTTCAAAGCTGGCCAACTCCGCCGTGAAGTTTATGAGATGTATGACATCGTCTCGCAAACGTTGTACGCCTGCCGCTGGGGGCGATGCTACAACGTCTACCGACCGGATCATAGAAGAACCCGCAGAGGAATGGCCATCTCCGATCATGCCGGGTTGCTCAAAGTTGACGGGTCCCAGGGGCGGATCATCCAGGCGATCTTCGACGGCTGGCGCATCGGGAGCTCAGTCGCGGGAGAAAGCGGGCGAGGTAGGTCACATTCGCCCGCGCGGTGGTCCGTCAGGGCGTGACCTCGGTGCGCCCCTACCCGAAACAGAGTCAGCCTGGCCACTGGCCAGGTCCGCGCCACATGACTGAGTCGCCGCTTCGCTCGCCATTCTCCAGCCTCTACCGAGCGCCGAGCAGTTTAGTGATTCCTACTTTATCGACGGGAAGGCAAGAGTTCGTTCCTGCATACACCGCCGGCTGGATATTTCAGAAAATTGGTGCAGCCAGCAGTCTCGGGCGGAGTCCCAAGCCCGAATGAGGCTATGTATAGTGTAGAACTCAGATGTAGATATAAATGTATTTGACTCGTTCAAGTGTATATTTCTCTTGAGAGGTATAAACATAGCTAGGACTGCTTTGGTCTTAAATGCATTTACATCAGAGCACTGAAGTGTATTTTCCCAAATAAAGGGTATGAACGAGCCGGAAGCTCGTTGATTTAGATATGGCTTCGTACTGGTTTATAGTCGTTAATGCATTTAGACTTTGTACCGAGTGCATATCTTCCCAAATAAAGGAGTATGAGTTGGCGTAGATCGTCTCGATGTCGCGGCATGTAGACGCCCAACTTAATGGGTAATCAGATGCCATGCGGTGTATCGCCCAACTTAATGGGTAATCTGCACTGGCGTAGACGCCCAACTTAATGGGTAACTGCACGCTTTGCATGTAGTACGTCCAACTTAATGGGTAATCAGATGCGCATCTACTTGGTGGGATTTTCATCTTCGTATGGGCCCTCAGTTTAAATGTGGTGATCCAAACAGATGTTCACATATGTACGGAGACTAAGAAATATTCATTATAAAAACAGTGTTTTATCGAACATGTAATCAACATCGTGATTTCAAAACAATTAAGGAACTACATGATGGCGACTTAAATCGAAGCTATGTAAAATACCTCCTTAAATGCGTAATGTGCCAAGTTCGCGGATGCGCGACCTGACAAGTGGGCCGCTTGTAAGCCCTTGCTCGAGGTCCCGTGAACGCGGTATGGGCTTCCCATGTCGGATCCAGCTTGTTAAGACGCCGCCCCACCGGCTTCATTATTTCTTAGGACGAGGTCGCCCACATGGAGCCGGGAGGCTTTCAATCTTTGTTGGGTACCGCGACTGGCCTCAGATTGGCTCGCGATGCTGGCGAGCCCGCTTCTCCTCGGAGGCGCCAAGGTTGGCCCACAGTCTTCCCGCTCCCGGCCCGGTCAAGTGAAGACAGGGCTCTGGCTGCCGATCTCACCTGCATGACGGCCTGCACTGCACCGTGCCGGGCTAAAGGTCTCCTGCGGCGCCGTCTGAAAGGTGGTCCTCAGAGGACCGTGAGGACTCGAGGGAGATTTTCACCAACGCTTTAGCTCGGTCCACCCTCTTCTTCAATCCTTGTACGATCGTAGGTTCGCCACCGGTCCTGACCATCCGCTATGGCGTGGCGACGAGGAAGCGCTGATCGATCTCGAAGCTCTTCGCACCACCCTGAAGTTTTGTCGACGAATTGGGTGCCGCTTGTCCGAGACCGTGATGTGTGCGGTATGCCGCGCACTATATTCTTCCACACGGCGTCCGAATCCTTCCGCCGCGAGGTTCGAAAAGCTGGCCTCGCTTCACCCATTTGTGAAGTAGTCATGGCTACGACTACATCGGCCGACCGGTGCTCTATCAAGGGGCCACGATGTCGATCCCCCACCGCATGAAAGGCCACGGACTCGCAGTTGCTCAAATTAGTCCTGGGCGCCTGACCGTGGAGCCGAACTGGGCACTGCACCTCACCTAGCCTCGGCCGATCAAGACCAGGGTGGGCCAAGAGATCCCGACCGCCTTCTTCGAGAGAGCTCATGACCGGATGTGGCTTCCGCAGCACCCCGGAATTTCTGCTGAGCACGAGTCGGCTTTTCCGCCCGAGGCACCTCGGGAGGGTCAAGGTAAGATTTCGGCAGAGCCGCCTCATGCACGAGATATCTCGATTTCGCCATCATCTTTTGCTTCGAGCCGATCTTGAGGCAAGGCGCCGTGTTCCGTGTAGCCTTCGTGGAGACATCCATTTGGCTCTATCTCTGATGATGCCGACGCTGACTCGCGATGCTCTGAACGGACCTCCTCCACCGGTGGACTTGTCGACGACGTACCAATTTGTCGAGGATGTCGACTCTATGCTTTTCCTGGGATCCGTGGATGTCAAGCACCAACGAGGTCAAGATCCCCTCATTTCGAGGTATTGTTTCATTCGGTCCTCCTCGCCTCGATTTGCCTAACACCGTTCACCACAACCCGGAATCGCCAAGACTGGATCTTGTCCACCGCTGCGGGCGAGGCGAGTCCAGAGATTAGGGCCTCACTCCACCTCGTTGTTGGTGGCTCGGGTAAACCGAGGGCGAGGTGACTTCTTGGTTATTCGGGCCGGGAGGAGCCTCGCCACGCTCGTTTCGCACGAAGCCCGGCCTCACGTACATCCGCCAAAGAACTATCCAAGGTGCTGCTTCTTCCGGCCGTGGGGCGGAGGAGAGTTACCCTGGCATAGCCTACCCTTGAATTTGACTCACCGTAAAGCCCATGAGCTCTTTACGGCCGGCCCGCGAGTGAGATGTCAGGCTCGCCGAGCTCCGATACCACTTAGCTATACGTCCGATGACCTGTGCCTTTGACAAGACTTGTCTCAAGGGTAAGTCGCTAGCACCAGACGGAGTGAGCTTGAAGTAGGGCTCGAGGCGTCACATGCTCACCTGTGGCGCTACTTTTTCGAGGCCTGTACCTTATCTCCGGTCCTTCGAGAGCTCGGCTGATAAAATAGACGGAGTTGTCGTCCCACCTCATCTCGCACCAAGATCACAATACGTGGCTCTGGCCCGAGGCGGCCAACAGAGAGGGATTCACCTTGTCACGGATGTGGTCGGCAGGTCGGCAAGGCACTCCTCTTCAACAGGGCGCTGCCCGTGTTTTTCCCGCCAGCTAAGTCCCGAGCTCTCGTGATCTTCAAGAATGGAGCTGCTTTCTGCTGCTCGAGAGTAAATCACCGAGGCGGCTGCCAGGCACCGGTGAGTTTGGATCTCACGGATGGTCCTCGCACCCGCATGTCGAGCACCGCTCACCTTATGGATGGCCTTCAGCCCCGAGAAACCCAAAGATCCCAAGAACTCGCGGTCTTCACCATGAATGTACATTTCCGGGGTTGAGTTTAAGGTTGGCCGACCCGGAGTTGGAGGATGGTGCCGAGGTCACATGCAGCCTCCGCTTTCCTCGACTTTGACTACTATGTCATCGACGAGACCTCGACGATCTCCCGATGTGGTCTTGAATGTTGCATCCACCATCCTCCTAAGTAGCCGGCGTTTCGAGGCCGGTGGCATCTTTCGCACGCAAAGACGCCAAGTCGATGAACGCGGTCTCGGTGCGCCCTCCCGCTCATCAGATTTGGTGGTACCTTTGTATAGATCCGTGAGTTCGAACAACATCCGTGGCCCCACCAACGCCCACTTTCTTGTCGATATCGTGGAGGGTAGCACCCGCGGCTTGCCTGAGGTCGGTATAATCGACACATTACGCGCCCACCCTCCTCCCAAGCTTCCTGACCACGAACGGATTAGCCATCCGTGCCTGCATTCGACCAACAAGATCTGCCTTCGGGTTGAGTCACCTCGCCCTTATGACCGCCGCGCCCGCGAATATCCTTTTCTTCTCGCCGGACGGCTTGGTAGCTCTGGTGAGGTGTGTTATGAGCTCGGTGACACCGTCATATCGAGAGGACCGTGCAAACACGCCCTCGCATTCTCTCGTGGTCAGACGACATGCCGACGGACGTCACCGGGCCTCGGGCCGACTGACGACCTAGGATCGCTGTCAGATAGCCTGCGTGCCCCTGGCCAGTCATCCCGGCGCCGGCCTCGGCGGGTCAGAATCATATGCCCAGGGGAGGCCGCATTCGGGTCGAAAGTCGTAGGCATTCTTTGCGCCGCTTGTCCCCTCGATGTTAAGCATCCCACCGCGGAATCTTAACTGAGGGCGCAGGTAGACCCAATGACGGCCTCGTGGCGCAACTTATTCTGGAGAGTGAGTTTCTGACCGAAGAATCTGGACGGCTCATGACCGACTGAGCTCGTCCTACCGCGACCGAAGGTAATGACCCCTCGGCCGGATCGCCAGTGAAGCTCGAATCGAGGGCGCTGGAACTAATGCCTCCCGACCTCAAGCTTATCGCATACTTGGAAGACATGGGACGGGAGGCTCTGATGTCGATATAGACCCGGTGGACGCTTTTGCCCACCGCGGCCCGTATGGTGATGGCGCCTGGTGCGGCATGATCTGGGCACGGGTCTCCTCGAGAACGTTATGTTCTCACCATCCCGAGTAGCTTGTTCTTCTCTTCGGGCCGGGCCTCCCAGTCTGCCGTGGACGACCACCGCTGGCCCCGAGGCCCGCAACAACATAGACCTCGCCCATAGCGTTGGGACCTTCGTCTCGCTGCCTTCAGGGTCGCCACTGCCCGCAGCTGCCGCCCATTCCTTCCGCCTCGCTTCTGACTGCTCCCCGTCCGAGGTATTTTGAGGCTCCACCTTAACGAGCTCGGCCGATCCGGAGCCTGTTTCGCAATCCTCGGTATCATGACCATACCCTTGGTGATAGTCACAATACTGCCTGACCTCTTCTCGATCCCCTTCATAGGCTGGCTTCTGAAGAGTTTCTGCGTGGAGCTCAAGAGGGAGGCGCTCGCCGCCTGTGGTTGGGCCGAGGTCCAGCCTAGACCCAAAGGGCCCTTTGATTCTCGTCAAGGCGCTTCGCTGACGTCACCGACTTTGGGCCATCCGCTTTTTCTGACTGCCGTCCTGATTCGCTTCTTCCGATCCGACTCGCCTCGACGGTTGTCCACCGTGTTCCAAAGCTTACTTGCCGCCTTTGGTTTTCCTCGATGATTTCTTTTGTTCAAGCGCCGGTCATCCTGCTGAACGCTGATGATGTAGGCCTGTCATATCAATTTTGAGCGCGACTTGATTTAACCTCGAGACTAAGTTGACATCGCCTCTGCCCCGCCCTGGCGGATTGTGAGCAGTGCCGGAGGAAGGTCAGCGCATCTTCGACAAGCGCCATTTGAATCGATCCGAGGTCCGGAAGAAGCAGTCGTTGCTCAAGGAAGGAGGTGAACCAACGCCGCGTTGAGATCAAGACCGGGAAGATTTTGCATATGTGAAAATCTTCCATTCCTTGATTCGCCATGTTGGGTGGTGAGGAAAGGAAGCTGAGGGTCCCCGAGGCCATCGTGAAGTATATTGGGTGCCCTGATCACGTAGGGCTGGTCTAGAATCTCCCGAGAGAAAGTGATGATCCTCCCTGCACGGCTCGAACCTCGGAGATCGCTGCCATCTCTTTTCTCGGAGGTGATCGATAGCGACGCCTATCGTCCTCCGGCGGGGTTCGACCGCCTTTCTTCCCTCCCGCTTTTGCTCTTGGCCTCGGTTTCCACGACGAAGGCGAGAGCTCCGCTGAACCACGGCGGGGCGATCGATGGTGGCGGCTCGCCCGCGGTGAGCTGCCCGCGATCGAGGGTGGCGCTGCCGAAGCGGCTCACAAGGCTGGCGCTGATGCGCGTTTCGCTATCACGCCGGGAAAGAGATGTCGCTTTCGGACGTGAAATGTCGGCCATTGCAGAAGTTCAGTCCGGGGCCCCGAGGCCCGCCTTTGGTCCTCCGGTTGAGGAAGCTTTGAATTGGCCAAGATTGGCGTGGAGAACTTGGCCACACCGCCGAGGACCTCGTGGGACAACGAGTCGCTTGCCTGCCCTCGCTGAGGTCGACATCTTCCCCACGCTGGTGAGGCGGTCCCGAGGGTGTATGGAAACATTTTGTTGCCCCTGTGGAGGGCGCCGTGGCGCGCCGCGATCTCCTTTTCCGCTGACGCCGAGCGACCACCGGTCGCCCTCAAGACGCGTTGGCTGGCCGGGTGCAAGGTTCTCGCCATTTAGTTGTAGAGGAAACTTTCTTGTTCGAAATGCTTCCCACAGACGCCAATGATAACCGTTAAGTGAGTGTGCTAGATTTATGAAAAGCAATAAAGAACACCGCGCTTTTACGAGGTTCGATCGTTAATGAGATCTACGTCCACGAGGAGTGTTTCAATACTTTCACTATAATGCAAAGGTTACAAGCTCTAGTATTCGATAAGTTGTCAACCCTCTAATGCCGCTTTTCCTCCTATTTATACATCCGAATCAAGAATCAAGGCCGCACTCTCCATTGGTCGTGGCGCGACTCTTCCTCCGCATCCCTTCCATCGGCCGAGCAGGACCTCGCTTTATGTGCGCCCACGGAGGTGGCGCCGACTGTTCTCGCTGTTCCGGGCGGCCTTCCATCGCCGAGGGTGGAGGTTTTGGAGGCCGGGGTTTTAGGCAATGATTAGGGTCATTGGGCTCACCGGTCTCGCTATCAACGTTAGGCCCAAATTTGTTTACTATATTTGGGCCTAGGTTGGGCCATATCCCATCAATTCACAAACTGATACACTATGCATCAATTATGAGCCAATTTTTAGTTCCTAAAAGTTTTTCTATTAGATGCGAGCAAACATGTTTCCATAAATTAAACTGATTCATGTCACATATGTTTATTTTATTAAAAAATAATGAAAATTGTGCCACCACATAGTTCGACAAAGAACACTTTAAAGCAACTCAACAAAATGCTTGTTTTATGCATAAATTACATGGATCCATACTAGATCTATGGTTATACAAAGAGAGCTACATTTACTTCAATTTTATGGATGATCCATAACAAATTTTGATGTACCTAATTAAATTTTTCCTTCATAACTTACTCGCCTAGATGGCTAGAAACATGCGTCAGTGCTCCATCGATGTCATTGTCGATCTTCGATCTTGTCCTAGTTCATGGTTTTGGTTTATTTCACTCTTCGATTTGTGATCTTCAACAACATAAAACCCTAAGATTAGTCAGATAATCTGCTATAGATGAATCCAATGTGCATAATGCATCGTGGATTCGGGAAAGAAACAATCAATCTCTTTCATAATTTTTTGAGATTTACCATATGGTAAATATATAATTTAACCATTTTACCCATCTAATTAAAAATAAGAGTCCAACTAACGGTTTCTTCTAATTCGAGTCACCCACATCCATTAGATAGATGTCATTGATCAATGCAAGATCGATGGTTAGCAATAGTTCTTAGTTTTTACTTTAAGGATGGTTCACATCTTAATCCTTTCCTATATATGGAGTAGTTATCGTGAACTCTCCTTATAGAATAAAATGGGAAAAATATCAATCATCGATAAATCAACACGGATGTTTCATATTCAATGCACAAATTACGACTTAGAGGCATAAATGTACAAATGCACATTGCACAATTATATGTCAAGTATGCATATAACTAATTCAGATGCACACTTACAAATAAACATTAGATTTTCAAACCTAATGGACATGATTAGTTCTCACTTATGTATCTTAAGTTCATGTGGTTCATGTACATACAATCCTTAACATACATAAATGAGAACAAATCATGTCCACTAGATTTGGAAATATAATGGTTATTTTGTGTGCATTGAATTAGTTGGATGTATATTTCAGATATAATCATGTATTTATATCGCATCATAATTTGTGTATTAAATCTAAAACGTCCATATTGATTTATCAAGATTGATATTTGTTTCATGTTTACACCATAAGGAATGTCCACACGATAACCACCTTGTGGGCCAAGGTGACTCTAGGCTCGTGGGCGCCCCGGGATGGATGGAGGGTCGAGTGACACTCGATGTCCCGCTATAAACGGCTTGTTATTTTTGAATACGAGATTAATATTATTTTGTATGAAAGTAATGTGATTAAATGAGTTGTTTTACTGAGACCGTCCAAAAGAATAAAACGCAATTGCTTTAACAAGATAGAGGAAGTATGAGAGAAGGCAACTTAAGAGCATATGAGCCCATTAAATAAACAAAAATATATATGGATAAGGGTCCAAACCCATGTGGCCCTTCTTTCTCTCTCTGAATTTAATTTTCACCATTCAATTCAACCCACGCGCATTATTTGCTTTTATGGCTCACTAAGTTTGTAGTCTTGACTTGAAATTGAAAACCTCGCTTTTTGCTTTTCCCTGCTTTTAAATTTTTGGTTCTCATATTCAATAACGACGAAAACTTTGAATAAGTATATATAATTGTCCTTTTTCGATATAACTTGTTACCAAGAGAAGTGTAATTTTAGGATAAGATGGTTTTGCTTTATTCGCCACATTTATTTGTGGGAAAAGATTGTGCACACACAACGTGTATTTATATATAAATGTAACAAAAACATGAGATTCTGGATTTATTAAGTATTATTAATTTATTTTTAGTAAATTAAGTATTTTATTCATACAAGTAAAATATCTTAATTCGAGCTCACATATCACAATATTGAGACTTTTGGACCATTCTACCTAAGAGCATCTTGAATAGTTCAGCGCGGAATAATATTGCCGATTTTGTAACCAAGATTTTAGCATATATATTTTAATTTATGCATATATGAAACGATTATAGATGTTAGGGACTCAATTGTATTTATATCTTTTAATAGAAAGTCGAATCTAATTTAGTTTCATCGTAGTATATAACTATTACATATCTCATTCACTCCCATCATGGATGAGAGCACATCCGTGGCCTTTTAATGATAGAGATGCCAAGGAAATTAGTAACATCCTCTTCGCCAGATCCCTCAAGACAAGCTTATATGGCATTTCAACAACGGAAAATACTCGGTGAAGTCGGCACAAACTTTGCTCGCTAACATTAAACAACACATGGGTCAGAGGGAGGTGGAGATTAATCTGAACCTTGATGTTCCTATAATATTTTAATCATAATCCTTCAATTTATCTTACACCATAATAATCAAATCAAATACAAAAATAAATAATTCAAATAATTCAGTCCTACTCTATTTTATTAATCTTATGCTATAGGTCTCCTAAAAGAATTATATATACAATAGACAGAATATATACAATAGACAGAGTAGGTCCGTAGTCGTATTCAGATGCATGCCTCTCCTTCCTTTGTCCTACTTTTTTAATTGCCAGCTGTGAATGCAGGTACCTATAATTAATTACTGCAATTCTTCTCTCATTTTCTTATTTGTTTACATTAATTAATAATTTTATGATTATAACATTATCAATTCACTTATAGTAGCTACTAAGTAAAATTAAGATTGATAAAATAAGATATGAAATGTTCATTTCGAAATGAAAAATAAAAATAAAATACTCACTTACATCCCCCATTTCCTTTCATTTTCTTTTCCCTTTTTTGTTAATCGAGTCCTAGAAATTTCGTTTAGGCTGATTAACTGACTAATATTATGTTCCCAAAACTTTAATTTATAGACTTCAGATCTTTCTACCTTAAGTTGCCCCAGAGCTAAGTAATAATCTGCATTTCTTAAATGTGGCTAAATTTAGTGGAAGCAAAAATGTGAATATTTAATTTATAGTCGATAAATCGGTTAAGTGGGTGTGCGAGATTTATGAAAATAAAAAAACACCACGCTTTACGTGGTTCGATCGTTAATGAGATCTACGTCACGGAGGGTATTTCCTCAATACTTTCACTATAATGCGGTGTGGTTCTGCTCTTAGTATTCGATAAGTTGTCAACCCCCAATATCGGTTTCCTCCTATTTATACACTCCGAATGCTGCATGAAGGCGCCCGACTCTCCATTGGTCGTGGCGTGACTCTTCCTCCGCATCCTTCCATTGGCCGAGCAGGACCTTCGCCTTATGTGCGCCATGTGGAGGTGGCGCGCTGACCTGGTTCCGGGGCGTGCCTTCCATTGGCCGAGGGTGGAGGTTCGGATTCTGGGTTTTAGGCAATGATTAGGGCTCGCTTTGAGGCTCGTGCCGGGCACTGCTATCAACGTTAGGCCCAAATTTTGTTTGGGCTGTTTGTGGCCTAGTCGGTTGGGCCATATCCATCATAGCCCCTCCGAATAGCCGAGGGGCGAGGAGGAGGCGGAAGCAAGAAAGCTGGCCGAGGGTGAGGTGTGGCTTGGTGAAGTTGTTCGGGTTGTTGTCTTTTTAGTGTGTTGGTCTTCGGTGCCGAATCGAGATGTGGCATCGAAGGAAGTCGAGGTCCGACCTAGATGTCGCGCCGCGCTGGTTACGGTTGAGGTGCGGTGCGGGTGGTGTTTCTCTCATGGTGGGTGCCGACGTCAGGCACGAGACCGCAGCTTTCGGGGATGCCGTGGTGTGTCCGGGCCGCAGAATCTGCGGCTGGTTAGCCGAGGTCCGATCTGGATGTAGGCTTTCCGTAAGCGGCTGAAGCCGGTGACGCCGAGGTCCGATGTGGATTTCTGGTATTTGTGAGAAGGACGGGGTGCGACACGAGCCGCGCCATCCGGAGGATGCCGGGTCCGTATGATGATTGCTAGGTCGGTGGCGGTCCATCCTATCTGGCGTCGTCATACGCGCGGTAGTTGGGCACTCGAACCGCGTGCTGGCGTGTAACGTCCATCCAACACGCAGAAGCGTGTTGAATTTGAAACGGCGATTTGCGGTGCGCCTAGTCTTATAAATAGGCGCAAAAGAGGCAACTGTTCACTTTCTTCTTCTTCGACACTTAAAAATTCTGAGAGGGAAAAATTTCTGAGAAATTCTCTGACTTGATCCTGATCTTCACTGAAGGAGCCATATACTCGCCTAAAAAGTAAGTATGTTTTCCTCATCTTCTTCTCGCTCTGAAAGTTCCCTTTCCGCCTCGGGTTCTGGGCGTGAGTCCCCCGGCGTGAGGGATTATATGCTACAATGGTTTGGGTAGGTCTATGTGGTCGAGCTCAGTGTTCCGCCGGTATCCTCTGTATGGGATGGTATGAGGGTGGGCGGCGAGGTCGGGTTTGACCTGCGTGAACTTTGAAGTTGTGAGGAACACGGGATCCCGGAGGAGGCGTGGTGGTGCCTGACGCATCCGGATGATAGGGCGATGGCCCCTCCGGAGGGGTTTGTTACTGTTTATGTAGATAGTTTGAGGGCAGGTCTTAGGTACCCCCTGGCCCCCGTTTATCTTAGCCTTCAAGAGTATTTCGCATCCCTATCCGCCAATTGACCCCAATCCGTTAGGTCGTTGGTGGGGGGGGCTCTCTTGTTATGGCATTGCCGGTGAGTTGTCCTTCGAGGTTACGGCGCTTTTAGCGTGAAGACCATAGGAGGGTGTACTATCCGTCACCCCTACTGAAATTTAAGGTAGCCGCCCCTCCAAGGTGTCCCATCGCGCGAATAAGTATTTCTTTCTGGGGTGAGGGGAGCCGAGGTATGAGTGGGGTATCGGCCTTGGTGGACCCAAAATCAAGCCCTTGGGCCATATCGAGGCGTTGAGCAGCACGCGGTGAGATCTTATCCATAAGTTACACCGGGACGACTGAAGAAGGCCGGTGAGTGTTTTGGGTCGAAGCGTCGGGACGGGTGCAGACGGGTGAGGCATCCCTTTTCTTAGTCCTTATTCGCTTTATTTTTTGTGCTAATGTGTCTTCTCTTTTCGACGCATGAAGTTGAGGGATGAGGTGCCACCACCACGCGTGGAGGCGAAGAAAAGCAGAGGCGGCTTGGACCTAGTAGGGGCAGAAGAGGTGGACGGCATGGGCCGGTGATGAGTGGGCTCGAGCCGGGTCCGGCAAGACGGAGTCTCGGCCTCGGCCGCCTGAGTACTGGTACCGCCCAAGCTTGGCCGCATCCACCCCGAGGTACGTAGTTTTTCATATTTAGATTTGTTTGCTTCGCAATCGGTTACCGACTTGTGCATCTCATTTTTCGTGGGGAGCTCGATGACGGGGCCTGCAGTAGCTATTTGGGGAGCCGCAGTCGTCTGGCTTGTCACCGAGAGCTCGGCCGCAAGAGGGCTGAACGGAGCTTCAGCCTTGTGAGCCGAGACCGCCGCGTCCGCGAGGGCGGAAGCCGAGGCCGCCAGGCTTCGAGGCCGGGAGGGCCGCTGTGAAGCCGCCCTGAAGAAGAGCCTTGGCACCGGAGGCCGCCCGTGAGGTCGAGGAGTCAGGAGGAGCTGGCCGGGCGAAGAAGGAACTCGCAGACGACGAGAGTGTGAGGTCGGCCGACCGTGGACCCTGGCGAGGGCCTTTGCCAAGAAGGCTCATCAGTCGGAGAGCTTTCGGCTTTTATTGCCGATCTCGCCCGTCTTTGGCCGAAGGTGGTGTCGATCACCGGGAGGCTGGCAGGCCGCCATGCCCGACTTTGATAAGGTCGAGCATGGGTGGACCGAGGTCGACCCGAGAGAGGTGGACAAGGCCACGCCCGGGTGATCTATGGGTCGACTCCTTCCCAAGGTGTTGGAGGCTCGCATCCAGCCCACCGCCCCGATCTGCGAGGTCGCCGCCCAAAGGAGGAGGGCGAAGATCGCGAGTCAGGAGCCGCTGCCGAGGTACGGGCCAGGCGGAGGGAGGAGGAGGCGGAGGCGAGGGCGGGTGGAGCTCCGTGGAGGTGCTGACCGGGAGCATCGAGGTCGTCGAGACCGCCATAGCCCGAGGTCGATGGACTGATGTAATAAGTTGAATCGCCGGGTCGATAGGACCGGTCTTTGTAATAATTTTCCTTTTGAGTAATAAACGCGACTTTTTAAGATTTTTGTTGTCTTGTTTATTCTGAAGACTCACACCGAATGGCTCGGACTTGATCATGAATTGTCGACTGTTGAAAGAGGTCCGAGGCGCCTGGCCGGAAGGACGAAGAGGTGCTTTCTGGAGGAGCGGTACTTGAAGTGACCCAAGTTTGGCCACTATAGAGGTCACCGTCTGCCTCCGACCAAGAGGAAGTTGGACGAGGCGATCGGAGGTGGCCCGCCTCCGCCGAGAACAAGGCCCTAAAGTTGAGGTCACACAGATCGAGTCCGTGGGGCGGACTCATCCGCCGACGCTATCCAGGCGTTTGATAGAGTGTGAGGCGACTCAATTGATCGCGGAGAGGCTAGCTCGGGTGTCGGAGGAGCATGCGAGTACGAGAGGGCATCCGCCGAGTGGTGGGACTACCATATCCAAGCCGACGACCGAGTTCGAGCTTGTTGGCGGAGGCATGGTCTTGAGGGATGAGGAGGGCCCCAGCAAGAAGTTCAAAGCCCGTCACAATCCGTCGTGAAGTTTATGGAGATGTATGATATCGTCATAAACGTCGCATGCCCCGCGCGGTAGCGATGCCACAGCGGGCTCCCGACCGATCATAGAAGAACCCGCAGAGAGGCGGCTACTCCGATCATGCCGAAGTGCTCGGGTTGATGGGTCGGCAGGGCGGATCATCGGGCGATCCTCGAGGCGGTCGGCGATCGAGGAGCTCAGTCGGTGGGAGGCGGGTGGGGCGAGGTCGTCTCCGGCCGGTGTCCGGTCGGGGGTCGGGTGTGACCTCGGGTGCGCCCCCCTCACGGAATGCCAGTCTTGGCGCCGCGCCACTGAAGTGTCCTGCGGGTGAAGATGACCACGGTGTCGCCGCTCGCTCGGGCTACTCAGAGCCCGCCGAGCGCCGAACAAGCAGTGTGGTGATTCCGCCTATCGATCGGGTTGAAGGCACCGAGTTCGCTCTGCATACCGCCGGCACGGGATTTTGTAGAAAATTGGTGCGCAAAGCAGGTCCTGGAGGTGAGTCCGGAAGTCCGAATGAGGCTATGTATAGTGTAGAACTTTGTATGTAGATATAAATGTATTTAGACTCGTCAAGTGTATATTTCACTCTTAAGAGGTATAAACATAGCTAGGACTTCTTTTGGTCTTAAATGCATTTACACCGTATCTGTAGTGTGTATTTTCCCAAATAAAGGGTATGAACGAGCTCAAGCTCGGTTGATTTGATATGGCTTGGTACTTGGTTTATAGTCGTTAATGCATTTAGACTTTGTACCGAGTGCATATCTTCCCAAATAAAGGGGTATGAGTTGGCGAGATCGGTCGGATGTCGCGTGCATGTGATCGCCCAACTTAATGGGTAATCAGATGCTTTGCGTGTAGACGCCCAACTTAATGGGTAATCTGCGCTGCGTGTAGACGCCCAACTTAATGGGTAATCAGACGCTTTGCATGTAGATCGCCCAACTTAATGGGTAATCAGATGCGCATCTACTTGGTGGGATTTTCATCTTCGTAAGGCCCCTCGTGAAGGTTTAAATGTGGTGTATCCAAACGATGTTCACATATGTACGAGACTAAGTGAAATATTCATTATAAAAACAGTGTTTTATCGAACATGTAATCAACATCGTACTTTGGCAAAACAATTAAGGAACTAACATGATGCCGACTTTAAATCGAAGCTATGTAAAATACCTCCTTAAATGCGTAATGTGCCAAGTTCGTGGGATAAGCGCACCGGACAAGTGGGCCAGCTTGTAAGCCCCTTTGCCGAGGTCCTCGTGAACGCGGTATGGGCCTTCCCATGTCGGATCCAGCTTGTTAAGACGCCACCTCACGGCTTCATTATTTCTTAGGACGAGGTCGCCCACATGGAGCGCGGAGGCTTTGACCCTTTTGTTGTGGTACCGTGCGACCTGGGCCTTGTATTTGGCTTCGTTTATGAAGGCGAGCTCGCGCTTCTCCTCGAGGGCGTCAAGGTTGGCCCTGATCTTCCTCGCCCGGCCCGGTCAAGTGAAGAGCGCGAGGCTCGGTGCGCCGATCTCACCGGTATGACGGCCTCGCATCGTGAGACCGTGCTAAAAGGGTCTCCCTGCGCCGCCCGAGGGTGGTCTGTGGGACCAGAGGACTTGAGGAGATTTTCAGCCCATCGCTTTAGCTCGGTCCACCTCTTCTTCAATCCTTGACGATCGTGCGGTTCGTCACCCTCGGCCCCGACCATTCGCTATGCGGGTGTGCGACCGAGGTGAAGCGTTGATCGATCTGAAGCTCTTCGCACCACTCCTTGAAGTTTTTGTCGACGAATTGGGTGCCGTTGTCCGAGACCAGGATGTGCGGTATGCCGAAGCGGCAGACTATATTCTTCCACACGAAGGTCTGAATCCTTCTGCTCGTGAGGCTCGAAAGTGGCTCGGCTTCGACCCATTTTGTGAAGTAGTCTATGGCTACGACTAAGCATCGGCCGACCGGTGCTCGATCGAAGGGGCCAACGATGTCGATCCCCCACTGCATGAAAGGCCATGGACTCTGCAGGCTGCTCAAATTAGTCTGGGGCAGCTTTTTGACCGTGGAGTGAATCTGGCACTTCGGGCACTTCTTGACGAGCTCGGCCGAATCTTGCACGAGGGTGGGCCAGTAGTATCCCGACCTCAGCGTCTTCTTTGAGAGAGCTCGCGACCCGATGTGGCTTCCGCAAGACCACCGGTGAATTTCGCTGAGCACGTAGTCGGCTTCTTCCGCCCGAGGCACCTCGGGAGGGTCAAGGTAAGATTTCGGTAGAGCGCCTCGTGCATGAGATACTCGATTTCGCCATCATCTTTTGGCTCGAGCCGATCTTGAGGCAAAGGCGCCGTGTTCCGTGTAGGCCTTCGTGGAGACATCCAATTTGGCTCTATCTCGGTGATGATGCCGACGGGACTCGCGATGCTTCGAACGGACCTCCTCCACCGGTGGACTTGTTGACGACGCAGCCAATTTGTCGAGGATGTCACCGGCTGTTTTCCCTGGGATTCGTGGATGCCGGGCACCGAACGAGGTCAAGATCTCCTTCGCTTTTCGAGGTATTGTTTCATTCGGTCCTCCTCGCCTCGATTTGCTTAACACCGTTCACCACAACAGGAATCGCCGAAGACTCGATCTTGTCCACCCGCCCGTGGCGGCGGAGTCCGAGATTAGGCCTCGCACTCCACCTCGTTGTTGGTGGTCGGGAAGGTAAACCGGAGGCGTGAGGTGACTTCTTGGTTATCTCGGGCCGAGGAGGAGGATGCCCGCCTCACGCCTGCCTGCACGAAGCTCCGCCCACGCACATCCGCCAAAGAACCATCCGGTGGTGCTAGGACGGCTTCTTCCCGCGTGGGGCGAAGCCGGAGTTACCTCGCCGGCATAGCCTACCTCGGTGAATTTGGCCTCACCGAAAGTCGGCGAGCTTGCCTTTATGGCCGGCTGGGCGAGTACGAGATGTCGTGTCGCCGAGCTCCAAAGGCCCACTTAGCTATACGTCCGGATGACTCGTGTTTTGACAAGACTTGTCTCAAGGGTAAGTCGGTTAGCACCTGACGGAGTGAGCTTGGAAGTAGGGCCTGAGGCGCCGCATGCTCACCAGTGGCTAGCTATTTTTCGAGGCCGATGTACCTTATCTCCGGTCCTTTGAGAGCTCGGCCGATAAAATAGATCGGAGTTGTCGTCCCACCTCATCTCGCATCCGATCACATGATGATGGCCTCGTCCGGCGGCCAAATATAGAGAGAGGATTCACCTGCTTGGGCGGACGGTGGTCGGCAGGTCGGCAAGCGTACTCCTTCACCGTGCGTCTGGCGGCCTGGTGTTCTTCCCGCCAGCGAAGTCCCGAGCTCTCCTCGGGATCTTGAAGAATGGGAGCCGCTTTCTCGGCTCGAGATGTAAATCACCGAGGCGGCCAGCACCCGTGAGTTTGTGGATCTCACGGATGGTCCTCGCACCGCATGTCGAAAGCACCGCTTCACCTTGGTGGGATTGGCCTTCAGCCTCCCGAGAAACCCAAAGATCCCAAGAACTTGCCGGTCTTCACCATGAATGTACATTTACGGGGTTGAGTTTAAGGTTGGCCGACCGAGGAGTTGGAGGATGGTGCCGAGGTCATCGGCGCAGCCTCCGCTTTTCGACTTTTGACTACTATGTCATCGACGAGACCTCGACGATCTCCCGATGTGGTCTTTGAATGTTGCATCCACCATCCTCCGTAAGTAGCCCCGCGTTCTTGAGGTCAAGGGCATCTTTCGCACGCAAAGACGCCAAGTCGTTGATGAACGCGGTCTTTGGTGCGCCCTCCCGCTCATCAGATTTGGTGGTACCTTTGTATAGATCCGTGAGTCGAACATCTCGTGGCCCACCAATGCCTCCACTTTCTTGTCGATATCGGGAGGGTAGCAATCTTTGGGCAAGTGCTTATCGAGGTCGGTATAATCGACGCATTACGCGCCACCCTCCTCCTCGGGCTTTGACCACGATCGGATTAGCCATCCAGTCGGGTATTCACCTCGAAAAGATCTTCGCCTTCGGTTGGGTCACCCGTCCCTTACGACCGGCCGCGCCCGCCCGAATATCCTTTTCTTCACGGACCGCTTGGTAGCCGGCTCGATGTCGAGGCGGTGTGTTATGAGCTCGGGTGACACTCGGTCATATCGGCGGGACCGTGCAAACACGCCCCTGCATTCTCTCGGTTGTACGACATGCCGACGGACGTCACCGGGCCACAGGTGCCGACTGGATGACCTCGAGGATCGCTGTCAGATAGCTGTGCCTCGGTCAGTCATCCGGGCGTCGGTCTCGAGGGCTCGGTAATTGCTATGCTCGGGTGAGGCCGCGTCTTGGGTTGAAAGTCGTAGGCATTCTTTTGCGGCCGCTTGTCCCCTCGATGCTAAGCACTCCACCGGGTGGGAATCTTAAGTGAGGTGGTAGACCAACAAACGGCCTTGGTGGCGCATACCAATCTCTCCGTGATGATGTTGTACGGAGAGGGAGCTCGGACCGGGAAGAATCGGATGGCCTTTGTGACCGACTTGGGAGCTCGCCCTACCGTGACCGGAAGCGTAACGACCCCCTGGTGGGACCGCTCTTGAGTGAAGCTCCGAATCGGGAGGGCGGGAAGTACCAATGCCTCCGACCTCAAGCTTATCCGCACAGCTTTGGAAGATGATGCTTGTGGAGGTCTGGCGTCGATATAGACCCGATGGACGTTTTGTTGCCCACCGCGCCCGTATGGTGATGGCGCCCGTGCGGCATGATCTGGGCACGGGTCCTCCTTGGAGAACGTTATGTTCTCACCATCCCGAGTCGCTGTTCTTGGCTCTTCAGGCCGGCCTCGGCGTCGTTCTCTGAGGACGACCTGCGCCCCGTCCGGGGCGATCCGGTAGCAACATGACTGCCCATAGCGCTGGGACCTTCGTCCTCGCCGTCTTGAGGTTGGGTCGCCGCGGGGTCGGCCCGCAGCTTGTTGCCGCCCATTCCTTCGCTTCGCTTTCTGACCACCGTCAGAGGTATTTCGAGGGCTCCACCTTTAACGAGCTCGCCGATCCGTGAGCCTGTGTTTCGCAATCCTCGGTATCATGACCATACCCTGGTGATAGTCACAATACTGCCTCGTGGACCTCTTCGATCCCCTTTCATAGGGCGGGCCGGAAGAGCTCGGCGGAGCTCGAATATTTCCGCCGACGATTTGAGCGGGGAGGCGCCTCGCCGCCGAGGGTTGGGCCGAGGTCCGAGCCTGACTCCGGTGGCCTCTTTTGATTACGTCGAAGGCGCTCGCGATCGGCGACTCGACTTGGTCATCCGGCTTTTTCTCTGACTTCGACCGTCCCAAATTTCCGCCTTCTTCCGATCCGACTCGCCTTCCTCGACGGTTGTCCACCGTGTTCCGAGCTTACTTGCCGCCTTTGGTTTCTCCCCGGTGATTTCTTTGTTCAATCGGCGGGTCGGATCCCGCTGAACGCTGATGATGTAGAGGTCGTTCTGCCGCCGCCAATTTTGAGCGACTCTTTGATTAACCTCGAGACGAAGTTTGACATCGTCTCGCCCCGCCCTGGCGGATTGTGAGCGTGTCGGAGGAAGGTCTGCTGGGCGGCATCTTCCGATAAGCGCCATTTGAATCGATCCATGAGGTCCACAGGCGGTGTATCTTTGATTCGGCGAGCGAAAGTGAACCAACGCCGTGCGTTGGAGATCAAGACCTCGGGGAAGATTTTGCACATGTGAAAATCTTCCATTCCTCGATTCGCCATGTTGGTGGTGTAGGCGAAAAGGAAGTCTGAGGGTCTCAGAGGCCATCGTGAGTCGCTATATTGGGTGCCCGTGCATCACGGGGCGGGCGTGTCTAGAATCTCCACGGAGAAAGGGAGATGATCCTCCGCATCGGCCGAACCCCGGAGATCGTTGCCATCTCTTTCGGAGGGTGGGGATCGATAGCGACGCCTATCGTCCCTCCGGCGGGTTCGACCGCTTTCTTCCCTCCTGTATTGCTCGGCTCTCGGTCGGCATGACGAGGCGGAGAGCGGCCCGCGAACGCGCGAGGGCGATCGATGATGACGGCTCGTCCGCGCGAGCGGCTTCGCGAACGAGGGCGGCGGCTCGGCCGCGACGAGCGGCTCCACGCGTCGGGCGCGATGGCGCGAGTTCTCGCCATCACGCAGAGGTGAGATCCGGCTGCTTTGATGGGGAGCGGCAGGCGGCCGTGGTGTGCCATCAAGGGGCCTCGAGGGCCCGCTCCTGGTCCTCCTGGTTGAGGAAGCTTTGAATCGCCAAGATTGGCGTGGAGGAACTCGGTCACAGCCGGCCGAGGACCTCGTGGGACGAACGAGTTGCTTGCTCGTCCTCGCTGAGGTCGACATCTTCCCCACGTTGGGAGGCGGTCCCGAGGTGTATGGAAACATTTTCCATGTTGCCCTCGAGAGCGTGGGCGCCGTGGCGTCTGCGATCTCCTTTCCATGACGCCGAGTGACCACCGGTCGCCCTCAAGACGGTTGTTGCCGGCGTGGGCGGCGGTTGTGCGTGTTCTCGCCATTTAGTTGTAGAGGAAACGAAGCTTTCTTGTTTGAAAGTTTCCACGACGGCTCCAATGATAACCGGTTAAGTGAGTGTGCGAGATTTATGAAAAGCAATAAAGAACACCAGGCTTTTACGTGGTTCGATCGTTAATGAGATCTACGCCCACGGAGGGTATTTTCAATACTTTCACTATAATGCAATTGTGGTTACAAGCTCCAGTATTCGATAAGTTGTCAACCCTCTAATGCCGCTTTTCTCCTATTTATACAGCCCAATCGAATCAAGGCGCGCCGACCTCTCCATTGGTCGTGGCGTGACTCTTCCTCCGCATCCTTCCATTGGCCGAGCGGGGACCTTTCGCCTTATGCGCGCCATGTGGAGGTGGCGCCCGACCTTGGTTCCCGCTTTGGTTCGGGCGTGCCTTCCATGGCCGGGTGGAGGTTCCGGATTCTAGGGTTTTAAGCGAATGATTAGTGCCACTTTGCCACCATATGTCACTCACTAACGTTAGCCAAATTGTTTACTACATTTGCTGGCTGTCGGTTGGCCATATCCCATCAATAGCACCTACCAAAAATAAAATATGCAGTACATTTTCAATTTAAAAAATAAAATAGACGAGCAGACTTCATAATTTATGATTATTCTATTTGTATGCATGTTATTTCGCAGCCATATCACAATTTCGTTTTTGTCTCTTTGCGATGATAGTATCTTGATCTACCTTTGTCGTGTAATATATAATAGGAGCGTACACTGCTTATCATCCTCGTCTCGTTATCCATAATCTCTAACTATATTAATGTAAGCAAGTTTCGTCTGACAGATTAAATATGTCTATTTATTTTTCGTCTGAGTTTAATTCAACAAACCTATATGCTGATTTTATAATTATCAAGAGTCAGATCATTTCCAGTTGATCATGATTAATCTTGCCTCTTAAGCACTCAGTTTTCTAATTTTCTTCTTCTTCGTAATGCTGTTTCGCGCTGAGAAAGTACACCATCAATAATCACGATAAAATCGTTGCTAGACGAAGTTTTGTAACCTATCTTTCATGTGACATAAAAATGTAATCCACAGAAAACAATTATGTATATGGCACATTACAAAATCCACGTTTAAAAAGTAATGGATGAACACGTGGCATAAAAATGCCCAACTTACCAATTAACCTAGACAAGCTAATCTTGTGAAATCTGTCGGTCACATGTCCTGTATTTGCATTGACATAGATATGTAAGTTTGATGGTGTAGTGTTCTATAATGCATCATTCCTTCAAGATACTGATACGAGATAGTGATAATTATCGTTTCCTAATCGATTGAGATTTTAATTAAGATTGATCTCAATCGACCGATTATTTGTTATATGTCAGCATTTTGAGTGTGAAACGGTTTAGGGCACTGCAGCATCAAATCTATCGACCTAAGTACGGGTCCCATCTAATCACATATAACTGTAACTGGGGAGAGAGAGAGATGTCAGCCCGCACAATTAGTTTTCCTCATTATGCATGACTGAGACTCTTGAGTCCACTGCCCCATGAGAGAGATTATTTGTTTAAAAAGGGGAAAATAAACTGCAAGTGCATCTTGATACATGTTTGTTGAATCTGATGTAACGACAAGATAATTCCTGTTCAGTCACACCCTCTTTTCAACAACAGACATCGCATATGAATGTGAATTTTATCATCAAACTCAAAATTTCCAGTTATGCATATCCAGATTACTGTTGGCGAGCCGTATGCTGCAAGACAGCGCAGGATTCTTAGAAGCTCACTTATGTCTACTATAAATAAAGTAACATCCAAATTAATAAACCCAAAGCAAGTTTATGGATACTGCACTCTTCTAAAGCAGCAGTACCCAAATCAAAGTTCTCATATTCACAAACTTACAATCACTGCAGTGTATCCAGATAATCTTACTTCAGCAAATTTTCGTCAAAAATGATTGATTAACTCCCAAATGACCTAACAATAAACAATAATCTTACCGCAGTATATCACCTGCATCTTTGCTTGAAAAGTAAACAATAACAGATAAATGTGAAGTCAAGTACACACATGGGATGAACATATATATACATGTATACATGTACACGTGTACGGTTACATGTCCATTGCAAAGGTAAGGTCGTGTGCACTCATTTAGTCATTTTGCATTCCAAACTTTTTCCAGCATAAGTGATTACTCATGACAACAACAAACAACAAATTGGTAAAAGCCAAATTCATAAACGAAAAGCATATTTTGGAACATATAGTCTTGTTACACACAACACAACTATTGTATAAAATCAAGAAAATGATTTTCAAATTTTGTTAGCGAAGGCAAGACCCTCTGCGGCTAGTTGATCCAAGTTGTCTGCTGGAGGCTGGACCCTCGCGAGTTTGGCAATGGCCTTGTTTTCTTCGGGAGTGCCACTCTCCAGAAACACGCCGACCACCTTCCCGTCTTTGATCCAATATGTTCCAAACTTGTGAGTAGACGATGTTGGGCTGTTGTCTCCAAATAGAACGGTCTCACCTACGTTGTCACCGTAGAACTGCCATGACAGGTCAAGGCACGGAGTAGAAGTATGGAAGGTAGTCGATTCTCAATAGACGTTCCTTGTTCACTTGCAAATATTGCCTGCAAAATAAGAGTGAATTAGTCTTTATATTCACTCCAGCAAATCAGAAATGAAAACGATGAATTCTTCATTTTGAGAGGAGTCGTTAATGCAAATAAATTGGTAGAGAAGACATGTTTGATTCAGTTCATGATCTCTACAAAAGAACTTGTATATAGGACAACATCAAATACCTTAACAGCCTGTTCAGCAGATTTGCGTGCATGATCAACATGCTCAACTCTTCTCAGCTCATTGAATAATTTCAAGGGAAATGTAGCAACATCACCCACGGCATATACATCAGGACTACTTGTCTTGAAGAAAGCATCAGTCTGCAAGCAAATGGCCATAATTAAGTGCCTTAATTGTGATAAATATATACCCAAAAAATCTGACACTCTCAAATGAAACTTTGAATTCAATTCATGATTTAGAAACAGAAAATGAAGGCTGGTGTTGTTAGAATAAAGATATGAAACTTTATACCAATCTTCAAGACATAAATTCTACAGGTTAACAAAGGTTCCAGGATGAAGCTTTAAGAAATAAATTACTTGAGGAAAATTTCACAACTCAAAATCATAATCGCGATCATTTACTCCATGCACTGGTCTTCATATCACCAAATTTGCGAGGAAACTAGTTTTTAAAAAAATCATGCACAAACGCCTTCAATAAGCATGTGAGTGATGCAAGCGCCATAGGGAAAAATGGGTCAGAATTTAAAGTGGACAAGTTATGATACTGAAGTCACACACCCTTATTCCTCCCTTTTCTTCTTCAACCTGGCCCTTAACTAGAGTTGTAAGGGGCCTTCCACCTACACCAACAACAACAATATCGGCTTCTAGAACCCTGCCATCTTTGAGTTTTACATCTACAACCTGAAAGCGGAGTAATATCCATGTTACAATCTGAGTCTGAGATTTGTTGAAAGATAAATAATCAAATAGAAGGTTTGGTCAACTTGAGAATTCACCTCTCCATTTTCATTCTTCCCAAACCCAACAGCTACGGTGCCCTTGATGATGTCAATCCCCTTATTTGCATAGTAGCTCTCATAGAAGGAAGCTATGCCAGCAGTGAATAGTCTAGGCACTGAAATATATGTTTAAGGAGGGTCATATATGGCCAAAGTACACGGGCATGTTAAAAAATATGTAGCATTCATAAACCAATAAATCAACTTATGAAATGGGAAATTTATGAGATTTGACTTACTGCACCAAGGTTCCGGGTAAACCATGCAGACATCAATGTTATTCATTCTCAGAGCAGCACTTAGCTCCAAACCTATGTATCCACCACCAACAATCAAAGCTTTCCCATTTTTCTTTGTTTTTATTGCTTCAACAAGTTTGTCGGCATCTTCAATCTCTCTCAAATAAAAGATATTTTTGGCATCAGCACCTTCTACACCAAAGTCCGTCAACCTAATAACCTGGCAACAGTAATACACGCAATCAGAAACTGCTGGCTGCTATATGTAAAGGAGACCAAAAGATTAAAAAGAAAAGAAAAGAAAAGATAGTTCCGCATAAGATGTCACTTAACAGTAGAGCCAGTTGCTACGATCAAAATCTGATATTTAAAAGTTTCGCCTGCTGCAGTGATAAGTGTCTTTGAAGCAAGATCTGCCTTGACTATTTCCGTGTTGAGGATCAAAGATATCCCTGAAACTCATTGAGATAAACGCACATAAGGGTTCTCACAAATCACAATCTGCTAATAGTAACATGCTAAGAATTCCAACTAATGAATGCGATTCAGAACATGTCCCATTGCTGCAGCTACTTTTGAAGATAAACGATGGAGAAGACATACTACCTTTCTCAGTGTACCACTGGCAGGAGCCTCTCCTCCACTTCCAACACACGTATGGAAACCTGGGAGTCTGGCAGTTCCTGGAGATTATGCAATCCACAATTAGATCAGCTTGACGTCAGGCATATAAGACAATCTCAGATGCAATGCTAATATCACTAAAATACATTTCTGAAACATGACAATGGCACGGAATGAATTTTGAGCATACATGCACAAGGACATCTTTGAGATAATGTACATGGCAATCAACAACCATGAAAGTCTCCAAAATCTAGAGATTAGATGTCACTGTTTTTCTGTGATACAGCTAGAATTAGTTATTAAAGAAAAGATTAAGATGAAACAACTCACCCTCAGGGAACAGGTATGCCTTACTAAGGGCTGGGCGTTCATAAGGAGCCACCTGAACCATCACAAGCACATCAATTTAAACATACAGACAGAAAATAAATATTTGATACAAGGAAACCAGGATTCTCCAGCATGCATAAAATACAGCAAAGAGATATGTTGAAGTTTAGGAAAGATAGACATATCAAATATTAGCCAAGATGCCTACCTAAAAGTATTATAAAGTTTTACACACCCATTGCTTATTAGTATTATTCCACTATTCCTTATATATAAAAAGTTATTTCGTAATTATTTAAGAGGGAGTTATTTCGTAATTATTTAAGAGGGAAATTGCTATATATTGTACTCAGTTCATACTTCAGTTCTCTCTTTGATCCAGAAACTAACAACTAGGAAAGATATAATTATAGAGAGACTGAAAGTGGATGAAATATAATAGAAGAAAAGATACAGGGCAACTTGGATTGAGTATTTCAACTACTTCTGTTCTCAATCAATTTCTAGAGAGATTAATGTGATTAAAATAAAAGCAACATCCATTTATATAAGCCCCCACATGTATCAATATCCATTTCAGCTGTTACATGATACAGTGCAGTTAAGTTGATCCTGATAAAGAGATTATACCAAAAATAGAAACAGTGTGAAGACTAGCATTAACTAGTGAGTGAGAGTAATATTAGAACAGCTAATTAAGATGTGTAGACTAGAAGAAAGCAGGGCCGATGCACAGAAACTGATAAATATATGGTTGGATTGAACATGAGGCTAATCGAGTACATTCCCAACTAAGAATTGATTTATGACAAGCTCATCTCTTTGTTGAAGCCATAGAAAACTTTGTCGCTAAAATGGCGTTAAGGAACCTCATCTAGGAGAAGTTCAACAAATAAACAAATGTTCTCAGGCAAACAGATTTAGGTGCATACCGCCTCTTTGGAAATGATGGCCAGTTCACCGGGTTTAACTCCCTGCTTGGCGAACTCCCGAGCAGCATATCCCTGCGACCACAGCCAAATTTATATTCATACACTATACATCAGCTCAAGTTTAACTGGTATAATAATTTCTACTTCCTTGACTTCATATACACCAAAAAAAAACACATAGAAACGGAAAGCCTTCGGATTGTGAATGAAGAGTAGATCTAGTAAACTCTTTTAAGTTCTATAATATCCAAAAGAAAAAAGTAATGGGGCTGGCACAACTCGAACTTCACAATCGGAAATCAGCAATGAATTCATTTCAGCATCACAAGCGCTAATCGATCTCCGGAGACAAAGTCGAACATAATGTCAATCAACTAAACTACATGTCCAAAAGTTACGTCGAATATTAGTTGATCAAGTGATCTAAAAGAGAAATACTCACGGCAGCGACGCCACCACCGACGATCACGTATCTGAATGACCTCTCTGCCATAGACCGGTGATCGATTATCGAGAAGAATCTGTTGGAGAGTATTTCGGCGGAGAGACGAAATCGGAACGCTTTTTCGTTTCAGTTGTGGGATTTAGGTGCGAAATGTGGGAAGGTTCATTACGATGTTATATAAATAAAGGTGGATTTGTGATTTTTTATTGGTTCATGATTGAAACGAAAACGTTAAGGAAGTCAACGTGATTTTAATACGTGTCAGCATGTGAACCGTTAGATTAGATGACCGTGCAGCGTCAATTGGGTTTTACCAAATAAGGAATAGACAGGAGTCTTTGCATAACTTGTCCGAAATTTCCAGCCATCAACATTTTATTTAATTCAGAATAAAGTGGTCGCTATCTTCTGTGCATATTAGTTAAATTTTAAATTATGTAGTATTTTGTAAATCAAATAGGATGGGTAAATCATATTGAAAAAATTAGCCTACAAACTATATAGAATTGATAAATTATATTTAAAATCAAGATAATGATTCAATTCATGAAGATCGATAAGATGGATAAATCACATTTGGGAAACATAGCCTACAAATGGACAACTTTGAACCTTTAGAAGAATGATGAAATGGTTAAATGAATAAAAAATAGTGAGTTCATATTTTTCAAGAGATGAATACTTTTAAAAATAAAATGGCCAAACTGGATGGAACAATCAAAAAAAAATACTGACCAAATTCGATGAATGAGAGTATTACTTAAAATTGTGGAAAGATTGAAGGATTTGACATTAGATAATGCTACACGAACCAACATAACTATTGAAAGTTTTAACTATAAAATCGAGTTTATGATTCAAGACGACGATTAAGATAATTATTTTAAACAACTTCGATAAATTTAAAATCTGATTTATGTGTTTCGTATAATTTAAATTATATAACATCTTATTGTAATTTGCTAGCCGATGTCGTTAGGGGGGAAAGGAGAGAAATATCAATTTTTTGATTATTTATTTATCTGTATATTAAATTCAGGCAAAGTCGTTAGGGACATAAAATATCCCAAATGGGCCCGTAAATCATGTAGCCGTGTGAAAAGGATATTTTGATATTGTTGCAATGAAAATGCGCACCAATAAGTCGACTAGCCTCAGTAGAATTAATTCAAAAAATTCCATAAAGAATTGGCTGCTTTTGACTCATCATTTGACGATGCTGACGTCATATTTAGTAGTTGCAAATTTGCATTAAAGATCCTAGAAAACGCTTGAAATTATAAATGGGTCGTAAAATAAGTCAAATATCAATAAATAATGACAATTTGTAATTGTTTGTATTTAAAGGTGAATCCAACCAAAATCCAACTTTTTTATCACCATGTAAATGTCATATCAATTTTTAAAATTTACCATTTTTTTATATTTCTCTACAGTCATATACTTAGAAAACAATTTTATATGGATCTCATTAAAATATATACACAACTATATATATATATACACTTATTTTAATTTATAATATTATTAATATGTAACTAATTTGATTATATATTTAATTTTAAACTTATAAATTTTAACAATTTAATTAAAAGATAAAATAATTTAAAGTAAAAATAAAACTAACATATTATATTAATAAAATTGAAATGACAAAGTAAATACTATTACTATAAAATAAAACTAGAAAATATAATTAAATAATAAAATACATAATATTTCACTACAATGATGTGTATTTTCTACCAAGTATGCTCAATTAATTTGAGAAGAATAGCCTTTGGAATGAAAAGAAAGAAATGTAAAAGAAATTATTTTGGCAGCTTTTCTACAAAAAAAAAAAAACCAACTTTAATGTTGCAAAGTTGAGAATTCAGTCAGCATTCTACCATGTCAAAAAGTTGGAAGAAGCCAACTTTTCAATTGGAAAAGTTGGCATTGGAGCCACTCTTGTGTTGGATTAAAAAAAAACGCATAGTAAATTTTAAAAATTGAATCACTTCTTCATTGTAGTTTCCAGTAGATAAATGATGCATGAAAATAGAATTTGTATATTGTATTTATTACCTTACAACCAATATATCTTAAATAATTTAGCACGCTTCATGCCAATAAATCGAGGCATATATGCATTTCGAATTTTTAATCATGATGAGCCAGCTAATTTAAAGTCAAATTTATATACGAACCAAATAATTTAATCATGCGACACCTAAGTAATCAAAATCTTTCAAATAGTAGTTCAAGTTGTATATAGACATAATCATTTTAATGGTGAGTAGCTCGTGTAGCCACATCCAACTTTCAACCATATATTTTCGGCCGAAGCCCGGTTATAAAACTTGCCGTTCGTAGTTGTATATTTGGGCCTCCCTCCAAAAAAAAAAGTTTTACATTTGGGCATAATGTCAAACTCGTAGGCCCACTATCGGATTCATTGATCTTCTATACTAACTTGTTTGGTAGTTAAGAATAGGGAAAATATACAATTTTAGCTTAATAAATTAACTTAGTAAGAATTTTAACCTAACAAATCGGTAATACCTCAATCAAGCCTAATGAATTGATTTTGTGATAATTTTAGATCATGGGTGATTTTTTGACACAAAAAACGCATAATCGGCACAAAAAAATAACATATAGAAAGCTTAAGTCAGAAATATCATAGTAAAGGATTTACGGGGCTACATGTTATTTCCGGTGTCAATTGTGCTTTTCGATGTCGAAAAATCACTTAGAGACAAAAATTTTCCAAAATCAATGTATTATGCTAAAATTGTGTATTTTCTCTTAAGATTATGTTTGTATATTATCTTGTACCGTAATAATAAGCTTTTATTTATTTTGAGAAACATCAAGTTATATATTTAGTTTAAAAAACGTTCTTTATTATATTTGATTGGTCATTCGATTAGATGTTGAGATTACTATGTCCGCTACACTCATTTTTTAAAAAAATGAATAACATCCAGCATTTTGTCCTTTGATAAGATATGATGTCCTTTCCCATGAACATATGGTAAAAGAATCGATGTGATAACGTGACAAACTCGTTAAATGTCAAAATTTGTAAGAATTGATATATTATAAGTTTAGGGGATCTTATGTTAGCAAGACTGTTTTACATTTCAAAATTCGTAGGACAAATTAAGATTCAAATTTGAAGTTTGATCTGTCCTATAAATTTTAATTCATGAGAAGGCCTCTCATGAATTAGTGTTTGAATTTTATAATATTGTCGACCTTACTCGCATTCACCAAACAATATCTAAAACCGATAAGATATCAATGTGCATACTATTATTGAATTGGCATCTCTCTATCTAGAGGAATTAGGATTACAAATTGTTCTTTTCTAGGTACGGGTAATAATATCAAAATATTGTGGTCCTTTTTTATAGTATTTACTTAAAAGTTGATACATCTCAAATAAAGACCTCGATGACATATATCATACCATTCACCTTCTAAGAACAAAATATTGCACGAAAGGGACTGTTCTGCTTTCGGCTGTTGACTCCAGAATCAACAATATTTAATTCAATTACCTACTCCGGGTGCATTTTATACTTCAATCTGGATAACTGTTCTATTCAAATATTAACTTTATCTCTTAATAAGTATTATATTAGGTCTAATTCACGGAATATTAAAATTTAAATCAGACTAGCTGTGAAATTAGTGAAGGGGACGACTCATTTTTGTTGAGAACCCTCGTTTTTCTCCTTTGTTGAGAACCCTAGTTTTACTTCTCTCTTGTGGAGAACCCTTGCTGTGTTACCTTTCTCTCCCAAGTGGTTTTGTTCTCTCTCTGCACGAATGGACGACCAAATGGCCAACCTCAATATCTCAAACGAGGAGGAGGAGTTGATCATTGACGACGTGGTGGACGACGTTTCGAACGTCACGATAGATCTTTGTTTGGTGGGGAGATTCCTGACTGAGCAACCCATAAACTTCAACCTGATGCGAGCGCGAATGGCAGGAATCTGGAGGCCAGGGAAGGGCGTTTTCATTAAAGATATTGGCAAAGGAAGGTATATCTTCCAATTTTTCCACTCTGTAGACATCCTCAGAATTATAGGGGGAAGGCCATGGACGTTTGGGAGCATACCTCTAATTCTTCACAAAGCAAAACCGGAGTTTCCTTCAAGTCCCGCTGGAGAAAATACGCTGATTCAAGTTCACGACTTGCCGGCAGGATATGTTACTGAGGGTATTGGTAAACTTCTTGGAAACTTCATTGGGAAGTTTGTTGAATACGACGTCTCAAACTCCACGGGGGTGTGGAGACAGTTCATGCGGATAAGGGTCGATGTTAACGTGTGAGCCTCTAAAGAGATTCAAAAATTAAGAATAGAGATGGAAATAGCTTCATTGTCAACTTTAAGTATGAAAAGCTTCATATTTTCTGCTTCATCTGTGGGCGACTGGGCCATTCGGAAAGTTTCTGTGATAAATTGTTCAATATGGACTCGAAAGACATCAAACGCGAGTGGGGAGTCTGGCTGAAAGCTGTGGACCGTAGAAGTTTTGCGGTGGAAAGCGATAAGTGGTTAAGATCCGATAAAGGGATGGCCGGAGGCAGGGAGAGGGGAAACCCTCAGACGGAGAGATCTGAACGTATCATTCCAGCCGAGAATGACGCATTTCAGTTTGAAGCACATGAGGAAGTGCGGTTCCGGCATAAAGATACGCCCACTATGAGTGCATAAGGGTAAGGCGAGAAGTCGGGAGAGGATTATGAGGATTCGGAGGCAAGATTTGGGGCCGAGATTGAAGCAAAATCGTTCAGGAACACGGGATCGTGTAAATATTGGCAGAGATCAAGGATCTGCGGGATTTAGGGATACGCAAAGATGGATAACAGAAGGACTTAACAGTTTGCCCCCCATGCAAAATGTTATTTACACAAATACCCACGAGAAGAGAGAAAACGTGGGCGTGAGAATGAGCATGGATCTAACCCCAAACAAAACCAAACACCGATGTTCTTCTTTCGAATGCCGGAGGATGATGAGTGTTACTTTTTTAACGGCGGGCTCTAAGTGGAGCCGACCGACCACAATGATTCTTCACTGAATTGCGGGGGTTGGGCCACCCCGCATTCCGACTCTATGTGAACTTATTAGAGTTCACAAGCTCAGGTTCGTGTTTTGTGTGAGACCCATGCACATAAGCAAAGGGTTGAAGAAGTGCGTGTTCGTTTGAATTTTGAAGGATGCTTTGTTGTGTGATGTTGGAAGGAGTGGTGGCATGTGTTTACTTTGGAAGTTCTCTTGGATTGCAATTTGATTGGCTATTCTAATAATCATATCGACGTAAGGATCCCGGATAGTAGAGGTGATTGGAGACTTACTGTGCTTCTATGGCTGCCCGAACGCCATAAAGGAGGACTCTTGGCATCTCATCCGTCATCTTAGTAAGGTGGCCTCCTCCCTTGGGTTATTATTGGTGATTTCAACGACCTGCTCTCTGCAGACGACAAGAGAGGGAGGATTCCATATCCTAATTGGCTGCTGAAAGGGTTTAGAGAAGCCGTGTTAGATAGCGGGCTGGTGGATCTTCCGTTAAAGGGACATCGTTTTACATGGGCGAGAAGGCTGGGTACGGAGCATGGGGTGGAGGAAAGATTGGATAGAGGAATGGGTAATGAGGAATGGTTGGCTAAGTTCCAAAGAAGTAGTCTCGAGGTCGTGATCGCTCCTATCTCGCACTAACGCCCATAATTCTTAGAACTGACGACGAAGAGTTGATGGTTGGAAGCAAGAGATTTAGATACGAGAATAAATGGAGTCTCGACCCCGAACTCCCCAAGGTCGTGAGGAACTGTTGGAAGAACCTGGATGGCATCCATATTCTGGATAAACTATCCTCTACGCGGAAACGATCATGGATTGGGCTAAGAAGAGGAATTTCGAGGATAGAAGAAGGAAGAAATTCTCGAAGGAAAGATTAAGTATCTCCAATCCGTAGATAACATCGTGACGTTGAAAGAGATGATTGATTCTAAGAAAGAATTGGCCAATATCCTTCTTAAAGAGGAAACCCATTGGAAGCAAAGAGCAAGCAATTTTGGTTGAAGGAAGACATGAACACCAAATTTTTCCACGCCATGGCGTCGGCTCGAAAGAAATCTAATTCTATTCTGAAACTTCAACGTGATGATGGCAGCTGGGCGCTTAAGAAAGAGGACATCAGAAAAGTTGCGTATGACTATTTCAAAGAATTATTCAGGGCTCCTGCTCAACCCCTAAATCAGGAGCCTACTCTATGTCGGCTGGTACCTATGATATCGGAGAGTACCAATAGAGTGCTTGAAGGGCAGCTTAGTTTGGAAGAGGTGAAGAAAGCTCTCTTTCAGATGCAACCCGATAAATCCCCGGGTCCGGACGGTTTCAACCCTCATTTCTTTCAAAAATTTTGGGATTCTACTCATCATGATATTTTCAGCCATTGCAGCCGTTGGCTGGATGAAGAGCAGTTGCCAGGTGATCTTAACAAGACTACGATTGTGTTGATTCCAAAGGTGGACAAACCTACTAACATGAAAGAGCTCCGACCCATTTCGTTATGTAATGTGTTATACAAGATTCTGTCGAAAGTCCTTTGCAACAGGCTCAAAAAGGTTCTTTCCCCACTGGTTAACGTGGCACAGTCGGCTTTCGTGGAGGGTAGAGCGATACAGGACAAAATTCTTATTGCGTTTGAGGCGATCCACTCGATGAAAAGGAACACACGAGGTAAAGTGGGGGATGTTGCTCTGAAGATCGACATTAGCAAGGCATATGATGAGTGAATTGGGATTACCTTGATCTTGTGTTAGAAAGATTGGGTTTTGGACGTAAATGGAGGAGCTGGATGAGGATGTGCGCCAATTCACCAAATTTAATGTCCTTGTTAATGGGAGCTAAGCGATCCTATTGTGCTAAGAGGGGCCTTGGCAAGCATGACCTATCCCCATATCTTTTCATTTTATGTGCGGAGGGCCTTTCGGCGAGCATTAATTTTGAGGTCGAGAGGGGCAGCATCCATGGCATTCGTATGGGTCGGGCGGGTCCCCCTATCTCTCACCTCATGTTTGCTGATGATTGCATGTTCTTATTTAAAGCTACCCATCGTGAATGTTCTAACCTGAAAAGGATTCTCGACAACTACGAATTAGTTTGGGCAAGCCATCAATTACCGTAAACCGGATTTATTTCAACAGAAATGTTAGTGAAGTCGATCGGACATTGCTTGCCAATGTTCTAGGGGTTTGGCACCCTCTCAACACGGGTCGTTACCTAGGGCCCTCTTATCGGTAGGAAGAAAAAGGAGATTTTCGGGTTTCTGAAGGATCGTCTCTGGAAACGTATACAAGGATGGCAAGGTAAGAAGTTATCGAGAGCAGGGAAGAAGATCTTGCTAAAGGGGTAGCGTAAGCTATTCGGCGCTCAGATGTCAACTTTTTACTCCCGAACAACGACGGACGAGCTCGAGAAGATAATGAACAAGTTTTGGTGGGGTGGAAATAGCAATTCAAATGGTGGTATTAGATGGATGAAATGGGAGCGGCTTTGTGTAGATAAGAAGAAAGGCGGGCTGGGGTTTAGAAATCTACAACTCTTTAATATTGCAATGCTGGGAAAGCTGGGGTGGCGTTTTTTGAAGGATCCAGAGGCCCTTGTTAGCGAGTGTTTAAAGCTAAATATTTTAAGGATGGAAACTTCCTCACACTAAGGAGGACCACCCAAGTTTCACGTGGAGGAGCTCTTACTTGTGCAAGACCGATCGAAGGGTTTGAGATGGAGAGTGGGTAACTGTGTTAGTATCAAAGTGTTCGACGACCCTTGGCTCGATGCGATGATAATTTTTATGTTACATCTAGAAGGCACGACGGTTTGAGGAGATGAAGGTTAGCGATCTCATGCTCCGGGTTCAAAAGAATGGAACTCGATTGGTGCGAGGATCTTCTCAACGATGTGAACGTTAAAGAGATATCCAATATTCAAGTCCCTACTATTGATGCGGAGGATAATCTTATTTGGCATTTCTCAAATAAAGGTATATACACCGTTAAATCGGCTACGATTAGCATGCTCCTCGACGATCAACGAAACGCGGGAAGTGGAGGAGATGGCGGTGATTTGGGGTCTTGATGTCCCAATGAAGGTCAAGATATTCTTATGGCGTGCGGTTAGAAATAATCTGCCTCTGAAGGCTAACTTATGGAGTAAGGGTATTGCGGTGGATGGTGCGTGCGGCATTTGTCGAAAGACGTGGAGACGGTTTGGCATTCTTCTTCTCTCGTCTTTGCGATCAAATCTTTGGAAGGTCGTGGAATGGAATTTTTTAAATGAGGTCCAAGGTAAATTCATCTCATTTGAGGAGGTCCTCTTTCATAGCCTTTGCCAAGGAAATGGGGATAGTCCAGCGATTATGGGCATGATCTTGTGGCAGATTTGGAGGGATAGAAACGCAGCGGTTTGGAGTGAGGTTTTCCCGGCACCAGATAGGTCGTGTGATATCGCGCTGGGTTATGGGGAGGAGTGGTTAGCGGCAAAGGTCTCGAAGTCGCCAAACCGGGTGAACCGAGAGGCGCTATTGAGAAGTGTTTGGGGTGGCATGATTTGGAGACAGGTCGGTATAAATGTACCGTGGATGCAACTTTCGACGAGGAGAGTCATAGCTTTGGCATTGGCATGTGTATTCGAGAGAACATGGGCAGCTTTGTGGCGGCTAAGGTGGTTAGGAAAAAAGGTAGACCGAGAGTGGAAGAAGGGGAAATAATGGGTATTCGGGAGGCTCTTTCCTGGACGAAGAGCCTCAATATTGATAAGTGCAATTTTGAAACTGGCTGTAAGAGAGCGTACGATGCCATCGCGGATGGCGCTGACGATCAATCGGAGCTGGGTGTGCTCGCGGATGGATGCCGAAGGGTTCTGAGAAGTGAGTTTGAGTTTCATGTTATTCATATCAAAAGAGAGTTTAATCAGGTAGCTCATAGATTAGCTAAGTCTGCTTTTAGATTTATTGATTCATATGTCTGAACTGAACCCCCATCGTTTGTGGAGGGTCTGCTCCACATTCCATGTTCGTGTCATGAATAAATCGGTTTTTGTGGCTTTCAAAAAAAAAATAAGTATTATATTTTAGAATTATTATTATAAAAAAATATCAAAATTTGTATTTTATACCTTTTTTCTTAATGTAAGTTTGTTATTTGTTTGATTTTTATACACTATTTAAGAATAAAAATATTAAGTTTATCTATTTGATTAGTATACAATTTTTTACAACAGGTGATACTTATTTTTGGACGCATAAAGTATATTCGAAATTAAAATTATGTGAGAAAATTTAAAAGAAGGCGCCAAAAGCATAGTCAATCATTTTATTTTATTATATAGACCAATTATGCTTAAAGGGGACCAACCGAGACTATGACAACAAACCTACGTGACTAAAAGTTATTGTTGACCCACTAATGGAATCATATAGCCATGTTTATGCCACATTTGCATTTGCGCAACTTCACGTTAACTTTTCTATTAATATACCGTTGAAAAGCACAATCGAAATGATAAACCAATAAGTGATATACATACGCAAAGAATAATTGAAGATGATTTCTTATCTATGAAATTTGAAAAAACAATCACCATTAGTGGTAAAATGACTCGTACATTACCTAATTTTTAGCGCAACAATGCGGAATATAATTAAGCAATTAATACGGCATCATTAATGTTAAACTGTATCGGCAAAAGCTCTACATAAGGGTGGTTTATTTTGAGCGGTGAAATAGACTGATAAAATATAGGATTGAGTTTTTGAAATATGAGATGATCAAATAAGTTCAATATTTAGCAGTCCATTAAAGTAAATGATAGATATTATGAATTTAAGATTCAAATGATATTTTGATTGGATCCCAAAACTAATTAAAAAGATTTCTAAAGATTACATCCCCGATGATTAACCATTTTGATACATTGTTTGTAGTTGCTCATATGTTGAGGAGTGAACTTTGCTTAGATAAGTCTTCATATGATGGAGAACCAAGCTGAATACATCGAGTAAGGGACCGACTCAGAAGGGCCCAATTAACTCATCAGATGATCAACCTGATACGATCAAGTCAAAGCATCAAAAGACCAAACACAATGTCGAAAAATCTAAAAACTTGATAGGAAGTCGGAAAGAGTTGATGCGAAGAAACGACTCTCGAGAAACATGAATTGTCATGCAAGCTCATAATTACTATAGCATCAACAAGTATGAATCAAACGAGCAAAATAAGTCGAGCACAAGGACTCGGACGCCTAAAGCATGAAGATATGAAGTAAGACGTAGCCTTGTCGCATGTGAGATGGCGATGAACTCGATCCGGTGGATCTTGCTAGGTCCGATCCGCATCCAAATTTTTACTTGGTTTGGATCCGTCTAGATCTATGGGTCCAAAAAATTAGATCCGCACCAAGATCCATAAGATCCGTAGAGTCCGTGGTCTGTAACAGGATCCACATGTTTCTCTTCTAAAATAAATCATAAATCAACTATAATTCATAGTAACACCATAATAATAATAATTTAAATGCATATAACACTATAATAATTATTTAGAAATTCGCAATCATTACTATACAAGAAGATGTTAGTTATAAATTTACTTTTGCTTTCATGACAACAAATAATATTACGATAGTAATAGAAGAAGTAGCACACATATCTTAGCAAATAGACCAACGATATACAAAATTTCCTCAAATACAAGGTAAAAGTTTCTAATATTATCGACATACGATCTAATTCAGAGCTAGTTTATCTAACTTCGACTAAAAGAAAAATAATATAATACACTTATAAATATAAATAAAAATTATATATAATATATATTATATGGATCCATGGGTCGGATTTGGATCGATCCGATTTCAAAATTAGATCTAGATCCAATCCGATTTTAAAGAATGGTCGGATCCGATCGGATCTGTTGATCCTATTTTTCAAGATCCGGATCTCGAAAAATGGATGCGTGCGTGGATCTGGACCGGATCCGGATCCACCGCCATCCCTAGTCGTATGGAGTAGCTCTACGAAGCACAATTCAAAAGAAGTCGATGGAGTCAACACGAGATCAAACGTGGACTCGATCAAGGCTGCAGATCGAAGCTAGTGAAGAATAGTCGAATGTTGGGAGCATCTATCGACTCAAAGCGATATGAAGCAAGAAGACAAGTTCAACGATCGTATTGCTCATATGGAGTTTACATTTCAAACAAGTATTTTTACAACGCTAGTTTGAAATTCAAATCTATAAATACAATATTTCCTCTCTTGGAAAAAAGGTTAAGTGGGTTAAGTGTCAAGAGTCGAGCAATAAGTCCGGTCTTCACACACATCTAACCTGCACTCACTACAAATATATGATTGAGTTTAGAAAAGTGAGCCTAATCTTAACATAGTTCTTTAGTATAAAGACTCACTTGAATAGTTGGAAAATGTAGCCAACCAAACCCAAGCATGTGTTTTACAAATAGATGTTGGTTTAAGCCGCAAATAAGCAATAAGGAATAGTTGTTTGAAAGCAGATGAGGAAGCCAATAATTTAGAAGTAAAGTGTGAGATGTGCACTCAGAAAAATGGGTGAAAGCAGAGATGAGAGGTCATAGCCTGATAACTCAGGAATGCTGATGTGTTCGACAATCACTACAAGAAATTAAGGTTTTTAGCCACACATGGATATGTGGTTAAAAACATATTTATATGTGGATATAGATTTTTACCTACACATAAATTAAATGTCAACAAATGTCACTAAATCCATGTAAATAAAGAGTTTTACCTACACATGTATATACATGTGGATAAAAATCATCAAACTTTTATCCACACATACATATGTCACCAAAGATAGGTCTTATGTGTTGGTGAATATATTTTTGCTAAAATACTAAGATGATGTGGAAATGACATGGATGGTGACATAGATTATACGAGGTAATTTATATGTGTGGATAAAAGTATAATTTATGTGTAGGTAATAATTGTCTTAATAATCAAATATTGGAATAAATTTTATTATTCATGAATAAAAATAAAGTTAAATATGGGTAAAACATATATATTATGTGGAGAATAATTTTATATTTTTTGTCCAACTTGAAGTATAATATAAATATTTATTATACCTTATATTGGTCAAATATGATATAATTTTAATTAGGTTAAAGAAACATCAATTAAATACAATATTTTCAACCCATTAAAATATAACAGACTATCATATAAAATATGAACTTAATAGTATTCGATAAATCAAAGTACACAATATGAAAATTACAATTACATAAAAATTTAAAATGTCTAGATAACAATGCAATTAATCAGGACTTTTGTTTTTCTTTTGAACTCTTTGATCACAAGAAATCTCATCTACGAATACTTGGTTAACTTCATCTTGATAACGGCTTCAATAATTCCTGTTAAGATGAGATACACAATATAATTCAAGATACATTGTAAAATTCCCTCAAGAAAGGGGAAAGCATTGTGTAGTACATGTATGATACGATGAACATGAATAGAAGATTAGGCTAACCTTTCATATCAGAAACAGAGTTTGCCTTATTGAAACTTGCAATGCGCTTTTCAAACTCAGGAGCAAGCTTCTTACAATGTATGCACCTCCACTATAAGATGGAATACCACATCATAAATTTCAAACTAGACAGTTGCAACATAAGCAATAATCAAAAAGGCGTTATGAAATTTTACACATTTATCAGAAGCAATAATAAAAAAGGCATTAAAATACTCCATCGTGTCTTATACCATGTCCTATTGAAATTTGTTTGGAACTCTCCCTTTAATAATTAAATTCAGATAGGCTGGGCTACAACATGGAATTGACCCAACTTTGTGTAAAAATTCCACCATCTCATTCTGCAAGCATGTACTAGCTAGGGCTAATATTTTCATATCATCACTTGAATACTGTGTGACATTTTGTTAAGAGATACATTGTTGGCTATAAGGATAGTCCTGCATTAGCAACAAGATACATTGTAGATACAAACTGATTATAAAAGTGGAACAGATGACTAGCAATGGTTCTGCTGTAGACATAATAACCTAGAAAGGAGAATCACAAACGAAACATCGCAAAAAGCATACCTAATGTTTTTCTCATACGATGGATGTAAATTTGGATCTCTAAGATAATCTTCCCACAAGTAACAAACTTCCACTTGTTTTTTCTTTCTAAATCTGCACAACCATATTTCACATGCACAACTAGAGCTTGTTGATTAATTCATTGACGAGAGTAACCAGAGGTTAATTCTTCAAGACATGAAATAGATTTTCATAAAGGAAAAGTATGATTGAGAGTTCAACATACTACATAGAGTTATAACAGTCTAAAAATCCAATGTTTGTGGCCTCTCAGGGACTATACTGACCTGAAACCTCAGCTGTTGTAAGATCCTGAACAATGAGCTGAGTTGAAGCACACCAAAATTTGCAACAGAAGAAAAGTTTGCTGGAGTCAAAGAAGGGGTAGGGAATGTGAAATCCAAGATGTCATTTCATAGGAAGTGGAAGAACTGCGGAAGATGGGGGAGCTTGCCTCCTCGTTCCCTTTTACCTATGCCATGATGCTCTATCACCTCTTTCATCCTAGAAACAATCCCCAAAGCTAAACTTGAGTTGGATGAACATAATACCATTTGTAGCATTTGTAGCTCTGAGAATTGACTGTAGTTGTTGTATATCATTATGAGGCACACTAAATCATATATAATATTAGTTAAATGATGTTGAGATAATTTTCTAATCAGAATAACCACTAATTTAAATCCATCAAACACATGCTGATATGAATTCTTAAGAATATTAAATTTTAGTCAAAACTAAAATTATTGTTTATCCTTTACTTAGTGAAGTCACAATTTTTGACATCTTTATCTCTTAGAGACATATCTAACATGGAATTTCAGCATCGTTATATGGTGGTGGTGGGAATGCATGTCCAATCATTTACACTATAAAGTTTGAGCTTATAGTTCTATATCAACTTAAAGATCAAGAGAAATGATAGTTGTTTTCAGAGTATAGCTGGGCATAACAATCATTTATCAGACTAAACGTTACTTTGCATTAAACAAAGATGCAATTATTTACCGCAGACGTCTTTCCATCATCAGAATCGTGATCACGGTTCGTTCACTAGCTTTTCAAGCTTACTCTTTGCTTGTTGAAGTGCACTTGTTTCTCAAGCACTGCAGTTAATGGCAATAAGATTATAAAAGCATGATCGCTCAAGATTCGCATAACATAAAAATAACATCAAATTAATTGAGCTTAATTACCTCATTAAAACCGTGCATTACAGAAACCGTAATTGTGATGTGAGATAATTATGCCCACCACAATTGTCTTGAGATTTAACTGATAGTTTCGAGAATTGATAATCTTGCAATTCAATTTCTACGGATAAACGATACTCCCTCCGTCCACTATAAACGTGCATCGATTTTGATGGCACGGGTTTTAAGAAAACTGTAATGAGTGTAAAGTAAATGTGTATAAAAAGATATGTCATTGGGATAATAAATGAATATATTAATGGATTGTGAGTGTAAAAAGGTGGGCCATGAGTGTTTTTTTGTAAATAAGTGGATAAGTTGAGGGTAAAAATGTAAAGTTGGTGATTCTAAAAAAGGAAAGTGCACATTTTTGGTGGACGGACCGAAACGGAATTAAATGCACGTTTATAGTGGACGGAGGGAGTATAATTCAAGATTGAATAACTTGGTTGATTAACTTTATAAACGCAATCTGACTCATGAAATAAGTTAGAGACGGACTCTTTATTACCATTGGCTGCACAGATCTTGATCCCAAACCTCGTCGCATAGCAACTCAAAATCAACCACAAGATCTTGACCTTAAATCTTGTCGCAACAATCGACATATTCACCAACTTCTTCGCCACTGCCGTGATCCCTGATCTGTGGCCGATAAACGCAATCTCACATCCACGCACTCCATCAGCTCCATAATCCTCTCTTATATCAGCCGGTTTCTTGAGTCCGACAGCAGGTCGATCAGTGCACACACCGCACCAGCCTCTACCGCATTCAGCTTCGATATCTTTGAGGTGCGGGATCTCGGCAGCGATTGCGAAGTTTGGGGATCTTTTTCTTATGAGAATTGATTCGAGTTTTGGAGGATGGAAGAATGAAACCGTCGCATGTTCCTCAGCTAGTTTTGTATTTAAAAAAAAACGGTGCAATTCATTGCGGGAAAATGAAAATTTTCATCTGGAGAGACTGTATTTGATGCATAGCGGCAAGTGAAATATTTGAAATGGTAGTTTAGCTTTTTTTTATTGATTTTCCACGTAAACGTTGTAGAGTTAAAAAGTAAATTCGAAATTTTAAGATCAAAATATAAGTGTGATTGATTATTTTTATCCACACATATTAAATGGCAATAACTAATTAAAATTGATTGATAGATTCCGTCACACTTATTTAATTATGTGTGACTAAACTACCACACATAATTATATGTGACAAATTATGTGTGGCTAATGCTTCAATTTTTTGTAGTGAATCGTTTTTCTTGGAAGTATAAAACAATGAATTCATAAAGAGTAAGTAATTCACTTGTTCAACGAGTTCGTGGATACATGAAAAGTTTATTCGAGCCACGTTAAATTTTGTATCGTTTACTGTTTTGTCTTGTTGATTTGTTTTGTTTTGCATATCTCACTATCAGCACTTCATCAACTGACATATACTTAATTTGTTAGACTTGCATCAATATGATTTTACTTATATCTGATTTATATTATGTCTTGTCCAAAATGTTTCTCATTACGAATTAGTCTTTCAATTCCATCATATTCTACACACAAGCAAGTCAGATTATTGTCTCACAAATTGTTTTCTCACTGACCACTAATTATCAATGAGATCGTAAGATAAGATGGTTACACTAAGTTAGGTTGCAGAAAACTTATAAATTGAAAAGTCTTTGTCAATGATATTCTTCCTACCCTATATATCTTACACGCTCAACCTCAAAATAAATTAAATTAAATTATTTTTATTTATTGCTTCTATCACTCAAAGTTGATGCCCCTACAGTTGTTGATTAATCATATCAGTGATGTTACTTCAAATTAAACTTTGCATCCTTTGCATACATTTTCGTGGTCCTTGCACTGTCATCATACAAATCAATATCATGACCACATTCGTATATTAGATTCAGATGTTAATTGTGATGAATAAATATTTGAATCGTAGAGGTTTGTAACAAAATAAACTGAGATTGTAAAAGTAACACAGCTGGAGGAGTTCCATTCTTAGTTCTTACAATATTCATGTGAAAAAATAAGGAATGTTAATAAGCCAATACGTACTAAGTACACCTTTGATAGATTGATAGTTTCAAACACATAATTTTCAAGATTTCAATCCTAATAGAATTAGGATTCAAAAATGATTCAACATCCTATTCTGTGTTTAAAACTAAATAAAAACATATTCTGAAGATTCGTACACTGTTGGTATTTGGGCAAAAGTTGCGATTAATGCTGTGTGTACTGAGTAGGCATAAGCCATAAATTTTACTCATTTAAGGATGTGTCCAGAAAATACAGAAGGCTGAAGGCCCACTCACCTTATAGCACAAATTCTGCCATGAATGCATCAACTGCGCACCTCTAACATTTCTAAACACCAAAATTTGGATAGGTACATTTTCCTTTAAAATTTCTGTATTAATTGTCAAAAAAAAAAAAATTGGATAGGCAAAAAATAAAAAAATGAAATTAATGTTTATCGTTAATGTTAGTAGCAGCAGTGATAAATCTAGTTACGTGAGTATGCGAGATTTATGTAAAGCAATAAAGAACACCAAGGCTTTTACGTGGTTCGATCGTTAATGAGATCTACGTCCACGGATGAGTGATTCCTCAATACTTTCACTATGATTTGAGTACAGTGAGTGTAGTTACAAGCTCTTAGCATTCAATAAGTTGTCAACCCTTCATCATCAATTTTCCTTCTATTTATACATATCCGAGACCCTAAAGACGTGTTCTATCCCCTTCCATGTAGGGACTCTTCCCTGGCGATAGGGACTCTTCCTTGGCGTAGGGGCCCTCGCCTTCCATGTAGGGGCGGTGTCGTGACCAATGGCGGTTCGAGCGAAATTAGGGTTCGAGGCGGTGGGCCTTTTCGCTTAACCGCGTGGGCTCGGTCATGATGTCGAGGCCCACTCGTTTGGGCCTGGCAGTGGGCTTGAGCGGTTGGGCCATATCCCATCATAGCCCCCCCCGAATAGTCGAGTAACAACTATGGGGTGAAGCAAAGAATGCGCTTTGCCGAAGGTGAGGTGTTGCTCGGCTGAAGTTGTTGTCGAAGGTGTTGTCTTTTTGACGTGAGGGTTTATTTGGCGATCTGGTTCCGAACTGAGTTGGGTGGTCTGTCGTTCTGGGTATGCACCGCTTGTCGAAGACCGAAGTGAGTTGTCTGTCGTTGGACACGGATGTGCTACAACAGGAAGTCGAAGTCCGACCTGGATAACGACCCACTGCTCTTGTGGAGGATGCCGATGTCACGACCCGACTATTTAACTACTTAATTAATCAAATAATCAAGCCGTGACTGGTTGAATCAACAATAATCTTCCAACAACAAGTGATTTAAAGAGTTTTGTTTTTGAAACAAACGGACAGCATAACGTTTGAAAATGAGGTAAGCCAACCTGCACTCAGAAAATATCCAACAACAGCAATAATCACAAACAAGAACACAACCTCGGCAATACATGCGTAGAAACTTTTTAAAATATTTACAAAGTTTATCAAAAGTATGGTTTCACGTTTCATAGTTAACAGCGGAAGACTAATGAATGTCATGTGTGAAGACATGACACTCAACCATAATAGTTTACAGTACGAAAAACAAAATAGCTATTACGCTCGGCCCAAGCCACACCTCTTCCATGCTCAACTGCGCAAGATAAAACACTTATCGGTGTGAGTACTAGAAGTACTCGGTGGGTAAATGCTATCATAATATTCAAACTTATAACCTTGTTCAAATGAACTTTTCTTTCAAATGATTTTAGAAATCAACAGCTTATTTGTTCATAAGAAACATTTATCTTCATAACATATCACCACAATTCATTTTAAACATGGCATCACATACCCGAGTTGGTCCCGAAGGATCACAACTACGGTCATACCCTATCTACGCTATTCGGTAGGAAGTAGGCCTCCTCCCATGCCATGGCCGCCTACTCGGCAAGCTCACGACCATCTACCGCGCATGAATTAACATTTCCCTCGCAGATAGGTATCATCGTCATACCCACAATGTGGTAAAACATTTAGCATAATTATCATGTGGTGATCAAATGCTTTCACAAGAAATCAAGCTCATAAAATATCATGGGTTTGCTTCATAATAAAGTTAGTAATGCATTACCCACCTCGACGCTCACTCCAAGACGCTCGATTCTTCGTTCTTTACTTCCGATTCCTCCGCTGATCCTTGTAACATGAGATTATTATTGACTTTAGTAATCTTTCTTACTTATTTATACCATTAGTAATCAAGTAATATTTAAAACGCCTTATGATATCAAATTCTACCAAATTTCTAAGAACAGAACATCCGTAATATGTATAGCCCAAACATACCAAACTACACCAATCTTATCCCAAACTCCTCAATATCATCATCATATCATCAAACATACACTTAAGAACCTTATACATGAGTAATATCATCCAATTCAACGTTAATCGCCTAAGGCGATTTAACTCGATATATATATATATATATATATATATATATATATATATATATATATATATTTCAATATTTGAATATCTACAACCCATTAAACATCAAATATCATATAATTATACTCAATTAACATCAATAATCATAAATTCATGATCTATTCAATCATAGATCAAATATATCACCTATAAGTATAACTTTAGTTTAAACTTTAATTTTATAACTTTTGATATTTATGTTCTAAAATTCCCATAAATTCTACTTAGGCATTATTTTTATCATAGATCACAAATATCAATTCAAATCCATGAAATAAAATCAAAAAATCAATGTTCATGAAGCCCCCTTCATTTTCGAAAATTAGCATATCATGTATATAATTGAATTAAATTCCCATAAATTCATTTCATGCATTATTTATATCCTTAAGCATGAATATCATGTCACTTTGATCAAATAAAATCAAAATCATTAAGTTCCTACTAATCCTCATTTTCGAAAATTTCATACATTTCACAAGCATGGTTTAACTTTTAATTTCTTCTTTCATATGATGTTTATAATCATCCATAAGCATATATCTAAGCTTAATTCAATCAATTCATAACATATGGATCATATTCAAAAATTAGGGTTTAGGTTAGATTCTTTAATTTTTCAATTTCATGAATTTAAACAAATTAAATCCATAACACATGTTAATCTAACTCCTTAAACATAATTAAATCAATACATATAACAAAATTTAACAAATCAACCCTAATCCTATTCTTTAAAATTTTCGAAAATTGCTAAACATTCAAACATAAAATTCATCAATTTAATTAATGAAAACTTTGCATAAATGAAGTAATTACCTTCCTAGGAACAATTTCTCTTTAATTCCCAAGTCTAATTATGTATTAAAAGTGAAGATAAAATTTTGTGTGTGAGTGTGTGTGTGTGTCGTGTGTTTTCAAAAGAAAATGGGGAAGAAGATGATTTATTTCTTATGTTGTAATTCTAGAAGTTGAATTTTAATTTAATGTACATTTATTCAAAATTTCAAGGTAATTATTCACTTATTTCAATAACTTTATAGTTGCACCTCTAAATTTACTAAGTTCCATACTTTATGTTAATTAAATAAATAAAATTCTATCTTTGATAATTTATAAAGTATGATACAACTTATATTCATAATTAAATTTAGATCCATATAGCATAATTTAAATCACTTTATTTAATAAAATTCAATTCATTTCAATAATACTTCTTAAATTTTCGAAAATTACATAAATAAATTCTTTAATCATTAGTTATTGCTAAAATAAATTTATTCACCTAAATTAATAATTTGAATAATAATTCCTTTCATTTTATAATAAAATATTCATATAGAAATAATTAAGGCATTTTATGACTTATTCTCGGATAAATAGCATTTTCATACAAGCATATACTATTAAATCAATTATCTCACATAATTAACTTTTATCACAATTAAACTCATTTCTAATAATTCTCTACATTTTTCGATTCCATATATTCAAATCTTAAATTAATCGAGTCATACCGATTAATATTTCACTATATTGAATTTTATTTAATTCTTAAGTGCTTAAATAGTTTTAAGCCTTTAATAATACTTAATTAAACTTTAATAATCACTATAAAATTTTCGGCTACTACATTCCTCCTCTTAAAGAAATTTCGTCCCAAATTTTCGCATCAGACAAACAAGTCGGGTACTTTTCTCTCATTTGATCTTCCAGCCCCATGTTACTTCTTTCCGACCATAATGTTTCCATTGAACTTTACTAAAGGAATAACTTTATTTCTTAACTCATTCTTTGCGGTCCGTAATGCTTTCGTGCTCTTCCTCATAGCTTAACTCAAGATCGGAACTATTTCATCATGATGAAGAATGTGTTGTGGGTCATACACATATTTTCTAAGTCGAGACACGTGGAAAACATCATGCACGTTAGCGAAGTTTGGAGGTAACGCTAACCTATAAGCTACAGTGCCCAATCCGCTCCAATATCTCGTAAGGTCCAAGAATCGGGTTTAAGTTTCCTTTATTCCAAAACGGTGAACTCCTTTGGTTGGGAAACTTTAAGAAAGACCCTGTCCCTATTTCAAACTTCAATTTGCACGGCGATTGTCAACGTAGGACTTTTGTCGGCCTTGAGCTTCTTTCATTCTTTGTCTTATCGTCGTATAATTTGGACCATTTCTTCAATTGCTTGGGGCAAGAATCTTCGCTCTCCCACTTCATCCCAATACGTAGATGATCCGCATTTCGCCATAAAGTGCTTCGTAAGAGTCATGCCGATTGTAGCTTGATAATCTGTTATTGTAAGCAAATTCGATCAATGGTAGAACTTGTTCCCATTGGTCTCCGATCAAGCACCAATGTTCGAGCATATCTTTCGTAGTCCGAATTGTTCTCTCGGCCCCGACCATCTGCTCATGGATGAAAAGCGGTACTAAATTTAATCGAGTACCCAATTCTTTTTGAAAAGTAGTCCGTAACCGAGAGGTGAATTTGGCATCATGATCCGAGGTGATTGAGATCGGCACTCCATGTAGACAAACAATTTCCGAACATAAATCATGTACAACTTATCTCGCTCCATACGCTATCGGAATTGGAATGAAATGAGCACTCTTGGTTACTCGATCAATGATTACCCATATGGCGTATTCCTCGCTCTAGATTTGGGTAATCCAATTACAAAATCCATTGTAATGTGATCCCATTTCCATTCTCGAACTTCAAGAGGTCAGTAATTTTCGTATGGTCTTTGATGCAAAGCTTTTACTTGTTGGCATGCTAAACACCTTCGACGTAGGAGGCAATGTCTTGTTTCATCCCCGTCCACACGAACTTTTGTTTGAGATCCCGTACATCTTCGCATTCCGGATGTGCAGATGGAACCTTATGAGCTTCATTCATAATTTCATTTTTCACCAGATCGTTAGGTACGTATGCGACATTACCAAACATAATCGCATTATCTCCAGCTTCATGATATTTTAAAATTTCCCATTCGAATCTTTGCTCGCAGAGTTTCGAGTTGTTTATCTTTTCTTTGCGCTTCGATAATACGAGCTCTCAAATCCGGAAGTACCATCAACGACGCTACAATTCCTTGAATATTTCGGGGAGGTAACACGGTTTCCAGCTTCATTCTCTCGAACTCTTTTAATAATTCTCCTTGGTCCGTTAAAAGAGTTCCTAATCTCCTGAATTTTTCTACTCAGAGCGTCTGCGACGACGTTGGCTTTTCCCGGATGATATTTAATTTCACAATCATAATCCTCGACCAACTCGAGCCATCTTCGTTCGCGATATTCTGATCTTTTGTTCAAAGAAATACTTCAAACTTTTGTGATCCGTGAAAATCTCGATCTCGACCGTGATAAATAATGTCTCCAGTTTTTAAAGCATGAACCACCGCGCGAGTTCCGGATCGTGAGTGGGATAGTTGTGTTCGTGAATCTTCAATTGTCGTAAAGCGTATGCAACGACCTTCCTTCTTGCATTAAAACGCATCCAATTCCATTTCGACGCATCCGTGTATATGGTATAATCTTTCTCCGGATCGTATAGTTAGGATACGGCGTTGGTCAATCTTTCTTTGAGTTCTTGGAAGCGTCTTCGCATTCCGGGTCCATTTAAATTTTACCCTTTCTTCACAATTGCGCCATTGGCTTAGCAATTTTAGAAAATCCTTCGATGAATCTTCTATAATATCCGCTAAGCTCAGAAAACTACTAATCTCATTCGAGTCGAGGCGACTTCCACTCTGCATCGCTTGACCTGGCATGATCCACTTTGATTCCTTCAATGAAATTATATGCCCGTGAAATTGACTTTTTAGCCGTAAGTCGATTTGCTAAATTTAGCATATAATCATTGCATTCTTAATTTCTCCAATACGGTTCTCAAATGCGCTTCGTGTTCTTGTTCGCTCTTCGAATAGATCAGAATATCATCGATAAATACTAATACGAATTTATCGAGATATTCATGGAATACGCGGTTCATGAGGTCCATGAATACAGCCGGAGCATTGGTCAGTCCAAACGGCATCACTACAAATTCGTAGTGTCCGTATCGGGTCCTAAAAGCGGTTTTAGGTATGTCCTCAAGTTTGATTTTCACTTGATGATAACCCGATCTCAAATCAATCTTCGAAAATACCCTAGCTCTTTTCAATTGGTCGAATAAATCATCAATTCTAGGAAGAGGGTATTTGTTCTTCAACGCCACCTTGCTCAATTCTGTAGTCAATGCACATTCTTAAGGTGTCATCCTTCTTTTGACGAATAACACTGGTGCTCCCCAGGGTGACACGCTTGGTCGAATAAATCCTAAGTCCGTAAGTTCTTGTAATTGGACTTTCAATTCTTGCAATTCTTTAGGAGAGAGCCATCCGATACGGTGCTTTGAAATGGCGCGGATCCCGCTCAAGATCGATCGCGAAACCAATTGTCGATCCGCGGTATCTGAGGGTAATTTTTTCGAAATACGTGCGGATATTCTCGAACAACCGCACATCCTCAATCTTCCTATCCTTCTTGTTATCTTTGCTTAGGCATACGAGATAAGCACGATTTTCATTACATCTTATTAACCTTTCGCCGCAAGGCCGATATCGCAGTATCCTTCTTCTTCTCGTCGATCCCATAAAAGCACGTGGGTTCTTTTCCGGTGGTTGAAATGCGATTTGTTGTTCACAACGAATCGCTATGTAAATTCTCCGTTAACCAATCCATACCCAAGATAATATCTACGTCCCACATGCATAAGAGGCGAATGATTGACTTTTAATCAAGTGATCCTAACTCAATTCTAAGTTAGACATACTTTATCAACTATCGCCGCCCCACCTATCGAGTAAGCACTTTGAAACCTACTTGGATGATTCTACGGGAAGTTCAAGATTATCTACACATGTAGAAATGAAAGAACGCGATGTCTCCGTATCAAACAAAACTATAACAGTACACCTTTAACGGGCCATACCGTTAGTTTCCCATACTCTTTTCGGTTGCTTCGCTTTAAAGCATACGCCGGTTGATGTTGAGGTTGAACTTGTAGAGATTGAGATGGCGTCTGCTGAGCTGAAGCCTCTGGGATTGCAGTCATTTGCGGTGGAGGAAGTTGATAGCGAGGTGATTGTGAATATCCTGTCATTGCTTTCACAGTCTGAACAGGTCGAGAAGATTTTCCTCTTTCTCCTCTCCCGGCCACATTCTGTCTGTATGGACAAGCAGAAGCAAAGTGACCATACTGTCCGCATGAATAGCAAGTATTGCTCCCGCTCCTACATAAACCGAAATGTGTACGGTTGCACTGTGGGCACATGGGTGGTCTTATCTGATTCGGAGAAAAGAGTGGTTGTCCAGTGGTCGGTGGTCGAAATGATCTCGACGCCGTAGGTCCCTGCCTCTGAAACGGCCTTTTGTTTGGATTTCCTCGCGTCTCCCACTTTCTTTTTCCTTTATATCTTTGTTCTATTTGGGAGGATTTTGACGGTACAATTCCTTGTGGTACACCAACATTGGTCTCAGCAGCATTCTTTTCAGTTTGAATCTCCATTTCCATGTCTAACGCACGGTTAAGAGTTTCTGCGTAAGACATGAGTGGTTGAGCGACTAAAATAATTGGATTTCGTGTCTCAACCGGGCGGAACATCTCAACCATCTTTTCATCTCGCTTTCACCTTGTAAGTGCATATCGGGATAATATATGTAATTCCCGATCGTACCGCCACACCCTATTACCTTGTTTTAGATTCATGAATTCAATTTCTTTTCGCTTCCTATAGCTTCGAGGAATAAACTTAGCGACGATTCTTCCTTGAACTGCTCCCATGTAAAGTTCGCCAATTGCTCCGGGTGAGAGTTTTCTACTGGCCTCCCACCGTAAACCGCAGGTCCTTTCATCGAAAATTTATGCACAACAAACATTCCCGGTCGTTGCATTCTAAAAATCAATATCCTTTCCACGGACGCACTCATTCCTCGCTTCAAGGGACTACCAGCCCCGTAAAATTTGGTGGGTTTTGTGAAGGAAAAGTTCACTATTTTTCGATTTGGAGGAGAAGGTTCACGATCATCAAGGTTTTGTTCGGAAGGTTTTGGGGAGTGGTTTGACTAGCTCTTTCTTCAATATTAAAGCCTTCTAGAGGCATTTCACTTCAAAAGAAATTTATTATTTTCACAACAAGAATAAAATATTAACAAAGGAAAGGGTTTTTATCCGCATCATCAACAGGATATAATCATCAACAACAGATAAAACATAACTATTTAATCACATTAAGGAAAGTAAAACAGTTTATAATTTACAAGAAAATTGCCTCATAGAGGACTTTTACACACAAGTTAGTTTCATATGTACAGGCTGGTAGCTCCGCCTACTATCTTAGCTAGTTACCCTAATTTATCCTTAACCATCTACATCTTCTTCGTGGTCTTCTTACAGATCTTCTTCTTCTATTTGATCTTCACGAATATGAGTATGATGATGGAGCGAGCGGCCACCCCGCAAAAAGAAGGAAGGATCGGATAAAGAGGGCATTTCACCAACAGCTATAGGTCTCAAATAAGAAGTGCCAACGGATAGTGGTTGTTCAAATTCTCGGCTACCTCGGTGGAGGACATGATTAAGGATATTTCGTGAAGAGAGATAAAGGTGGTGAAGGAGTTTTGAATCATATAGCCATGTTTATGCCACATTTGCATTTGCAACTTCACGTTAACTTTTCTATTAATATACCGTTGAAAAGCACAATCGAAATGATAAACCAATAAGTGATATACATACGCAAAGAATAATTGAAGATGATTTCTTATCTATGAAATTTGAAAAACAATCACCATTAGTGGTAAAATGACTCGTACATTACCTAATTTTAGCGCAACAATGCGGAATATAATTAAGCAATTAATGGCATCATTAATGTTAAACTGTATCGTAAAAAGCTCTACATAAGGGTGGTTTATTTTGAGCGGTGAAATAGACTGATAAAATATAGGATTGAGTTTTGAAATATGAGATGATCAAATAAGTTCAATATTTAGCGAGTCCATTAAAGTAAATGATAGATATTATGAATTTAAGATTCAAATATTTTGATTGGATCCCAAAACTAATTAAAAGATTTCTAAAGATTACATCCCGATGATTAACCATTTGATACATTGTTTGTAGTTGCTCATATGTTGAGGGGTGAACTTTGTAGAGATAAGTCTTCATGATGGAGAACCAATTTGAATACATCGAGTAAGGGACCATTCGAGGGCCCAATTAACTCATCGGATGATCCAGCACGATACGATCAAGTCAAAGCATCAAAGACCAAACACAATGTCGAAAATCTAAAAACTTGATAGGAAGTCGGAAAGAGTTGTATGCGATTAAGCGACTCGGTAAACATGAATTATGTCAGCTCATAATTACTAGCATCAACAAGTATGAATCAAGCGAGCAAAATAAGTCGAGCACGAAGGACTCGGACTAAAACATGAAGATATGAGTAGGCGTGGCATGTCGCGTATGTAGAGATGGCGATGAACTTTGATCTGGTGGATCTTGCTAGGTCGAATCGAGATCCAAATTTTTTACTTGGATTTGGATCGGTCTAGATCTATTGGGTCCAAAAAATTAGATCGAGACCAAGATCCGTAAGATCCGTAGAGTCCGAGGTCTGACCGGATCACATGTTTTCTCTTCTAAAATAAATCATAAATCAACTATAATTCATAGTAACACCATAATAATAATAATTTAAATGCATATAACACTATAATAATTATTTAGAATTACTGCAATCATTCTATACAAGAAGATGTTAGTTATAAATTTACTTTTGCTTTCGACAACAAATAATATTACGATAGTAATAGAAGAAGTAACATATCTTAGCAAATAGACCAGCGATATACAAATTTCCTCAAATACAAGGTAAAAGTTTCTAATATTATTGACATACGATCTAATTAGCCTAGTTTATCTAACCCACTAAAAGAAAAATAATATAATACACTTATAAATATAAATAAAAATTATATATAATATATTATATGGATCCATGGGTCGATTTGGATCGGATCTGTTTCAAAATTAGATCTAGATCAATCCATTTTAAAAATGGTCGGATCAGATCGGATCATTGGATCCTATTTTTGAAAGATCCGGATCTGAAAAATGGATGCAGTGCAGTGGATCGGACGGATCAGGATCGCGCCATCCCCAGTCGTATGGAGTAGCTCTGGAAGCCTTCAAAAGAGTCGGATGGGTCACACGAGATCAGCGTGGACTCGGTGAAGGCTGCGGATCGAAGCTAGTGAAGAATAGTCGAGAATGTTGGGAGCATCTGTCGACTCAAGCGATATGAAGCGAAGGCAAGTTCAACGATCGTATTGCTCATATGGGTTTATTTCAAACAAGTATTTTAGCTGGTTTGAAATTCAAATCTCTATAATACAATATTTCCTCTCTTTGGAAAAAAAGGTTAAGTGGGTTAAGTTAAGAAAGTCGAGCAATAAGTCCGGTCTTCACACACGTCTAACACTTACTCACTTCTAAATATATGATTGAGTTTAGAAAAGTGAGCCTAATCTTAACATAGTTCTTTAGTATAAAGACTCACTTGAATAGTTGGAAAATGTAGCCCAGGAAACCCGAGCATGTGTTTTACAAATAGATGTTGGTTTAAGCATAAATAAGCAATAAGGAATAGTTGTTTGAAAGATGAGAAGATAATTTAGAAGTAAAGTGTGAGATGTGCACTCGGAAAAATGGGTGGCGAGAGATGAGAGGTCATAGCACGATAACTCGGGAATCTTGATGTGTTCGACAATCACTACAGAAATTAAGGTTTTAGCCACACATGGATATGTGGTTAAAACATATTTATATGTGGATATAGATTTTACCTACACATAAATTAAATGTCGACAAATGTCACTAAATCATGTAAATAAAGAGTTTTACCTACACATGTATACATGTGGATAAAATCATCAAACTTTTATCCACACATACATATGTCACCAAAGATAGGTCTTATGTGTTGGTGAATATATTTTGCTAAAATACTAAGATGATGTGGAAATGACATGGATGGTGACATAGATTATCTGAGGTAATTTATATGTGTGGATAAAAGTATAATTTATGTGTAGGTAATAATTGTCTTAATAATCAAATATTGGAATATTTAATATTATTCATGAATAAAATAAAGTTAAATATGGGTAAAACATATATATTATGTGGAGAATAATTTTATATTTTGTCCAACTTGAAGTATAATATAAATATTTATTATACCTTATATTGGTCAAATATGATATAATTTTAATTAGGTTAAAGAAACATCAATTAAATACAATATTTTCAACCCGTTAAAATATAACGAGACTATCATATAAAATATGAACTTAATAGTATTCGATAAATCAAAGTACACAATATGAAAATTACAATTACATAAAAATTTAAATATACAGATAACAATGCAATTAATCTAGGACTTTTGTTTTCTTTTGAACTCTTTGATCACAAGAAATCTCATCTGAATACTTGGTTAACTTCAAATGCGATATGACGAATAATTCTGTTAAGATGAGATACACAATATAATTCAAGATACATTGTAAAATTCCCTCGAAAAGGAAAGCATTGTGTAGTACATGTAATCGATGAACATGAATAGAAGATTAGGCTAACCTTTCATATCGACGAGTTTGCCTTATTGAAACTGCAATGCTTTTTAAACTCGGGAGCAAGCTTCACAATGTATGCACCTCCACTATAAGATGGAATACCACATCATAAATTTCAAACTAGGCAGTTCGGCATATGATAATCAAAAAGCGTTATGAAATTTTACACATTTATCGAAGCAATAATAAAAACGTTAAAATACTCCATCGTGTCTTATACCATGTCCTGAAAATTTGTTTGGAACTCTCCCTTTAATAATTAAATTCGATAATTTGAGGCTACAACATGGAATTGACTTTGTGTAAAAATTCCACCATCTCATTCTGCAAGCATGTACTAGCTAGGGCTAATATTTTCATATCATCACTGAATCTTGTGTGACATTTTGTTAAGAGATACATTGTTGGCTATAAGGATAGTCTGCATTAGCAACAAGATACATTGTGAATCAAGCGATTATAAAGTGGAGCGAGATGACTAGCAATGGTTCTGCGTAGACATAATAACCTAGAAAGGAGAATCACAAACGAAACATCATAAAAGCATACCTAATGTTTTTCTCATCGATGGATGTAATTTGGATCTCTAGATAATCTTCCCACAAGTAACAAACTTCCACTTGTTTTTCTTTAAATACACAACCATATTTCCATACAACTAGAGCTTCTTTGATTAATTCATTGTGAGAGTAACGAGAGGTTAATTCTTCAAGACATGAAATAGATTTTCATAAAGGAAAAGTATGATTGAGAGTTCACATACTACATAGAGTTATAACGATCTAAAAATCCATGTTTGTGGCCTCGGGACTATCTTGACACGAAACCTCAATTTGTTGTAAGATCTGAACAATGAGCTGAGTTGAAGCACCAAAATTTACCAGAAGAAAAGTTTCTGGGTCAAAAGGGGTAGGAATGAAATCCAGATGTCATTTCATAGGAAGTGGAAGCTGCGGAAGATGGGGAGCTTGCCTCGTTCCCTTTACCTATGCCGTGATGCTCTGTCCCTCTTTCATCCTAGAAACAATCCCCAAAGCTAAACTTGAGTTGGATGAACATAATACCATTTGTAGCATTTGTAGCTCACGGTGTTGTAGTTGTTGTATATCATTATGAGGCACACTAAATCATATATAATATTAGTTAAATGATCTTGAGATAATTTTCTAATCGAATAACCACTAATTTAAATCCATCAAACACATGCGATATGAATTCTTAAGAATATTAAATTTTAGTCAAAACTAAAATTATTGTTTATCCTTTACTTAGTGAAGTCACAATTTTGACATCTTTATCTCTTAGAGACATATCTAACATGGAATTTCGACATCGTTATATGGTGGTGGTGGGAATGCATGTCCAATCATTTACACTATAAAGTTTGAGCTTATAGTTCTATATCAACTTAAAGATCGAGAAATGATAGTTGTTTTGAGGTATGGTGGGCATAACAATCATTTATCGGACTAAACGTTACTTTGCATTAAACAAAGATGCAATTATTTACTGCGAGGCGTCTTTCCATACATGGCGTGATCACGGTTCGTTCACAACTTTTCGAGCTTACTCTTTGCTTGTTGAAGTGCACTTGTTTCTCTTGAAGCTGCAGTTAATGGCAATAAGATTATAAAAGCATGATCGTTCGAGATTAGCATAACATAAAAAATAACATCAAATTAATTGAGCTTAATTACCTCATTAAAACCGTGCATTGAAACCGTAATTGTGATGTGAGATAATTATGCCCACCACAATGTCTTGAGATTTAGCGATAGTTTCGAGAATTGATAATCTTAATTCAATTTCTCGGATAAGATACTCCTCGTCCCTATAAGCGTCATCGATTTTGATGGCACGGGTTTTAAGAAAAGCATAATGAGTGTAAAGTAAATGTGTATAAAAGATATGTCATTGGGATAATAAATGAATATATTAATGGATTGTGAGTGTAAAGGTGGGCCATGAGTGTTTTTTGTAAATAAGTGGATAAGTTGAGGGTAAAAATGTAAAGTTGGTGATTCTAAAAAGGAAAGTGCATTTTGGTGGAGCGACGGCGGAATTAAATGCGTTTATAGTGGACGGAGGAGTATAATTCAAGATTGAATAACTTGGTTGATTAACTTTATAGCCTTGATCGACTCATGAAATAAGTTAGAGCGGACTCTTTATTACCATTGGTACCTGAGATCTTGATCCCAAACCTCGTCGCATAGCAACTCAAAATCAACCACAAGATCTTGACCTTAAATCTTGTCGCAACAATGACATATTACAACACCTTGCTTGCCGTGATCACATCATGTGGCCGATAAGTAATCTCATCCACGCTCCATGACTCCATAATCCTCTCTTATATCGGCCGGTTTCTTGAGTCCGACGAGGTCGATCGGTGCACACACCGCGCGACCTCGCATTCGGCTTGATATCTTTGAGGTGCGTGGGATCTCGGCGGCGATTCTGCGAGTTTGGGATCTTTTCTTATGAAATTGATTCGAGTTTTGGAGGATGGAAGAATGAAACAGTCGCATGTTCCTCGGCTAGTTTTGTATTTAAAAAAGCGGTGCAATTCATTGCGGGAAAATGAAAATTTTCATCTGGAGGCGTATTTGATGCATAGCGGCAAGTGAAATATTTGAAATGGTAGTTTAGCTTTTTTTGATTTTCCACGTAAGCGTTGTAGAGTTAAAAAGTAAATTGAAATTTAAGATCAAAATATAAGTGTGATTGATTATTTTATCCACACATATTAAATGGCAATAACTAATTAAAATTGATTGATAGATTCCGTCACTTATTTAATTATGTGACTAAACTTCTCACATAATTATATGTGACAAATTATGTGTGGCTAATGCTTTTTTGTAGTGAATCGTTTTTCTTGGAAGTATAAAACAATGAATTCATAAAGGTAAGTAATTCACTTGTTCAACGAGTTCGTGATACATGAAAAGTTTATTCGAGCCACGTTAAATTTTGTATCGTTTCTTGTTTTGTCTTGTTGATTTGTTTTGTTTTGCATATCTCACTATCAGCACTTCATCAACTGACATATACTTAATTTGTTAGACTTGCATCAATATGATTTTACTTATATCTGATTTATATTATGTCTTGTCCAAAATGTTTCTCATTACGAATTAGTCTTTCAATTCCATCATATTCTACACACAAGCAAGTCAGATTATTGTCTCACAAATTGTTTTCTCACTGACCACTAATTATCAATGAGATCGTAAGATAAGATGGTTACACTAAGTTAGGTTGCAGAAAACTTATAAATTCGAAAAAGTCTTTTGTCAATGATATTCTTCCTACCCCTATATATCTTACACGCTCAACCTCAAAATAAATTAAATTAAATTATTTTTATTTATTGCTTCTATCACTCAAAGTTGATGCCCCTACAGTTGTTGATTAATCATATCAGTGATGTTACTTCAAATTAAACTTTTGCATCCTTTGCATACATTTTCGTGGTCCTTGCACTGTCATCATACAAATCAATATCATGACCACATTCGTATATTAGATTCAGATGTTAATTGTGATGAATAAATATTTGAATCGTAGAGGTTTGTAACAAAATAAACTGAGATTGTAAAGTAACACAGCTGGAGGAGTTCCATTCTTAGTTCTTACAATATTCATGTGAAAAAAATAAGGAATGTTAATAAGCCAATACGTACTAAGTACACCTTTGATAGATTGATAGTTTCAAACACATAATTTTCAAGATTTCAATAATAAATTAGGATTCAAAAATGATTCAACATCCTATTCTGTGTTAAAAACTAAATAAAAACATATTCTGAAGATTCGTACACTGTTGGTATTTGGGCAAAAGTTGCGATTAATGCTGTGTGTACTGAGTAGGCATAAGCCATAAATTTTACTCATTTAAGGATGTGTCCAGAAAATACAGAAGGCTGAAGGCCCACTCACCTTATAGCACAAATTCTGCCATGAATGCATCAACTGCGCACCTCTAACATTTCTAAACACCAAAATTTGGATAGTACATTTCCTTTAAAATTTACGTATTAATTGTCAAAAAAAAATTGGATAGGCAAAAATAAAATAAATTAATGTTTATCGTTAATGTTAGTAGCAGCGATGATAAATCTAGTTACGTGATGTATCTGATTTATGTAAGCAATAAAGAACACGAGGCTTTTCGTGGTTCGATCGTTGAGATCGTCCACGGATGATTCCTCAATACTTTCACTATGATTTGAGTACGATTGAGTGTAGTTACAAGCTCTTAGCATTCAATAAGTTGTCAACCTTCTCATGATTTTCCTTCTATTTATACATATCAAGAGACCTAAAGGCGTGTTCTATCCCCTTCCATGTAGGGACTCTTCCCAGCGTATAGGGACTCTTCCTTGGCGTGTAGGGCCTTGCCTTCCATGTAGGGGCGGTGTGCGTGACCAATGATGGAGGCGAAGTGGGGTTGAGGCGGTGGGCCTTTTGGCTTGCCGCGTGGGCTTTGGTCATGATGTCGAGGCCCGGCTCGTTTAGGCTGGCGGTGGGCTTGCGGTTGGGCCATATCCCATCATAGCCCCGAATAGTCGAGTAACAACTATGCGGGTGAAGCAAAATCGCTTTGCCGGGTGAGGTGCTCGGTGAAGTGTGTCGGTGTTGTCTTTTGGCGTGAGGTTTATTTGCGATCTGTTCCGGCCAGGTTGGGTGGTGTGGATTACGGGTATGCACCGCTGCGAAGACCAAGTGGGTTGTCGTCGTTGGACACGGATGTGCTACAGAAGTCGGTCCGACACGGATAACGACCTTTGCTCTTGTGGAGGATGCCGATGTCACGACCGACTATTTAACTACAATTAATCAAATAATCAAGCCGTGTTGGTTGAATCAACAATCTTCCAACAACAAGTGATTTAAAGAGTTTTGTTTTGAAACAAGCGGACGACATAACGTTTGAAAATGAGGTAGCCAGACACTTTCGAGAAAATATCCAACATGACAATAATCACAAACAAGAACACAACCTCGGCAATACATGCGTAGAAACTTTTAAAATATTTACAAAGTTTATCAAAGTATGGTTTCACGTTTCATAGTTAACTTGGAAGACTAATGATGTGAAGACATGACACTCAACCATAATAGTTTACGATCGAAAAACAAAATAGCTATTACGCTGGGTTCAGCCACACCTCTTCCATGCTCGACTGCGGCGTAAAACACTTATCGGTGTAGTACTAGAAGTACTAATTGGGTAAATGCTATCATAATATTCAAAACTTATAACCTTGTTCAAATGAACTTTTCTTTCAAATGATTTTTAGAAATCAACAGTTTATTTGTTCATGAAACATTTATCTTCATAACATATCACCAATTCATTTAAACATACATCACATACCGAGTTGGTCCCGAAGGATCACAACTACGGTCATACCTATCTACGTCGTTCGGTAGGAAGTAGGCCTCCTCCCGATGCCATGGCGGCTACAAAACTCTGACCGTCTACATTACTGATAATTAACATTTCCTCTGCGGATAGGTAATTACCGTCATACCCACAATGGTAAAACATTTAGCATAATTATCATGTGGTGATCAAATGCTTTCTGAAATCAAGCTCATAAAATATCATGGGTTTGCTTCATAATAAAGTTAGTAATGCATTACCCACCTCGGTTCACTCCGATGCGTTCGATTCTTAGTTCTTTACTTCCGATTCCTCTGCTTGATCCTTGTAACATGAGATTTATTGACTTTAGTAATCTTTCTTATTATTTATACCATTAGTAATCAAGTAATATTTAAAGCGTCTATGCATATCAAATTCTAAAATTTGGCGTGTAACATCATAATATGTATAGCCCAAACATACCAAACTACACCAATCTTATCCCAAACTCCTCAATATCATCATCATATCATCAAACATACACTTAAGAACCTTATACATGAGTAATATCATCCATTCAACGTTAATCGCCTAAAGCGATTTAACTCGATATATATATATATATATATATATATATATATATATATATATATATATATTTCAATATTTGAATATCTACAACCCATTAAACATCAAATATCATATAATTATACTCAATTAACATCAATAATCATAAATTCAGTCTATTCAATCATAGATCAAATATATCACTATAAGTATAACTTTAGTTTAAACTTTAATTTTATAACTTTTGATATTTATGTTCTAAAATTCCCATAAATTCTACTTAGGCATTATTTTTATCATAGATCACAAATATCAATTCAAATCCATGAAATAAAATCAAAAATCAATGTTCATGAAGCCCCTTCATTTTGAAAATTAGCATATCATGTATATAATTGAATTAAATTCCATAAATTCATTTCATGCATTATTTATATCCTAAGCATGAATATCATGTCACTTTGATCAAATAAAATCAAAATCATTAAGTTCCTACTAATCCTCATTTTGAAAATTTCATACATTTCACATGGTTTAACTTTTTTTCTTCTTTCATATGATGTTTATAATCATCCATAAGCATATATCTAGCTTAATTCAATCAATTCATAACATATGGATCATATTCAAAATTAGGGTTTAGGTTAGATTCTTTAATTTTCAATTTCATGAATTTAAACAAATTAAATCCATAACACATGTTAATCTAACTCCTTAAACATAATTAAATCAATACATATAACAAAATTTAACAAATCAACAATCTATTCTTTAAAATTTTGAAAATTGCTATTCGAACATAAAATTCATCAATTTAATTAATGAAAACTTTATAAATGAAGTAATTACCTTCCTAGGAACAATTTCTCTTTAATTCCCAAGTCTAATTATGTATTAAAAGTGAAGATAAAATTTTGTGTGGTGTGTGTGTGTCGTGTGTTTTCAAAAGAAAATGGGGAAGAAGATGATTTATTTCTTATGTTGTAATTCTAGAAGTTGAATTTTAATTTAATGTACATTTATTCAAAATTTCAAGGTAATTATTCACTTATTTCAATAACTTTATTTGCACCTCTAAATTTACTAAGTTCCATACTTTATGTTAATTAAATAAATAAAATTCTATCTTTGATAATTTATAAAGTATGATACAACTTATATTCATAATTAAATTTAGATCCATATAGCATAATTTAAATCACTTTATTTAATAAAATTCAATTCATTTCAATAATACTTCTTAAATTTTCGAAAATTACATAAATAAATTCTTTAATCATAGTTATTGCTAAAATAAATTTATTCACCTAAATTAATAATTTGAATAATAATTCCTTTCATTTTATAATAAAATATTCATATAGAAATAATTAAGGCATTTTATGACTTATTCTCGGATAAATAGCATTTTCATACAAGCATATACTATTAAATCAATTATCTCACATAATTAACTTTTATCACAATTAAACTCATTTCTAATAATTCTCATTTTTTAGATTCCATATATTCAAATCTTAAATTAATCGGTCATACCGATTAATATTTCACTATATTGAATTCTAATTCTTAAAGCTTAAATAGTTTTTAAGCCTTTAATAATATAATTAAACTTTAATAATCACTATAAAATTTTGACTACATTCCCTCCCTTAAAGAAATTTAGTCCCAGAAATTTTAGTGCCATATTAAACAAGTCGGTACTTTTCTCATTTGATCTTCGGTTCCCATATTTTCTTACGGACCATAATGTTTCATTGAACTTTTACTAAAGGAATAACTTTATTTCTTAACCCATTCTTTCTGGTCCGAATGCTTTGAGGCTCTTATAAGCTAACAACTTCGTATGGGAACTATTTCATCATGATGAAGAATGTGTTGTGGGTCATACATATTTTCTAGGCGAGACACGTGGAAAACATCATGCGTTAGCGAGTTTGGAGATGACTAACTTATAAATACAGGCCCATCCGTTCAATATCTCGTGAGTCCGAAATGCGGTTTAAGTTTCCCTTTTATTCCAAGCGGTGAACTCCTTTGGTTGGAAACTTTAAGAAGACCTGTCCCTATTTCAAACTTCATTACATACGGCGATTGTCGTAGGACTTTTGTGATCTTGAGCTTCTTTCATTCTGTCTTATCATCATTTAATTTGGACCATTTCTTCATTGCTTGAGGCGAATCTTCGTTCTCACTTCATCCCATCTGAGATGATGCATTTCTTGCCATAAAGTGCTTCGTAAGAGTCATGCCGATTGTAGCTTGATAGCATTGTGGCAAATTCGATCAATGGTGAACTTGTTCCCATTGGTCTCCCCGATCAAGCAATGTTCGAGCATATCTTTGGTCGAATTGTTCTCGGTGCGACCATCTGTCTGCGGATGACGGTACTAAATTTAATCGAGTACCCAATTCTTTTGAAAAGTAGTCGAGAACGAGAGGTGAATTTGGCATCATGATCTGAGGTGATTGAGATCGGCACTCCATGTAGACAAACAATTTCCGAACATAAATCAGTGCCAACTTATACGCTCCATACGTTATCGAATTGGAATGAAAACATAATTTGTTACTCGATCAATGATTACCCATATGGCGTATTCCCTCGTCTAGATTTGGGTAATCCATTACAAAATCCATTGCAATGTGATCCCATTTCCATTACGGAACTTGAGAGGTGTAACTTTTCGTGGTCTTTGATGCAAAGCTTTTACTTGTTGGCATGCTAAACACCTTTCGGCGTGGAGGCAATGTCTGTTTTCATCCGTCCACGAACTTTTGTTTGAGATCTGGTACATCTTCGTACTTCCGGGATGTGCGTATGAACCTTATGAGCTTCATTCATAATTTCATTTTGACTCATATCGTTAAATGCGTATATGCGATTACGAAACATAATCGCATTATCTCGACTTCATGATATTTATTTCCATTGAATCTTTGCTCATGAGTTTGAGTTGTTTATCTTTCTTTGCGCTTCGATAATACGTCTCAAATCGGAAGTACCATCAACGGCGCTACAATTCCTTGAATATTTGGGAGGTAACACGGTTTCGACCATTCTCTCGAACTCTTTAATTCTCCTTGGTCCGTTAAAGAGTTCTAATCTCTGAATTTTCTACTCGGGCGTCTGCGACAGCGTTGGCTTTTCTGGATGATATTTAATTTCACGGTCATAATCCTTGACCAACTCGAGCCATCTTCGTTGCATATTCAGATCTTTTGTTCAAAGAAATACTTCAAACTTTGTGATCGTGAAAATCGCATCTTGACCCGTATAAATAATGTCTCCATTTTTAAAGCATGAACCACAGCTGCGAGTTCGGATCGTGAGTGGGATAGTTGTGTTATGAATCTTCAATTGTCGTAGCGTATGCGACCTTTCCTTCTTGCATTAAGCGCATCGAATTCCATTTCTTGGCGCATCCGTGTATATGGTATAATCTTTCTCGGATCGGTATAGTTAGGATATGAGCGTTGGTGATCTTTCTTTGAGTTCTTGGAAGCGTCTTCGCATTAGGGTCCATTTAAATTTTACCTTTCTTCATGATTGCGTCATTGGCAGCAATTTTAGAAAATCCTTGATGAATCTTCTATAATATCGGCTAAGCCTGAAAACTACGAATCTCATTCGGAGTCGTGGCGACTTCCACTCTGTACCGCGGACCTTGTGATCCACTTTGATTCCTTCGTGAAATTATATGCCCGAAATTGACTTCTTTGCGGATCGCATTTGCTAAATTTAGCATATAATCATTGCATTCTTAATTTCTCAATCCGGTTCTCAAATGCGCACGTGTTCTTGTTCGCTCTTGAATGATCGAATATCATCGATAAATACTAATACGAATTTATCGAGATATTCATGAATCTGTGTTCATAGGTCCATGAATGATAGGCATTGGTCGGTCAAGCGGCATCACTACAAATTCGTAGTGTCCGTATCGGGTCTAAAAGCGGTTTTAGGTATGTCCTCAAGTTTGATTTTCACTTGATGATAACCCGATCTCAAATCAATCTTCAAAATACCTAGCTCTTTTCAATTGGTGAATAAATCATCAATTCTAGGAAGAGATTTGTTCTTCAACGTCACCTTGTTCAATTCTCGGTAGTCAATGCACATTCTTAAGGTGTCATCCTTCTTTTGTGAATAACACCGGTGCTCCCGGTGACACGCAGTCGAATAAATCCTAAGTCAAGTTCTTGTAATTGGACTTTCAATTCTTGCAATTCTTTGGGAGAGGCCATCCGATCGGTGCTTTGGAAATGGCGCGGATCGGCTCAAGATCGATCGCGAAATCAATTGTCGATCGGTGTATACGGGTAATTTTTAAAATACGTGCGGATATTCTCGAACAACGGCACATCCTCAATCTTCCTATCCTTCTGTTATCTTTGCTTAGGCATACGAGATAAGCACGATTTCATTACATCTTATTAACCTTTACTTTGCAGGTGATATCATGATATCCTTCTTCTTCTCGTCGATCCCATAAAAGCATGGGTTCTTTTTCACGGTGGTTGAAATCGATTTCGTTGTTCTGGCGAATCGTTAAATTCTCCGTTAACCATCCATACCGAATATCTACGTCCCACGTGCATAGGCGTAATGATTGACTTTTAAGCGAAGTGATCCTAACTCGAATTCTAAGTTAGGACATACTTTATCAACTCTTGTCGCCCGCTATTGGAGTAAGCACTTTGAAACCTACTTGGATGATTCTCGGGAAGTTCAGATTATCTACATGCGGTAGAAATGAAAGAATGCGATGCTCCGTATCAAACAAAACTATAAGGTACACCTTTTATTGGCCATACAATTGGGTTTCCACTACTCTTCTGGTTGCATTTTTGTCGCCGGTTGATGTTGAGGTTGAACTTGAGATTGAGATGGCGTCTGCTGGCTGAAGCCTCGGGATTGCAGATCATTTGCGGTGGAGGAAGTTGATAGCGAGGTGATTGTGATATCCTGTCATTGCTTTCTGATGCGAACAAGTCGAGAAGATTTTCTCTTTCTCCTCTCCGGCCGTTCATACGTATGGTACAAGCGGAAGCAAAGTGACCATCTTTGTCCGCATGAATAGCAAGTATTGCTCCGCTCTACATAAGCAAAGATAATATGCGGTTTGTGGACACATGGTGGTCTTATCGATTCGGAGAAAATAGTGGTTGTCCGGTGGTGGTGGTGAAATGATCTCGCGCCGTGAGTCCACCTCTCTGGCGCCTTTTGTTTGGATTTCTCCGTCTCCCACTTCTTTCCTTTATATCTTTGTTCTATTTGGGAGGATTTTGTGGTACAATTCTTGTGGTACACAACATTGGTCAAGACATTCTTTTGATTTGAATCTCCATTTCCATGTCTAGCATGCAGTTAAGTTTCTGCGAAACATGAGTGGTTAATGACTAAATAATTCGGTTTGGTCTCAATCAGTGGAAATCTCGACCATCTTTCATCTGTTTCTACCTTGTAAGGTGCATATCGGGATAATATCTGAATTCGATATTACTCATACCTCCTATTACCTTGTTTTAGATTCATGAATTAATTTTCTTCGCTTCTATAGCTTGAGGAATAAACCGTCTGATTCTTCCTTGACATTCCCCATGTAAAGTTAAGCGATTGCTCCGGGTGAGGTTTTCTGCTGGCCTCACAATCCTTGGTCCTTTCATCAGAAATTTATACAACAAACATTCACATCGTTGCATTCTAAAAATCTGAATATCCTTTCCAGTGCGTACCATTCCTCGGCTTCGACGGGACTACTGCCGGTAAAATTTGGTGGGTTTTGCGAAGGAAAAGTTCAACTATTTTTCGATTTGGAGGAGAAGGTTCACGATCATCAAGGTTTTGTTCAGGAAGGTTTTGGGGAGTGGTTTGACTAACTCTTTCTTGATATTACGGCGTCTTGAGGCATTTCACTTGAAATTTATTATTTTCTATGATAAATAAAAAATATTAACAAAGAAAGGGGTTTTATGCATCATCAGGGATATAATCATCAACAAATAAAACATAACTATTTAATCACATTAAGGAAAGTAAAAAGGTTTATAATTTACAATTGCCTCATAGAGGACTTTTACACACAAGTTAGTTTCATATGTATACGGTGGTAGCTCAGCTACTATCTTAGCTAGTTACCCTAATTTATCCTTAACCATCTACATCTTCTTGAGGTCTTCTTACATGTCTTCTTCTTCTATTTGATCTTCACGAATATGATATGATCGGTGGTGAGTGACGTACTCCGGCAAAGAAGGAAGGGATAAAGAGGCATTCACTGCTGACTATAGGTCTCAAATAAGAAGTGCCACGGATAGTGGTTGTTCAAATTCTGGGCTACCTCGATGGAGGACATGATTAAGGATATTTCGGAAGAGGAGATAAAGGTGGTTTTGAGCGCCATTGTCATAAATAGGCCCAAATAGAGTAGCTTCATTCACTTTCCTTTCGGCGCTTTGTTTTGAGAGAACATATTTGCGAAATTTCGGTTTCTTTCAAACTTGTTGAGGAAGATATCTCGCTGAAAAAGTAAGTGTATTCTTCGCCTTCGTTACGAAAGTTACATACGCCTCGGGCTCCGGCCGTCTGTCTTCTTCACTGTTAGTGCCGGTCTTAAGGATTACATGTCTATAACCTTTTGGGTAGTTCCCAGGAATTAGTGCTTGGGTTCCGCGTATCATCGGTGTGGGATGGTGAGGTGGGTTCAGTGAGTCGAGTTTGTGACGGAGGACATTTTGAAATAACCAAGGAATACTGGATCCCGAAGGCGTGGTGGTGCTGCCGATCGATGATAATGGTATGGCTTGCGGAGAGCCATTCTTGTATATGTAGGCCGAGGCGCTGGGTTTCCTTTAGCTTGGGTTTCCTTAGTATCCAGAATATTTGAGATCTATATGTCGGTGACCTCGAATTCCATTAGGTCGGTGGTGGGGCTAGGGCTCTGTTATGGGCGTTGCCGAGGAGCTCTCCTTGAGGTGTTGATGCATTTTTAGCGTCGAGACCATGGGAGGAGTGTATATCTGTCTCCTCGGTGAAATTTCTAAGGTCTCTCATTGGCAGAACAAGTTTTTCTTCTTGCGGGTGATGAGTGCAGGGGTGAGTGGGGCCTCGATAAGGTGATGGGCGTGAGGTGAAGCCTGGGCTTCATGGAGAAACGGCTCGCAATCTCGGTGAGGTATTATCTATTGAATTCACGAGGGCGACACGAATAATGGTGAGCATTTATAGGTGCAGGCGTCGGGGCGAGTGCGATCGGGTGAGGCATCCCATATATTTTCTCCCTTTTTTGTGTCGAGTCTCATTGTACTAATCGATCTTCTTTTGTTGTGTAGTGACTTGATCATGCGAGGAAGGCAAGGGCGGCCGTCTCATGTTGCACAGTGGTGACGTGAGCCGAGCTAAGAAGAAGGCGGGCGGGGTGGACCCATCCGCGGCCCGTGGTTGTGGAAAACACAGTCGATCATTTCTGGGTCCTCGGTAGATCTCGAGCTCGGGCATGGAGATGGGCTCGTCCCATGATGCAGAGGTACCGATCTCAGGAGATCCTCTGCTCTTCCCTAGTGCGGTGTTTTCTTTGCTAGCTCTTGACCATTTGATATTCGGGACTTGCCCTCGGTGGCAGTGAGCTGCGCCCATGGCGATGTCGTTGCCTCCGGCGAGGCTGAGGGAAGGCAGCCCTTTGCCGGTTCTCGGCTAACTGCGAGGAAGAAGGTCGAGGTTGCGAGGCTGCTGAAGCCACGAGGAAGAAGGATCGGGCTCTGATGGCCCGTCTTTGAGGTGGGGCGCTCGAGAGGAGGCCCGGGGAGAAAAGCTTGCGATCGGACGAGTGCCTTCTTTGGCGGGAGGACCAATGTTGACCTTCACGGCAAGCTCGTGAGTCAGACCTTCTCCCTTATCTCAGTCCCATGCGTGATGAGGCGCGGTGATATCTACCCACACAGAGGTTGGCGCCACAATGCGGACTTTGATAAGGTCAGCATGGATGGACCGAGGTCGACGGGCGGTGTGAACAAGAATGCGCCAGCGTATTGGCGGCGGCCCTTTCTGTGGTGGGCTTTGGCCTCCTCGACTCGCTCACGGCCGTGTCGATGCAGGTGGATGAAGATCACGAGCCGAGCTTCTTCTGAGTGCGTCTGCGTGGAGGTGGAGGAGGAGGAGGAGGAGGACGCGGCTCGGAGCTTCCTTTTGGAAGGTCGGCCCAGGTTCTGACGAGGCAGGGACAGCAGGGAGGCGGCGAGTCAGCAAGAGCACAGGTCGGTGGACTGTTGTAATAATTTGAATGCGGTCGATTGGATCCGAGATTTGTAAAACTTTTAGTCATAAATAATGTTTACAACTTTACGAAGTGTGTGTTGTCTTTTGTTTTACACTCTAATTCTCGGTACCTCGGCTTCACCATGATCTGTGACCAAGTTAAAGGGCCGAGGTGCCTTGGCGAAAGGACGAAGGGTGCTATTTTGGAGTCGATCGTCAGGCTCAGTTTTAGCGAGAATGGATGTCATTCGGCATCGACCGCGACTGAATAAGAGATGCAAGAGGCCACGAGAAGTGGCCCTCACAGGCGAGCAGGCGTTAAAGCTAAGATCACACTGCTTCGAAGTCCGGTGATTTATCTGTGATGTGGTCAGGGCGGTTGATGCAATCGAGGCCTCGGGACAACGGAGGACTGCTCGGATCTCGGAAGAGCATCGATCGAAGGTAAGTCGGTGGTGGAACTACCATTCTGGCGGCGGATTGAGCTTCTTTGGCGGGGGCATGGTCTTGAGGATGAGGAGGGGCCTAATAGAGGGTTTAAATCGCCTCATGTCGAAGGGCCGGATTCGAGGTTTAAATGGCCGGCCCACCGGAGTTCTGGGGGCGGTCATAATTGAAGAACACGAAGGGAGGCTTGATCACGCAGTCTCCGTCTAATGGGTCAGGGGGCATTTAGGCGACCCCGGCGGGCCGGGCGTGGAAGGGCGGTCGGCGTGGAGGCCGGTCGGGCGGGCGTGGTCTGGCCGGCGTGGGGCTCGGGGCGAGGTGTGACCTAGGGTATAAATGCCCCCCGGGTGGAACCCGCGTGGCTCGGGCCGGGCGGGCCGGTGGTGCCGACCTCATTGATTGGGTGGAGGCAGGGTTCATTGGGTTTCATGGACCAGATTTTGTTGGCGGTGCACTTGGTGAGTCCGGGGGCTGGAAGCCGAATGAGTTTTATATAGCGTAGGACTTTGTATGTAGTCTAAATGTTTTAGACTCGTTTGGTGTACATTTTCCCGAGGTACAAACATACTTAGGACTTCGTTTTGGTCGTAAATGTATTTAGGCGTTGAATGTATATTTACCCAAATAAAGGGGTATAAAGGCTGGAAGCCGGTTGACTTGTATATGGGGAACTCGGTTTGTAGTCGTTAATGCATTTAGACTTTGTCTTGGGGCATATTTTCCCAAATAAAGGGGTATAAGTTGGGAGATCGGTGCGGATGTCGGCGTGCGTAGGCGTCAACAATGGGTTCTTATCTTTGCATGTAGGGTTCAAATTAATTAGTATCTGCGACCCACTTAGTGGGATTTTCTTTTAAGGGTCCTTGTGAAGGTTTAAATGTGGTGTACCCAAGAGATGTTCACATATGTATGAGGCAAGTGAAATATTCAAGAAAAACAAATGTTTTATTGAATATGTAATCAACATCGTACTTTGGCAAAACAATGAAGGACTAACATGATGCCGATCTTAAATCGAAGCTATGAAAGTACCCCAAATGAGTGATTGAGGGTTGGGGATAAGTGCACCAATAGGTGAGCTACTTTAAGCCCTTTGGGGTCTCGTGAGCGGGTATGGGCCTTCCCTGTCGGGTCCCGCTTGTTAAGACACTCGGCTCTCGGCCATTATTTTGTAAGGGTCGCCTACTTGGGCCGGGAGGCTTTGACCCTTTTGTTGTATGCGACACCCTTGCGGCCGTTTATGAAGGCGGCTCGCTTCTCCCGAGGCGTCAGGTTGTTTGGTCTTCCTCATTCCCGGCCGGTCGAGGAAGGCGCGGGCTTGCGCCGATCTCGGCCGGTATGGCGGCCCGTGCCGTGACCCGGGAAGGGGTTTCTCCGTGCGAGTCGGGTGTTGTCTGTGGGACCCGGAGGACTTGGGAGATTTTCAGCCCAATCACCCAGCTCGGTCTGCCTTTTTTAAATCCTTGCGATGGCGGTTCGTCCCCGGTCGACCATTCGCTGGGTGTGCGGCCGGTGAGCGTTTCCGATCGGAGCTCTTCACACCACTCTTTGAAATTTTGTAGGCAGGGGGTGCGTTGCGAGACCGAATGTGCGGTATGGGCGGCGGACTATATTTTCCACAAGGTGCAATCCTCCGCTGAGGCCAAAGTGGCTCGGCCTCGACCCTTTGGAAGTAGTCTTGGCTCGACTAAGTATCGAGTCACGGTGCTCGGTCGAGCGGACCAAGATGTCGATCCCCCGCGAAGGCCCGGGGCTGCGGGTGCTCGGTCGGTTTGGGGTAGCTTTTTGGGGAGTGAAAGGGGCCGGACCATGAGCTCGGCGAATCTTGAGCAGTGGGCGGTAATATCGACCTCGGGTCTTCTTTGAGAGGCTGTGACCCGATGTGGCCCAAGATCCTCTGGATCCTTTGAACCCGTGGTGACCCGGCGAGGCCCTCGGGAGGGTTGAAGGTAAGACTTCGGTAAATGCCCCCGTGTATGAGGTACAGGATTTTGCCATCATCTTTTTGGTTTGAGCCGATCTTGAGTTAGCCGCCATCGTCGGAATAGGCCTTTAGGAGACATCAATTGGCTCTATCTCGGTGATGATGCCGATGTGAGACTCCGCAAACACGGAATGAACCTCCTCCTTTGGTGGACTTGTTGGCGGTAACCGGGGCGTCGGCCTTTTTCCCCGTGGGATTCGATGAATATTGGAGTACGAATGATTTGCTCTTGCCTTCGTCTTCTTATTCGACCCTCCTTGGCCTGTTCGCCTAGGACACAGTTTACCACGACACAGGATTCTCAGAAACGGACATTGTCCACTTTCAATTCCTTTGCGGGAGTCACGAGATCGGCCCATACTCCACCCGTTGTTGGTTCGGGAAGGTGGGGGCGTAGTCCTTCTTGTTTGCGGGCGAGGAGGAGGGCTGCTCCGTGCCGTTTGCATGGCTTTCCCCGTACATGCCGGGTTATCGGGCGGTGCGGGGGCGGATTCCTCCGGTGTGGGGGCGGGCGTTGGGCGACCTTTGTGAGCCGACCTCGGTGGTGGCTTGGGAAGTCGGGGCTACCCTTTTTGGCGGTGGGGGAGTGCGAGATGTCGTGCTCACGAGTTCGTGCCCACTTGGCTATTGGATGACTACGGCTTGGAAAGACTTGTTGGTAGGTCGGTTAGTACGGGCGAATGAGCTTGGAAGTAGGGTGGGCGTCGCTTGGCGTTCACAGGCCTTACCTTTTGGTGGTGTACCCGTCTGGTCCCTTGAGGCTCGGCTAATAAAGTAGATGGGGGTTGTGTTTCTCATCTCCCCAATACTGATGGCCTCGTCGGGCGGCTGAAAAGGAGTTCCCTTGGGGGCGGAGGGGTCGGCGGTCGGGATCTCCTTGGTGTCGGGCCGATGTTCTTCGCGGTGGAGTCGGGCTCTCCTCGGGATCTTGAAGAGGAAGCTCTTCCGGTGGCTCGAGATAGGAATCTTGAGGCAGGCACCGGTGAGTTTGTGGATCTCACGGATGGTCCCTTTCTTCGAACCGCCCCGGTGGGATTGGCCTTGAGCCCTCTTGAAAACCACATCCCGGAACTTGGGTCTTCACCATAAATGTACATTTCTAGGGGTTGAGTTTGAGGTTGGCCGACTGAGGAGTTGGAGGATAGTGCGGGTCATGGCCACTCTCCGTTTTTGACTTTTGACCACGATGTCGTCGGCGTGACCTCGACAATCTCCCGATGTGGTCTTTGAATGTTCATCCACCATCCTCGGTAAGTAGGGCGTTCTTGGGGAAAGGCTCTTTCGATCCAAGGCGGTCGATGATGACGCGATCTTGGGGTCCTCAATGTCGAGTTTGGTGGTATCCTTTACATCGGGCGAAACTTCGTGGCCCCGGGCCTCCACCCTTATCGATGTCGGGAGGGGTAACAATCTTCGGCGGTGTTTGTTGAGGTCGGTGTAGTCGACACCATCCCCCTCCGCTTTGGACCACAAGGGGTGGCCTCCGGTGGGTCTTGACCTCGAACAAATCTTGGCCTTCGGGTTGAGTCACTTGTCCCTTATGACCTAGCTCGCCAGAACACCCTCCAAAGGCGGCGGTGGCGGGTCGATGTTGAGGCGGTGGGTTATGAGCTCCGACCTCCGTCATGTCGTGGGGACCATGCGAACACGTCCCATACTCCTCGAAGGCGCACGGCCTTTTGCCGAATATGGTGGGCCCGGATGCGATCTTGACAACCTTGGAGGGTCGTCGTCGTGAAGGAAGGTCCTGGTCGGTCGTCCCGGGGTGGCGGCCTCGGGATTCTTAATTGCTATGCTTGAGGCGTCCAGGTTGAGACTCGTGGCCTCTTTTCGCCATTTGGTCCCCGGATGCTTACCCCCTCGGGGTGGGTATCTTATTGTGGTGGTATACGGCGAGGCGCCATGGCGTATGGATCACCCGGGATAATGTTGTATGGAGGGGCTCGTGCAGGAAGAATTGAATGGACTTGGGCCGCACGGGGGCTCGTCTCAAGGAAGGAAGACCCTCAAGTTTACCCCTCGAAGCTCCAGGCGGGAGGGGGCGGGCGTTCATTCCCGATCTCGAGTTTATCGAACGCTACGGAAGATAATACTGGGCCCGATGTCGATTAACCGTGGGCGTTACATTCCTACCACGGCTTTCCGATGGCGTCTTGGTGGGGCATGATTTTGGGCCGGGTGCGTCTTTGGAGAATCGATGTCCTCCTTTCGGGTCGTTTTCTTGGCTCCCGAGGGGCCCGACCTTCTTCACACGACCTCGTCGTTCCAAGGCGGTAATGGCATAGACTTGTTCCATGTTGGGACCTTCGTCCTTTCGTCTTGGTGGGGTGATCAAGGTCGGCCCAGTTGTCCACCCTTTTTTCCCCCTTAACCTTTCCCCCTGGCGAGGTATATTTTGAGGCTCCTCCCGGGGCTCGTCGATTGCGTGCCAGGTTTACGAATCCTCGGTATCGTGACCAATCCCGGTGATAGTCACGGCTCCCGGTTGACCTCTTCTTGGACCTCCTTTCATGGGAGGGGCTTGGGAAAGCTCGGCGTGGGCTCGAATATTCCGCCCTTGATTTGGCGGGGGGGCTGCCGCCATGGTTGGGCCGAGTCGAGCACGGACTCATGGCCCTCTCTTGATCTGTCGGGCGGCGTCGGCCTCGACTTTCATCGGCTTTCTCGGACCCCGTTCCGGATCTCCCTCTTCGATCCACCGTCTCCTTTTGAAGTTTCCAGAGTTCAAAGCTTACTCGTCGTCGGCCTCCCGGTGATTTCTTTTTCCCGTGGGTCGGATCCGTTTTTGAGCAGCGTTGATGATGTAGAGATCGTTCTGTCGTTAATTTTGGCGACTCTTTGATGAACCTCGAGATGAAGTTCGACATCGTCTCCGCCCTTGGCGGTTGTGGAGTCGGAGGAAGGCTGGCGGGGGCATCTTGATAAAGCGCCTTTGGCGATCCATGAGGTCACAGGCGGTGTATCTTTGCGGCGGGGGTGAACCGTCGGGCGTTGGAGATCGGCACCTCGGGAAGATTTTCCATTGAAAATCTTCCATTCCTGATCGCCATGTTGGTAGTGTGGCGAAAAGGGAGGTCTCCAAATCGTGGGCTTGGGTGGGTATATTTGGGGGGCGTGTCTAAATTTTCTCGGAGAAGGGAGATGATTCTCCGTGCCGGTCGAACCGGAGATTTGCCATCTCTTTGGAGGGGGGGATCGAAGGGCGTCGTCCTCAGGGAGTTCGACTCGTCTTTCTTCCTATTTTGCTCGGCTCTCGGCGGCCGAGGTGGAGCGGCTCCGCGAATGGCGGGGCGGGGTGGTGGCGGCTCGTCCGGGGGCTCCCGTGAATGGGGTGGTGGCTCGGCGCGGTGGCCTCGGATGTCGTGGTGCGGTGCGTTCTCGGCTATCACGCCGGTGGTAGCTGTTTGGAGGGCGACCTCGGGCGGCCGTGGTAGTCAGTTCGGGGGCCCCGAGGGCCCTCCTTCGTCCTCAGGAGGAAGCTTTGGTTGGGGGTTGGCGTTGAGGAACTCGGTCACAGCTCGGCCGAGGGCCTCGTGGGGCGAAATGAGCTTTTGTTCGTCCTCGTTGAGGTCGGCATCTCCCACGTTGGGGAGGCGGTCCGAGGTGTATGGAGCGTTTTCCATGTTGCCCTCGGAGTGTGGCCTTGGGTCTGCGATCTCCTTCCCCGGCGGTGACCACCTGGTTCCTGGAGGGTTGTTGCCGGCGTCAGCGGTTGTGCGTGTTCTTGCCATTAAGTTGTTGGGAAGCGAAGCTTTTTGTTGACGGTTCCCCGGGGGCGCCAATGATAAATCTAGTTCGTGGTATCAGTTTATGTAAGCATAAAGAACACCAAGGCTTTACGTGGTTCGATCGTTAATGAGATTCGTCCACGGAGGTGATTCCTCAATACTTTCACTATGATTTGAGTCGGTGAGTGTAGTTACAAGCTCTTAGCATTAATAAGTTGCCAACCCTTCTCTTCAATTTCCTTCTATTTATACATATCAAGACCCAAGGCGTGTTCTATCCCCTTTGGGACTCTTCCCACTCGTATGGGACTCTTCCATTGGCGTGTGGGTCCCTTGCCTTCCATGTGGGGTGCGTGAAATGAGGGGGGCGATGGGTTCGGGCGGTGGGCCTTTTGGCAAGGGTGGGCGGTCTGATGTCGGCCCGGCTCGTTTGGGCTGGCGGTGGGCTTGGGTTGGGCCATATCCCTCAAGCGAAACGACCACGGTCATAATTTAGGAGTCCCTTTTTTTGTATAGTTAAAATTAGATGCTCGATTTGTTGGATTTATATATTAAAAGCGATTGAGCTTATATACAACATTTTTGTTACCATATTTAATCTTCTTTGAATTGTTTTTGGATTACATATGTTGTCTTGATCTCATATAAAGTTAGATCATTTAGTGTGAAGATCACAAAAGTATGTATGATTGGTTAAACTAATTGAGATATAAAAGCGATCTGGCGAGACAACTTGAGGACGAGTTGTTGGTATAAGTTGTAGTATAGAAAAAAGTAACTTGATTTAGTTGTTTGTATATACTTATACGTCTTGGGGTGATGGATCATAGTGATATGAGTTCTTCCTTCGCCGTCGTGAAGAACCTAGATCTCGATAACTACGTTGATTTAAACCTCGATAAGGTCTCGGATGAGTATGAGTTATTGATCTCACTTTGACTTGTTATGGTGAGAGTTATATGGAATAATCGATATGCTCGTATAGGATATCGTGATCTTTTATTCTGTTGGTTATTTATATATCTGAATTTTGATTTTGATATCTGAATCCAACTCAAATTCGATCCACAAATTCATTCACTTATAATATATATATATATATATTATAATTTAATTCTAACCCAAACCCCTATTCCTCCTTCCAAAATTATCGTCTGTGAAATCAGAGAAGACCGCAACGCCGCTTCTTCCTCAAATTTTCGGCGACTTGTCACCACACCACCACCCCTCACCGGCGGCTTCTCCTCGCAGATACCCGTTCTCCTCTGAACCCAACGGACATTCAGACAACAGCCCTCCTTTTCACTGTCTTGAAAACTGATGAACAACCCAGCTGCCACCAAGTCGCACAATGCTTGTCGCACCGTCTGACGGCGAATCGCACATCTCCGGAGGTTAGAGAGGAAAACGACAGGAAGGTGGGAGATTAAACTATTTCATGGTGCATGAAGCTTTAGATATATATGGATGATCGTAAGCAATCAAATCCCTATCTTTTTGGCATCTCACAATCCATCGAATAAGCAACATTTTATATATATTTGAAGTTAATCCAATCTTTCCGACCCAATATAAATCTCGGCCCGGCCCAACGTCAACTGCCCCGACTCCGATACCATATTGTCATACTTAAAAGCCCCTAAATCTCGGCCCAACATCGAAGGAGCCATGGAAATCGACGAGGACGCCCTCGCTCAATCACTCAAGCGGATCAAAACCCGCTCCGAATAAGCAACAGACGCAGGCCCGGCCCGAAGATCCTGCTCCGCCATCCCAAGATATTCAGCCCGCCCAATTGCCTCCCGCCGATGAGCACTCCACCGCCAACGTTCCGCCGAAATTTCTAGTTTCTGAATTCGACTATTCCGTCGAGAATCACTTCAAAGCCGTCGATGCGATCTCCAGACTCTGTGGATATGCTGAAACACTGGACGTTAATGAAGCGGAGACTAAGCGATTGTCCAATTCTATAAATTTCTTGAGGTATCAGAGTAATTCTAGTTTCTTTTTTGGTTTTCGGAATAATTAGCTAATATCTTCTTTGTTATACTGTTAACGGTCGGTGACTTTGGTAATTCCAATACAGACATTGGAGATTTTAATTATAAGCCGCGAACTGTGAGGTTTGCTTCTCAGCATAATTCGGAGAAGAAAGAAATTATAGGCGAGGTCACCTTACCACAATTTTCAGCTGCAGCGGTTCCTGAGGTACTTCTGCACTTAAGTTCTTCTGTAAAAAGTGATTTTTTTATATAATTCTCAATGTTTTGTTGTAAATTATTCAAATTGAGTTGTCTGTTTCTAATCCTGCAGAAGGAGATTCGGAATGTGAGTGAAGTTGGCGTGAAACATATGTAAGCTATCCTGGAATTAGCTTGTGTGATATTATTATCTATTTAGTTACTATTGATTTCTTATATCTTTCAGCAAAGATTTTGTAATGCATGTGGGAGGTGCAGTCTGGGCGTTAGATTGGTGCCCTAGAGTTGATCGGAATCCTGATAATCACATTAAGTCTGAGGTATTATCATGAATGCAACTTGACTTCTACCTTGCATCTCTTCTTCTTATTCATGTATTTCCTTCATGCCTCAAGAAAATTTAGCTTGTAACAATGGAAAAGGGCATATCTGAAATAGATTTACTGGGAATGAACTGATAATACAAACTAATGAACTTTGTGAAGATCTGACTTAGAACTTGGGTTGAAGTTCTTCGATCTGGATAATTGTTTGTTTACAAACAATTGTATTACTGATACTGTTCTTGATTTCTTCCTTCCAAACTTTGATTTGGTAGTTTGTCGCTGTTGCTGCACATCCTCCTGATTCTTCATATCACAAGATTGGTGCCACTTTAACTGGAAGAGGAGTCATCCAGATTTGGTGTTTCTTGACTATCTATGTGAAGGATGTACCTTCTCAAGGGAAGAAAAACAAGACCAGTTTCCAAGAGAAAGGAAGGGCAAAGCTAAAGACCTAAATCTCGTTAAAAGGCCAAGAGGAAGACCAAGAAAGAAACCTCTTAGTGACACTGTGGAAGATAGATACTGATAACCAGCATGTTCAACCTCTTGCTATTGAATACCCAACGGGATCACGGGACTAAATCCTTGGAAGGAACTTGGAAATGCCGATAAATCCGAAGACTGTGTAAGAATAGATAAAGACTCTGACAGTGGAGTACATCCTAATACACTATTGTTAACTGGTCCTAAAGGCAGAGGAAATAAAAGGAAAGTGGGACAAGAAAGCGATATTCAAAATAACAGCTTGCACGTCCTCAGGCATTGTCAGCAAGGACAACCACCACTTGTGGATCCACTAACATTAGCAAGCTCCACTTTATATTCTGAGAGACCAGATGAGGATATAACTTCCATAAGTTCTTCCATGAACTCCATCCCAGTTGATATTGCATTGCCTAGAATGATGTTGTGTTTAGCTCACAAGCGGAAGGTTGTGTGGGATGTAAAGTGGCGACCAGTCAGTGCTTGCTTATCTGAATCCACAAATATATTGGGTTATCTTGCTGTATTACTCGGAAGTGGTGCTCTCAGTGTAAGATTTATCCTTGGTGTTTTGCTTCCTTTCTGTTTTGATGTTGCATCCAGATTTGGTTGCTTATCTTTGTTAATTCTTAGTTATAATCTGATCATAAGTGTGACGTGTGAGCGTCAAATGGTTATAACTATTATTACATATGTGAACTTTACTCTTGATGTCAAGAAAATCTTCTTTAATAAGATGATCCTATGTACTTAGCTGAATCAAAAGAAACAAATTCTTTTAGAAAATTAATCTGAATTGTTGCATATCCCTTCTTCCATGTCTGGTACCTTAAAATTTCTGCAATGCTTATTCTGATGCTGAATATGGCATGCAGGTGGGAGGTCCTTTGCCTCATGCAGTGAAACTTGTATATCCTCGTTTCCAGGAGCATATTGATCCCTTCATCAAATTGCAGCCAGTTTTAAGTCTTCAATGTTAAAGTGTGGTAATAGGCAAAGGTAATTTAACAGCAGCTATTGATTTAGCCCTCAATTGACTTCTCTAAGCTCCACCTCTAAAAGTACTGAACTGTAAGTCTGTAATAATAGCAGGAATAGTCCCCTACTGAAAATCATTTTCCACCAAGTTTCCTGTCTAGATTTATTACATACTTTGTATAGATTCTTGTAGATATCTTCACCATCTTTCTATTTTGTACTTTTGGGTTCCATGATTTCCTATCCATTTATCAAAATACCATGAGTGTGTTTAACTTATTTTGCGACTTTAATTATTAAGGTAAATTTTGTTAACTTTCTGCTCTAGAAGTAGTGATTGGAAGATCGCTGTAACATCTCATTATAAATCACTTTATTCAGCCTGCCATTTGAAAAACTATTATTTAGCATATTTAGCATGCATAGCCCTGCTTTGGACATCCAAGAAAAGAAATACCATGTGTGGATAGAAAGAGTTTATATTGAACTCTCACGGTTGTGGATATCTTTCTGGTACATAATGAAGCCCTCGTGTTGCAGTATCCTCTTTTAAATTTGAACTGTCTGAAGGATTTATAGTTTCTCTCATTAATTAGATTATGAGTTCATGTACATTACAGTTTCCTATGTAATTACTTATTGACTCTGACTTGTATCTTGCCACTCCTTTGGTAACAGCATTCCCCTAACGGTCGAGTGGTCTGTCTCATCTCCACACGATATGATTGCGGCTGGGTGTCACGATGGAGTGGTAATTTGCTTTATGTCCTTTTCAATCTCATATTGATGAAAAGCAGGGTTCTGGGACCAACAATAGTAATTACTTTTTTATTTTTCCTAAACTCCACTTGTTAAATTAGTTTTGTACAATGGTTTCCTGCAAAATATATAGTTTTCTTGTGGTTACTTTCACCTGCTTCTTAGGATTGTAAACCATTCTTTCATCTACAAATGCAGGTTGCAATATGGAAGTTCTCTGTCAGTGATTCATTAACAGGTAGTGAAGTTGAATCCAATCCTCTTTGATGCATGTTTGCATTATCTTGGTTTTAAAATCCTTTGTGTTCTAATTTAAATGGTTTTCAAAACACTTTTCGAGGATAGTGACCGTGGCTGTCTTCTTTTCTTCAGAATCCAGACCTTTGGTTTACATCAATGCAGACACAGGTCCTATTAGAACACTGGCTTGGGCACCAATCAAAGGTTAGTAATACTACAAGAGTTAATATCCCTTTTCTTTCCAGTTAAGTCGATGGAATGCCATCTTTTCCTCACCATTAGTTGGTGATTTCTGATTCCTTGCTTATTATATGGTTTACTGTAGTTACCCTAAATTATTTCTATTTAGTTGCATTCTTTTATTTCAATTTTTTAATTTACTGACTATAATAACTTCCTAGGATGTTAAGAAGTAGAATTTAACCAAATTTTGTTCTTACAAGCACTTGTATTTTTTCATGAGTTTCTTTGTTTGCTTAATTTCCTTTACCAGAACTTCATCCTCACAGTATGCAGTCTCGGATTAGTTTGAACTCTCTGTAAGAGCTGTGATTGCATATACTCTTAGGCATCGAATTAAACTATGCCCAAAGACTGTAATCTGCAAAAGACTCAAATAATCTTCATAGAGGTTTCAATATTAAAATTAGAATCAAAAGCACAATCTACTTAGATTTCTTGTTCTGGATGACCTTTTATAATAATTAGGGAAACTTGCATCTGATCAATGTTGTAGCATATAATGTCGCATCTGTTTGTAATACCTGAAGGATTGAAATTGGTAGTGCAGCTCAAAAGTTTTTCTCAGTCTGATAATTGGATAAAACGGTAAGTCTTTTAGAATATTATTATAAAAATGAGCAAATTGCTTTAGTGTCTCTCGATTTTGGTTAATACATGTTGTATTAGTTCTTCAATTATCACTTAAATGGTTCTGTATATAAAATATGCAGTAATCATGAGGGTGCAAATATAATTGTCACAGCGGGAAGTAAAGGCTTTAAGTTTTGGGACATATGGTAAGCATGTGCCACTCCAATTATATTATTTTATTGATTAATGTTTCACTTTAATTCTAAACTATTTCAGGTTTCAAGAAAATGTCATGAGATAGTTAAAATTAGATGCTTCAACTTAAACAAACTAATGATTATGTCCTGAAATTCAATTCGAGTTTGAGAGTGATGCGGCTAGCTGGATGCTAAAGTGTAATCGTGTTCGTTTTTTCATTTTATTTATTTATTTACCAAAACGTCTAAATTTTGGTTGCACCTCAACAACCAGCGACATCATGTTTCAGGTACTGAAATTTGAATTTGTGGACATAATTTGTTAGTCTGTTTAAAGTTCGGCATTTAATTTGTGAAAATACAAATTAAATATCCAAATATTTTGAATTTAAAGTGTAATTTACTCTTGTATAAATGTTGATCTTATTGATGAAGGAAGCTTTAACAGAGTTGTGAAAACATTATTGTTTAATGTTTGCATTTTCCTACTTTTATTTCAGTGATCCATTTCGTCCATTGTGGGTTCATCCTTTTCTAGGCACCACTTATGGTTTGGATTGGCTTCAGATCCAAGGTATAGGTTAACCGTCGATGGCCGAATTCTATCTCCGCTTGTATCATATATGAGTTCTCAACGTCTTTTCTGCTTCTAGATGTGTCTACGGAGCCATGGAGGATGGAACAATGTGGTTACTTAGTTTAGAAAGGGCAGCGCCAATATCCCAGTTGCAGGAAAATGCCACAATGTGGCATCGAAGCATGGGTTCCACAGTTTCCACTGCTCCTCGTTTGCAATATGGAGTCTGCAAGCTTCACGATTGACAGGTTTCTCCTTAAAACCTAATGTATTTCTCTGTCTTCAGATTGCAGGTGTTTGAAACTTTGGAAAATTAGAAATTTAGCATTATTTCTTCTCTTTTTTTCTTGGGATATAACATTGGTTATCCTTTTGATGACTTTTGAGTTAGGCATGGTTGCATATTGTGGAGAGGAAGGATCAACTATCTGCTTCCAGGTGAAACATTTCTTTAGTTTACTCGATTTCATCTATTTATTTTGATCATCCCAGGCATTTTAAATGTCGAATTTCTTCAACAATAAGCGATAATCACTTGGTGTTGCAATGTGTTGTTTCGGTTCAAGCAGCCGACGGAGAGGTCACTAAAGGATCCTTCAAGAAATCGGCTACCCCATTATCTCTGTGGATCAATTTTGGAAGAGGGATCTGCCATTGTCGGCCAGCCCACTGCCAGACAGTTCATTCCAGATCACGTTTCCCGATATGAAACTGTCTCGGGTTAAAGAACAAGAGAGAAGATCCAGGAGCAAAGCATCTGCCGGCTGACAGCTGGTGAAGAAATGCCGTCAGCTGGCAGCTGCAGGGAGGCGAAGACTTCTCCCGACCAAGACAGTGGCGATGCACAGAGTGAGATGGAATGTGAACAAAGGCGGGAGAAGTGGCTTTGCAGTGGAGGAGCTGCTGGTTTGGTTCGCTGTCAGCAGCTTGATTCTTCTACTTTGCATTAATTTCAGCATAACAGTAATTTATTTATAGCCATAAAGTAGTAGAGATGTTTCTCCAAAGAATGTACAGGAACAAATGTAGCTTCTTTGTATTAAATTCAACATAACATCGACAAAGAAAACATTTCTTCAAGTATCGTCCTTTACAATCAAAAGATTAAATAAAGGAGCGTAGAATATCCAATTCCTCCACGTGTCGCTACTCTATTCGCTGCTTATTTCTCAGCAATTATACACCTTAATTACCCAACTTCAACTTCCAAATAATTAGGAAACTTTTCTTATCGTACTTTATTTCCACCACTCTAAAATCCTTGTCTAAGCTAAATGTACATACAAAGTCTTGCGCATTACTTGCAATTTACATTCTTTAGTCTCATGTGTTCCTCCTGCCTACCAAATCCTCGGGTTTCCACGATCCATCTGAAAAACACGTCTTCAATAGTTTCATGCGCAGAAACGACTCCGAGTGGCAATATCACTTACCTGGCAAGTCCTAGGAGGGTCGAGATTGGCCAGGCTGTCGGGCGGGCTGAACAGCCGATAGCAGCTGCACTCATAGTTTGCACTGGATTATTATAAGCCTCTGCCCTCATGTGTTGGTCTTCGGTCAGCCTAGAGTCCGAGCACGAACACTTGACACAGTAATGGCAACCATGTGATGGGGACTACAAACAATGGCGTTATCATGGAGTGTTCGTGGCATCGGAATAGCAACGGATGAGGATGAGACACTGCCTCGGATGAGTTTGGGTCTTCTTCCATATCTCCTATAGCAACCTCTTCGCTTCAGCTAATGGGAATGCATTTTGAACAACCAGATAGATAGATAGATAGAAAGATCGAGATGGATTGTTGTCTTGCGGTGATTCATTTCTTCCTTTAGAGAATTGAAATCCTCTACCATCAGCTCCTTTGCTTTTCACCAGAATTTATTGATCCAAGTGAAAAATGTAGCTTCTAGCAATTAAAAGAGGAAACTCCACGAGAGAAACAGGAAAGCAAGAAATGTTAACATGCCTTCTTCAAGTTCTCCTTCTTTCCAACTCATCGGCTGCTTTCTTGTTTAAATCCAGATGCATGGCCTGTTCAAAAATAGCAATTAAGAAAATAAATTCTTAACAACCAAATATAAATAATGCAGAACTAATACTACATTAACAAAATGTAAATCAGCTATATCATATCTGTCTTCTTCATACGAAGATCATGACCGGTACCCTCTTCAAAATAGTTATATTTACATAGATTTTTTATTTTATTTTATTTTGCTATTAGCTATATTTTACATAGATAATTACTTACCTTTTATCCAGAAGATAAATCATCAACTGTTACACATGGCATTCACCAATGTTCCATTTGAAACGTTCCTAAGATAGTTCACAATAAGGCATGAAGCTCATGTTTCCTCCTGAAGTTGATGGTCAGAGGATTGGATTGAAGACTTGTGCTGCACAGGAATATCGTATAGGAGATGCAACTACCAAAGCCTTTGAAAACAATACCAACTGTAGGACTTAAATATTCCAAGAATCTATCCATCAACAAATCGATTTTCAGCCAGGAAACAAGTCCTCAAAAAGCACCAACGAAAAGGGAGTTGAAGCAAGAGACATATTCGTCCATTTTCAAAACACATTCTTATCTATCTAACTATAAGTTTGACTAGACTGGAACAGAAAATTATAAAGTCTATAAATTTCGAAATATACTCCTCTAATTATAAAATTTATAAACTATATTGGGTTTATGTAACAGAAACCACAAATACATGCTTCCGCAATAAAAATAACAAATTATTTATTACAGTAAAATGTGACAGAACCATAAAGTTATACTTTCCCATCTAATGTACATTTACTATAAATAGATAGAAATATCAAAACATTCTCATGTTCACTTCCTGATCTCTTTTTTCTATTTCGTGAAGTCTTTTCTAAAATTAAATTTTTTGGATGGTGTGGACACATCATTTTGGCATGATCGGACAATTTTGAGGTAAGCATTAGTTACGTACTTAACACGCCCTACTCGTTAGAAGGAAAATGCAATTGTTAATGCAAATAGGAAGAGAGAGATGTCAGCTACAGCGAAGGCTAAGAAAACAAAGGGTAGAGAAAGAAAGAGGTGGGAGTGGAGAGTCCGTTTCGGTATTTTATAGATCCTATCAAAATAAAGAATATAGGATCTTTCATAAAATAAATTGAGTTTATAAATTTGTGTAAAATTCAAATGATTTATAAATAAAATTATAAAAACATATACAATTTATTTGACATCTTCTTTATATTTCTATATTTTAACTCTCATTTATAACATAATACAAACAATACAATATCATAAGAAATAATTTTTTGAATATTTGTAGATACAAAATCATTAATGATCACATCAACATCTATAGTTTCTAACATATTTTGAGCTCAAGTAAAGACTATCTATAAGCAAAATGTAAAAAACTAATACTTTAGACCTTTAAATAGAGATACTTTATAAAATGGGATAATATTTTAGGCCCAAATGAAATCATATATCTATAATCAAAATTAATTTTTGAGGTTCATATATATATATATATATATATATATATATATATAGAATAATAGAAAGGATCAATAAAATTTATTTTTCATAAAACTTAAAAATCAATGCATTTTATGTATAAAGTTACTACACTTCTGAAATATTGATGAAGTATTGTATTTTACTAGAACTCAAGAGTGCATTAGTTTATACGTAAAGTGCATTAACTTTGTACACAAAGTACATTGATTTTAGGTTTTACAAAAATAAGCTTTTATTATAACTCAACCATTAAAGATGAATCAAATGAACTCCATCTTTTTCTAACTATCATAAGACATTAAAGATGATGCACATTGGTATAAAGTTGTGTATAGCAAAAAAATTAAAATTATTTTGTTGTGCAACATTTTGAAATGTATTCAGTTATGTACATGGGAGTTCTGGAGAATGGAAATAAGTGAGAAATAGGAATAGATATGTAGAGTCTAGCATATCTTCATATTTGGAAATCGAGACTATGTTCACAGTAGTTTACAATTTCATCTCTTCATAGCACTTATGATAAATATATTAGTTTAGTATCTTCATTCGCAGTAGCACAGAAGGTTCTAGTCTTGCAGCTAGCACCACACAAAATTGTAACCGAATTAAATCTCAACCGATGAATCAAGGCGATTCATTCATTTCCTATCAATTATCCATTCCACGATCCATCTCCTTATATCGTGGAATGGATAATTAGGAAATAGGAATGATCTGCCTGTTGACGGATCAGTTATTCGTTGATGTTGTGTGTCAGCGGTGCTGCGGCACGCTCTTGCGATGCGATGTATGTTTATCATATGTGCTATGGAGATTATGTGCGCAATGTGCGATTGTCAGCAATATGAAAGTATGCTTCATATCTATTCCTACCACTTATTTTCATTCTCACGAACCATCCCTATATATATATATACTATGCCAACTTAAGCATCGAAATAATAATTATAAACAAAGTGATCAACAATGTAGAAACCCTCATTCATAGGCATAGATTAAGCAATATAGTCATAAGGTTTGACGAGTTAATACAAGAGTAACAAACTACATTACCGAATTCACCATCATGAGACTAAATTACATTACTAATTAATTGATCTATTTAGACAAATTGATTCATTAATATAGACAACACGATTCACAAACTTGATACACTATGCATCAATTATGAGCCAATTTTTAGTTCCTAAAAGTTTTTCTATTGGATGTGAGCATAAAAAATCTGGATTCATGTCACATATGTTTATTTTATTAAAAATAATGAAAATTCGAGCCACCACATAGTTCGAAAAGAACACTTCTAAAGCAACTCAACAAAATGCTTGTTTTATGCATAAATTACATGGATCCATACTAGATCTATGGTTATACATAAGAGCTACATTTACTTCAATTTTATGGATGCATCCATAACAAATTTTTGATGTACCAATTAAAATTTTCCTTCATAACTTACCTGCGTCTAGATGGCTAGAAACATGCGTCGTGCTCCATCGATGTCATTGTCGATCTTCGATCTTGTCCTAGTTCGGGTTTTGGTTTATTTCACTCTTGATTTGTGATCTTGATCACATAAAACCCAAGATTAGTTGTATAATCTGCTATAGATGAATCTAATGTGCATAATGCATCGTGGATTTGGGAAAGAAACAATCAATCTCTTTCATAATTTTTGAGATTTACCATATTGGTAAATATATAATTTAACCATTTTACCCATCTAATTAAAAATAAGAGTCCAACTAACGGTTTCTTCTAATTTGAGTCACCTACATCCATTAGATAGATGTCATTGATCAATGCAAGATCGATGGTTAGCAATAGTTCTTAGTTTTTACTTTAAGGATGGTTCACATCTTAATCCTTTCCTATATATGGGGTAGTTATCGTGTGAACTCTCCTTATAGAATAAACATGGAAAAATATCAATCATTGATAAATCAACATGGATGTTTCATATACAAATTATGCGTAGATGCATAAATGTACAAATGCACAATTGCACAATTATATGCGAAATATGCATATAACTAATTCGGATGCACACTTACAAATAAACATTAGATTTTCAAACCTAATGGACATGATTTGTTCTCACTTATGTATCTTAAGTTCATGTGGTTCATGTACATACAATCATTAACATACATAAATGAGAACAAATCATGTTCACTAGATTTGGAAATATAATGGTTATTTTAAGTGTGCATTTGAATTAGTTGTATGTATATATATATAATATTTATATCACGTCATAATTTGTGTATTAAATCTAAACGTCCATATTGATTTATCAAAGATTGATATTTGTTCCATGTTTACACCATAATGAATGTCACACGATAACCACTCCTTATGGTGGGCAAGGTGGCCTAGTCGGCGTGGACAGTGGTCAGATACTTCGATCATGTCCGCTATAAATGGCTTGTTATTTTGAATCGTAGATTAATATTATTTTGTATGTAAAGTAATGTGATTAAATGAGTTATTTTCATTGAGACTCCAAAAGAATAAAACAATTGCTTTTAACAAGATGGAGGAAGTATAAGAGAAGGCAACTTAAGAGCATATGAGCCCATTAAATAAACAAAAATATATATGGATAAGGGTCCAAACCGTACAAGTGGCCTTCTCTTTCTCTGCAATTTAATTTTCACCATTCAATTCAACCTACGCATTATTTGCTTTTATGGCTCACGTTTGTAGTCTTGACTTGAAATTGAAAACCTCGCTTTCTTTGCTTTTCCTTTAAATTTTTGCTTCTCTTATCAATAGACCGAAAACTTTGAATAGAAGTATATATAATTGTCCTTTTCGATATTACTTGTTACCAATAGAAGTGTAATTTTAGGATAAGATGGTTTTAGCTTTATTCTACATTTATTTGTGGGAAAAGATTGTACACACAACGTGTATTGGTTATATAAAATGTAACAAAACATGAGATTCTGGATTTATTAAGTATTATTAATTTATTTTTAGTAAATTAAGTATTTTATTCATACAAGTAAAATATCTTAATTCGAGCTCACATATCACAATATTGAGACACTTTTGGACCATTCTACCTAAGAGCATCTTGAATAGTTCGTCGGAATAATATTGCCGATTTTGCGAACCAAGATTTTAGCATATATATTTTAATTTAGCATATATAAAACATATTATAGATGTTAGGACTCAATTGTATTTATATCTTTTTAATAGAAAGTCGAATCTAATTTAGTTTCACACTGTAGTATATAACTATTACATATCTCATTCACTTCCAATCATGGATAGAGAGCGGCCTTTTAATGATAGAGATGCCAGGAAATTAGTAACATCCTCTTCACCAGATCCTAGACAAGCTTATATGGCATTTCTCAACAACGGAAAATACTCGTGAAGTCGGTCAAACTCGCTTGCTCGCTAACATTAAACAACACATGGGCAGAGGGAGGTGGAGATTAATCTAGAACCTTGATGTTCCTTAGAAAGTGAGGGTGTTTTGTGGCGACCTCGCAATAACCTTCCCACGAAGGCAAACCGTGATCTAGAGGCATGGAGGTGGAAGGGAATGCAGATCTCGTCAAAGACGTGGAAACATCATGGCATTCTTTTTCTCGTGCCCTTTGCGATCGGTTGTTGGAAGCGGTGAGGTGGACACGCTTGAGAAGATTGGAGGTTTATTGTTTTGAGGATACCCTTTACCATTCTCGAAGAGGAGGGGAGATTGTCTGCAAGAATTAGCATGATTATGTGGCGATTTGGAAGGATATGAACAATGCATGTTGGAATCGGGTTTTCGAATCCGACAAGATCGTGTAGCTCACAGATCAGGATAGTTGGTCAGAGAAGGAGAGAAAGATGTCGAGCGGAAGAGGTGGCTCAGAGGGAATCGGGGTGGCATGACCGAGGTGCTAGTTCAAATGTAACATGGATGCTTGCTTTCTGGAGAAGCAATCGATAAGCATGCTTATGCATCCGAGATCACAAGGGTCCTTTGTTGTGGCAAAGACTCTTAGGAAAACGGGATGTTCAGAGTGGAAGAGGCGAGATTATGGGAATCAAAGAGGCATTATCCTGGATTAAAAGCCTCAATATTCGTATGTGTCTTATCGAGACCGTAGAACCGCTTTGTGATGCAATAAGTCGAGGCGAGGATTTTCCGAGATGGGAGAGAGCCATTGTAGGAAGGAGATGGAAAGGGAGGGAGATCTTCGTTGTTCACATCAAAAGAGAATAATATTGTTCATTGCTTAGCTAAATGCTTTTAATTACGATCGCTGTTTGGAATGAACCTCAACTTTTGTGGCGGTCTCCATATGCCATGTTCGTGTCCTCAATAAAGTCGTTTTGTTCTCAAAAAATAAAATAAATAAAAATCACTTCCCATCATTGTTCATTATTAAATTTATTCTTCTCCAATTTAATTGTACATATCAACCCCTTCGTTGTGAAATAAAGATGAAATTAGGTGTTGAGATAGAAAGTGATATTTCAATTCCATTTCCTTTCTAGAAAGTGATATTTCATTTTCATTTATTTTTATAAACACATGGGATTTATAAACTAAAACAACAACTAAAAAGAATATGATTTAACTAGACAAACACATATCTTCAAGAAATGTGGTGGGACAATTCAATTCAAGCTTTTAGGACTTACGAATAACGCATTAATTCAAAATATCTTAACAAACTTTAAGTTCAAGAATCATTTATAAGTCAATCACACTCCTCATCTAAAATATTAGACGCAACACAGTTCAATTTTGTGAGTAAACAATAAATTCAAAAATCAGAAGCAACTTATGGATTTGATTCCTAAACTTACTTCACAAGTGGGGACGTACATTCGTTGTTTTGAGGGATTCTGTTTTCATTAACTTTCTTACTGGAATTGTATGAATATAGGATGAGAATTGAGGCGTGGAAGGAAGTAGGTAATTTTCCGAATAAGGTAGGATTCATGCAATACTATAGATGTTGCATTCAAACACGTACATATATATTTTATGAAAAAGAAAGTATTGGATGAGAATCTTGGTGTCGGTATGGTTCTTTTGTATAAATATAGGTGAATCGTGATAGTTATATAACTATTTGATTTAAAAATAAAATAAAAATTATAGCAGCACTTCTCTGATTGATATTCATCTGTATCTATAAAAGTAGGATCATTGTCCGAAAATAGTAACTTATATTTTGCTGCCTAATTCACCATTCTGTTTATGGAAATAAATATAATTGATTATTATTCTATTAAATATATTTATTTATTATACTATAAATTATATATTAATAAATAGCATAATACAAAAGTCTTTCTTTATAGAGGTTGTCTCCACATCCGTCCGTATATCTGACTTTAATATTTTTCTTAGAATCGATACTTTCTTCAATATAAACAATATTTTCTAAATTATATGGTAAAAATAAATGATATTTTTTTAATGTAAATGATATTTTCTTAATAACAAATGATATTTTTATCATCGCTAGTGCGGACGGATGTACTTATACTTATACTATATTTTTCTTATAAGTTCTTAAAACATGAAAATTGATAACAATATAAGAACAAATGATAAGAACTTATACTTATCTCATTTGTTCTTATATTGAAAAATGCTAAGAACAAAAGCTCCAATATTGTACTTATTTTTCAATATAAGAACAAATGATAAGAACTTATATTTTCTTGATCAAAAAAAGAAGATGCTAAAGTGTTTTGATAAGAGTAAACATGAAAATAAAAATATATCGGGTTATTTTGTAATTTTATTGTAACTTATAAGATCATTAAAAATATATTGGGTTTGGAGCTTTTTAATAGAGCTTATAAGCTCTTGAACTATTTTGAAAACTTATGTTTCTAACAACTTAATTTAAAACAATTGATTGAACATAAACTATTTTAAAGAACATAATTCAACACCCTAATATGGAATTGAAGTGAAATCAAATTGGGCTTTGCTTGCATAGTTTTAAGTCCAACATCTATATTGGTGTGTGTGTGTTTGTGCAGTGGTAGAGTGGTTAACTGAAAGTCTCGAGTTCGAGATCGCAGTGCCTTTAAAATTTACGATTAAAAAAAAGTACGCCAATTTATCCAATGTCAATGGTCGCAAAGATATTTCAACGAGAGGTCGTATTTAAAGGGAAAATCTGCATAAATTGAGGAATCAACTAACACAGTTCTAGGGAAAAATGGTATTGGCATTTGGAGGTCTGGTTTGAATTCAAGATTATGTGAATGAGTGGACCCCAAACACATCCAAATTATCAAGACTGGCACAAAATTGTTTACAACAACAAAGGATCCAATCAAACCATTATTTGAAATATAAATGATAACTTGCCTCATATTTTATATAGCTCAAGGTGAGTTTTGCATCTTTATTCATTAAATAAAAGCACGCTAGAGATAGTTTCTAAAAGGGATGACATATCGAATAAACATAGCAGTCTGAAACAGTAGGAAGGCGTATTCTCAACAGAGCTGGCATTATTATCATTACATTTTAAAGTAAGCCTCTAGCTCCTCACCACTTACATTTGATGGACCGGTAGAAGGCGAAACAATAGCAGCAGCAGCGTTCTTGGTGTCCATGACGGTGGAGACGATCTTGGGGAGAGGTTAGTGAGTTCCAGAGCCTGCAACCTCAGCTCCACAGGGTAGTCAGCAATGCATCCGATTCTCGGCCAGCACCGTAGACCATCTCGTAGAAAGTTGATGCCCCAATTGGTACGACTTGATAGCCTTTTCGAGTTGATTCTTTGCAGCAGGGATGTCGTTGTACGTCTGCCTTGGGACTCTGAAGACCACCGGATAGACTCCTCTTGTATACAGTAGAAGTTTCTGGAGAAGGTTTGATTGCTTCTGAAGGTGCGTCGTAGTCCACTTCAGATGGAATGTAATCTGATATTGATGAAACTTCAGAATCAAAGGCATCTGAAGATGGCTGGCCACTAATCTCAGTACTCTCATATTCATCAGTAGGCTTTTGTATCTGATAAATAACAACGTTTCTATCAAAATACTAAAACCAGAATGCAGAAGAATCTAAACTAAGCACTAGTGATCACACATCAGACTATTTTGCATTACATTACACTTTTACATTTAAATAAATCAGGCATAATACACCGCTCATTTCAGACAAGCCATCTCCAAGTGACTTGTACAAATTTGTATTATACTTCCTTGGTTCCAACAAGTCAAGGTTATGAACAATTCGACGTTCTTCAGTCTCATGCAATAGTATAATATTATAAGCTAATTGTTGGGAAAGTGAAAATCACTGATAACTCATAAGTGGCACAAAGTGGGAAAAGCATATAGACTGCCCTGGCAAGACATGCCTCTCCTTCACAACTGGGGCCATTTAAATAGCAAGTGTTATGATCAAAGCTGTAGAAAAAGAACAGTTTTCCAAACAAAAATGCAATGATGTACCTCTACTTCATTCAGGTTAACCCCATTCTCCTTGAGAAATGATAAGAAGCTATCAAGGATATCATCTGTTGGCTTATAGTGTCCACTGTAAGCTGAGATACCCTGAAACAAAAGTCGGACAATTCTGCTAATGAAATTTCAGAATTTACAATAATTTTGCGTTTTGAATGCCATCACTAATTCACTACAAAAGCTGCTACATATAGTAGCTTCAGAAAATAATTGTATACATATGAACAGTAATTTGAGTATCACTGTGTTTGGCAGGAGTAATCATAGGGAACAGAGAGGAGAGGACTTTGAAGAGGTTCCAACTTTATTGTATTTTTCTCAGAAGTAACAGGAAGGAGAGAAGAGGAACACGAGGAGTTAGTCGATCCTTTATGTAAATTTTTTGCACTGTCCGTGCTTCCTAAAGGTGAATATCTTTGTTTACAATAACATCATCTTTTAACAAGAGAAATGGTCCTTTGACTTTTAGCCAGAACCAAACAACTCGAGCAAAAGTTTAGCCATACACCTTCCTCGAGCAAAAGATAGAACTTTGCCCTTCCCTTTCCCTCCAGGTAGTCACCTTAAGTAGCAATAGACTCTCGCCAACCTCAGTAATTCACAAAGTAAGATGCTAATATAGCGTTTAGCATAATCTAAACAGGAATGTTTATCTATCAATAAAAAGAAACAAAGAAATCTCTAGACAATACCTTGAGCACTCCATCCTCTGCCGTGAGCCTTCCAGCAGCTAAAGTAGCCCTCCAGCAAGAAAGCTGGAATGGTGGAACAATCCTTTCCTTTTCTGAGGTAGGGTAAAGTCAGAACAGACTGCTAATTTGATACATCATGATGTATTCTAATTCACCTTTAGAGCTTACCTCCCAATATAGAGTCGTCTAAAGGTGCTCATCACAAAATCCATTTGATCCTCCTGACCCTTGATTTGTATCAAGTGGTTTCCCACTCAATATATGTAAAATTTCCCATCAACAACCTCATATTCATATTGTTCCTCTCTATCTGATAAAAGAAACATGGAAAACAGTTAATAATACTCTGTCCAAAGTACTTTTAATTCAAACATAGAATAAAAAGCTCTAGAGACAACTGCTACCAAAAGTAAAAAATAAAGCATGGAATCTATCACAATTGCATCTGTAACTTTTGACTCAAAGATGTATTAAAATATCCTATGAAGACCTTCCAATATTTGTATTAACTGCATGAGGTACTTCTAACTTCTTTCTTTATTCTTTCCTTTGTTTTTCATACTACATTTTGCACTATTAATTGAAAAATTGATCACATACTGGTCCAAGATACTTGATGCATTGATGACGAAGCTTTGATCTCGGGCACTCTTTAAGCTCAAAGTCTCTGCCATCTCCGAGATCCAACCTGTACAATCAATAATCTGAAGATTTAACATGTTTCCGACTTCACATTAGAACTCAGTCACCGCTGACTAACTAAGCAATTTGTTCCATATATTTATGCTTCACAAGATTAAAGGCAACCTTCAAACAAAGACGCGCATAAATAGCCAAGAAAAGGATGCCCAACAAATATACTAATTTCTTCATTTTCCAAATGATTCATATTCTTTGGCAAAGGCTATAAATACTTGCAATATAATGCTTTAGTCATGAACTTCTCATTCTCTCATTCTATTAACAAAAACGTAACATGATCGTACTTCAAAACAGTGATTCCAGACAGCCACCATGTTTGACTGCCTTGGATAAAGCACCACGGAATTGAGAAAAAGCGGTATGGTGTAAACATTGTGGAAAACAAATAAGATTAAAATCTTAGGCATCAAATCTCACCAGTAGAAGAAGGTTGACCAGTATTGGTTTTACACCATCCTCATAATACAGATGTAAGCTGTGCCCATAACGATGCCTCGGTCAATCTAGGTCATTACCCAACAATAAAATTAAAATTGGGATTGCAATTGCACAGTATACCATAATCAAGCGTCTAATAAAATAATTGTTGCACGTGAAAGATGAAAGAGAAAAGAACGGGCGCAATTCTCACAGCTTCAATCCAGTGTTGGAAAGCCAACTTTTGAGCCTTGACATCCTTGGATAGACCCTTTCCCACCTGTCCACACAATTTTTCTAGTAAGATAATCACAACTACGCAATCTGCCTTCAATTCTCACTGCTTATTTCACTGTTTTAACAATTTTCCTCTTTCTTCATTCAATTATCCAGTTTATCGAGCAATTGTCAGAAACAATTGCAGAGAAATATCATATTGAAAATATAATTTTATCAATAAGGTACCTTTGAAGCATTCCACCGGGCACGATTCCAACGTGAGGCAGCTGTCTCTGGCTTCAAGAAGTCGAAAATGATATCGTGCTGTGATTTAATCGAACAAAATCCAGTGCTTGCCACCTTCAATTATCGCCAAAAAGTAAAGGCATCACAATAATTTACAAGTAAAAGGAGAAAGAAAATCTTCTTCGAAAAAAAACACTAAAAAGTTGCCAAAGTAAAAAAGACAAATTCACTTAGCAATCGAAAGTTATCCTGCATGAGCGAGAATCAGGAAATAAAATACATCATGCATATTAATGTAAACAGAGGATCACCCTCAGCACACTAAACGTGTCAATGATTTCAGCGTATATAAAGCTAGGAAAAATTATATAAAAGAAATCAAACTAGAATACAAAGTACCATAATTCTTCGACGACCACGGCGGAGTCAGCTAACATGCGCCGAGTACGATAGCTCCGATAAACCTTCTGAACTTTCTTAGCTGCATTCGACGGACATGATCTAGTGAGTACAGCGGCGGAACTAACTAGCCCAGCAGATTCCTCCCGTCCGCCACCGTTCACGGACATTTGATCGGCCACTTTGGGAAGAGCCTCCTCTGAGGATGCGGGCATAGCAGAAAACGAATAAGCAGAATTGCCACCGTGGTTGAGATCGAACGTGGAAACCGCGTGCGCTTCGACCTCCATTTCGATCAGGAGCTCTAAATATGGGAGAGAGCCGACGAATTTTAGAGAGAAAGTGAGAGTGTGCGTTTGTGTGTTCGACGACCGGAGTTGACCTGAGTACTAGTAGAAAAGGGCGGGGCGGGGCTGTGAGGGTTTTGTACGTATTAGTGAGTTTTCCCAGTAAACCCGGCCACCTGTCATTATTATGCTAATTTATGCTACGCCCCACGCGCGAGTACGTAAGGGAATTACCAATCGTGTAAGGCCAACAGCTCTGTATGGATATTAAAAAATGTGCAGTGTTATATTATACCGTAAATCTATAATTTTATAAAGATGAAACATGTTAATATCTAGATCGATTTTGAATTTTAGTTTATCGTGATGTAGTCTTTTGTATTAAATTAAAAAAATATGAAAGATTAGCATATAAATCTCATTTTCCATTTCTAAATTTTGAAAAAGAAATACATAGTATACCTTCGTGTTATATATAGCATATATATTCACGTATATTAAATTTTAAATTATCGATAGTTAAAACGAAATGAAATCGTGTGTATCTTTAGTGCACCGTATAATTTACACCTTAATATGAAGTTTGACATTATATTATGTAGAAATGAAGATTATTTGCAAATTGCACCTGGAACCAAATTCCAGTAAGTAGAAATATTGAACGGTCAATTCTAAGAGGGTGTTTTAGTCTAGTAAAGGGTGATGAATGATGATATTAGAATAATTTATAAGTTCGAGTAAAATATTGTGGATTAAAGTTGTGTAAAACAAAGACAATGACACTCTTGACCAATTCTTTATTATAGTAATAAATTGATATTTTGAACACACGCAAACACGGACTCATAGGTCTACCACGTGATTCAATTTCCATTTTATTGACCTATATTTTGGTTTTGGTGGCTAAATCTAAGTCTGCAAACTAAAGAAATAAATTATAAAACTAGAATGATCAAATTGATACATATTAGTACTGATAATTTTATAATGTCAACAAAGTATACATATCTTCTGTTTACATTAGCCTCACGTAAAATTTAAGGAAAAATTCAGAATATAGATGATATATAAATTCTGTTGAGTTGAGTTCTTTCCTCTAACATGAATAAATGCTAAACTAATAAATAAATATATAAGAACCTGGTAGTCAATGTAACAAATCGTGGAATAAGGAAGAATTGACGAGAATTACAAGTGTATGAGCTTCCAACGAACAATTAACGATCTAATAATGATAACGAAAGAGTATCTAAGGAGTCGAGCCTTACTTCAAATCAATGAAGGAAAATACCCTTCGAACCTTGCCTCGGTAAAGTCTTGTCAGAAAACCAATAGGATAAAACTGACAGAAGGAAAAAGAGTACAATATTTAGTACAATTTTGGGAATGTATGTAGAGATGTTGATCACTTATTTTCCTAACAAATAAATAATAGTAAAGCAATGATATATATTATCGTATCCAGTGACGACAATCGACAACACGTGAGTAATTCACAGAATTTTGATTATTATACGAACAATATCAAGAGAGTGATGATTAAACTAGACTCGAACTAAGAAAAGCAAATAAACAAGGAATAAACTTAGGAATAAAAAGCGATACTAGGTGTCTTCTCAACTAGATTCACACAATTAATGCATTGACATGTTTACCACTTTAATCCACATTCGGATGAAGATCACTAATATAACTCAGTCTTCCACCGGACGTCTATAATAGTGAGTTGGCCTAAACTCTATCTCCAGCTAGGAAGTAAGTAATTACAAAAGCACAAAAAATAACCTCCTGGTTCACATATCTCCGTCATGTCTCAGGTAGAGGTCATATATGTATTCAGAGATCGACTACAATTAATTGTCGGGACATCAACACATAACGCATGCATCAATATTGATCGATACTAACACATGAGAATTAAAGCCAAGAATTATAAATCATGAATAAGAAGGAAAATAGTATCAACGATAAATCACAAAAATCTAGTTAGACATACGAACCCTAGGATCAATAAAAGATTTAGCTACTCATAATTGAAATAACAAAACAAGAATTAAATGAAGAAAACATGAATTGAATTGATCGAATGAAACCGTGAAAACCACAACGAACAACGTAGTATCTTGAATCAACAATCCCGAACTCTCAAAAGAATTAAATTCAAAAGCTAGAATGCAAGAAATTCTCTCAAAGCCAAAATCGTCCCCTTCAACAAAGGCAAGTCTCGGTTTATATCTTCCACCCTTCCAAACCGCTCGCCTCTTGTAGCCCTAAATGCCTTGGCTCGAGACACTCGCGAGACAACGTCCAACCATAGTCCAACGTCGCCTTCCTTGTGACCTTCACCTCGCGAGACTACGTCGCGAGCAAGTCGCGAGGCTAACTATAATCTTTGTCTTTCTTGGATGTGCTGTGAGACTCTTTCGTGAGGAAGGGTCGCGAGCTCACTGGGAAAATTTCTCTTTCGATCCACCTTTTTACATTCAAACCGTAAAAATGACACGAAATACTGGCGTAATATCTTTCAAGTAAACCATATCAAACGAACGCTCGGGCGACCACATAACTATAAAAGCGAAACGGCCTCAAAACCGGTAGAAATGAGGTTTATCGGATGTAGGCGTATATGCTTGTATCATGGTATCTGTTTCAAAGAGATCTAGACTATTTATAGAAATTTATCGCCTAAGATAACCACTAGTCAAATATAAATATACGTGACACATGAGGATAAGACACATCAGCTAATGGCATATCTTCATATGATCTCTTTACATCTTTAAGTCTCCTTTTGAATTGGACTTCAGCAATCGTTTCATCACCTAGTTATCGACGCCTCTCAACTATAATCTGGCTTCAGATCTGACATAGTTCTTTATAACTCCTTTATGCGTCTAGTAGATTTGACCCTTTTACGAGTATGGTATTCAGATATGGGGTATCATCCAAGATTACCTTATGGAATCTTTGTTCGGTCTGGCATGAACTCCAATCTAATGTCGATCGTCTTTGAATATTTTGCTTCGACCGAGTTTGGTCAGATTTGATTTTCATCATCACCAGAATCTAAAAAGGCGAACTTTTAACCACAATTTTGATTTTTTGCCTTGATGTCCTGTGTTCCCTGAACGTCAAAGAAATTTTGCAATTATAATAGGGACTTAACATATTAAGGAAATACATAGGTTTTGGCCTTATTTTTATTCTTGGTTGTTCTTACAAATAGATAACATATAATAGTGAAGATATAAAGATATAGATACATATGTATAATAAATTAAACAAGAATTGTATTTTGTCGTATAAATATAATATATATGTAATATTATATATTTATGTTCGAGAAAACATATAATTATGGTTTTTCAAAAATGTATACAAATACGTTTAAAAGTGCAAATATGTAGAACATCAAAACACAATAATTATTATATTTTAAGTATTTTAATCTAATATATAATATGTAATGGCTAAGACTAAGAGCCAAAACTATTTAAATATCACTTAAAACTTCTTTTACACTTTACCTCGTGCGACGAACTTTTGCAATTTTGAATTTACCAGCTCATTTTTATTACTCCTAATTAAATTTGGTTAAATAACAAGGTTATATATATATATATATCGCTTAAATTATGAAATCGCAGATGCCACTACGTGTGTCTGATTTGCAAGTGCTTACTAGTTACTACCCAAACTAAGAGGAGAATCTAAATTACCAAAGATTATGGCGATTATGTGTCCGTGGTCCGATCAAAATCTGCTTAATCCGAATTCAAGCTTTATTTATTTGAAATATTAGGATTAAGCTCTTCTAATATATATTTAGCAGACTTTACTTTGTTTAGGACTCATAATTCATTGAAAACATTTATACAACTGTAATTAGCGAATGCCAACTTAGAACAGTGATTTAGTGCATAAAATCAAGAATCAAGATTCTACACGGCACGCGCTTTTGTCAAAGCACCGATTTAATTAATAAAATATGTTCCTTTAGAATTGACTTGACGGAAGACATGTTGTAGATAGCAATGGCCAATCCTGTATTTCTTATATGCTAGCTATTGCGAAAATATTTAATTTCATTATTTTTCAGAAAAGGACCAATATATATATATATAGGGATTAGTTGTAGAAAACCACATCTTAAATAAGCAAGCAAATAATTATCGTTAGATTAAATAAGATCATACGATTCATAATTATTTAATGATAAAATAATCAAATCCTAAATTTTCGTTATTTGGATATTTCACATTCTACTTATTCATATAATTCGTATTGTTGTTTATTAATCTTAGTTCTTGCATGCTATATACATTTCAATTCATTGTTATGTTTATATAATTCATGGTATTGTACATGTAATCGTAGTAATTGTGCATATGAGAATAATTACGAAAATCAATATATAAAATTCATTTATTTTAGGGCTAAAGCGTTATCATTAAAATATGAGGATAACAAACTATTTATAATTAATCTTGACCGTTAGATTATAAAATGAATGGAACACATTAGTTCTTGTTCTGAAATGTTTGAATTCTCATTTGATCCACTATATATATATATATATAGAGAGTTTAGTTAATAAGAACCATTCTTATCCTAAAACTAAGAAAAATGATTGTTATGAAAGTTGATGAATCCGTGAGAAAGTTAATGAATTGAATTGAATTTTTCACCGGGTTCGAATCCCATGAGGCAAAAATCTATTTTTTGGATTCGATAATTTTCCAACGGATTCATCAACTTTCAGAAAATTCATTAGTTTTGGTTCTCACGTCTCACAATAAAAATGGTTCTACGTTAACCTCCCTATATATATATATATATATATATGAATCGAGTGAGGTTCAAATAAGAACCAATTTTAACGTGAGAACTAAGAATCACGGAAATTTTATGAACAAAATGAATTTGATGAAAGTTAATGAATCTTGGGAAGTTCTAATCCAAAATTCGAATTTCCACCCGGTTGAATCCATGAGGCGAAAATTCCATTTTTGGATTCGATAACTTTCAAGCGGATTCATCAAGTTCACATGAATTCATCATTTTTTTTCACGTTCTCACAATAAAAATGATTTTACGTTAACCTCCCTATATGAATCATATAGTAAGTACCTAAATCTTAGATCGATATGTATACTCAATCTTATTCATTCATCCCATAAATCATATGGTGGAGATTTTTGATTTTTAAACTATTGACATGTTCGCTACAGTAAATATCTGATAATAATTTGATTTGTTATGTGATACAAAATAACTCATTCATATTGTTATATAGAAAATTTTATGCGGTTAAATATAAAAATTGCATAATGTATTACGAAAAGTAGTATACAATTGAACACATAATGCATAATTTGATTTCTTATATGTCGAAAAACAAAACAAGTATATTATTGTATAGAAATTGCATAATATTGAATATAAAAATACATATGAGATTGATTTCCATAATTTCTTTTCTCGTTTAGATCGCTTATTTCTAGCCTCATAATTAAAAGAAAAAAATCGTAAAAAAAAACAAAGATCAACGGGAAAAGTGTGTCATATTGGAAAAGAGAAATAGAGATATTGAGAATGAAAGCTGGAATTTTTGTTTTAAAGTGCGCATGTTTACATTTTGTGGTACATATTTTTTGTTCAGCAGATGCATGTTTCGTGTTGTAACATGCATGTTTATGTATTATCATGCATATTCTTCGTAGAGGTTTCATCCGCCATCTCTCTCCGATTTCCGACAACTCCACCATAAACCACCGTCGTCTTCTCCGTTTCAATGAACTTGAAAAACACCGCTTAGCCACTCTTTTTCTTGATCCCTTAATCTTCTCAAAATCATCTTCCTTTTCTTCAATTTCAGCAGAACAGCGGTTTTCTACAATTTCGGTAACAACCATCACGACTTCCACCTCACGATTTCTTCTCGCGAATAGCAGGTTGCAAAGAAAAAAAAGAAAAATTACTATCTTACCCTCAACGAAAATTAAAATAGAAAATAAAAATGTTATGTCATATGTTGCTTATCTAGGTTGTCCACATGACCACAATGTGATCTATATTTGTATATATACTATCTAAGGATATGATACCATCCGATGAAATCTTATATATACTGGGGAGTAGGAATGTCAATCGCCACCCACTGTGTTCGACCAACCCACTCGGTTATCGGGCTATCGGTTCGGCTATTCGGTTGACATTTTTTCGGGTTAAAATGTTCAACCTAACCCTAAACTCTGGTTTGGAACCCATCGGGCCAAAAGTTTAAGAAAAAAACTATATATATATATATAGCAAATATTTTATATTAAGCGTTGGAAAAAGAAATAAGTGAAAAATAAATATAATATATTCCACAAGTTCTTTTTTTAATCTTATTATATTAACTTTGAAGAGCAAACAATGAAAATTAAAAATAGTGCTCATGACTAAATTCATTTTTTCTAATATGCTTTAATATTCGCATTTCATGTAACTAAATGATCTTTAAATAATATAATACAATTATAGCGGAGTTAAAACTTATATCTAGAAAAATTTAATAAGTTAAGTCAATATAATAGTACTATTTAAATTATATTACAATATCAAAATAAAAATAATGCTCACAACTAAATTATTTTTAATGTATCGAATATTCATATTCCATAATAGCTAATTCAATATTTAATAAATATTTTATAAGTTAATTCACTATAATACCAATTAAAATTTATAATTTGAAAAAAAAATTCACTATAAATAACTAAATAAACAATCAATGTATAATAGCTACAAAAGTTGATAATTAAACATGAAAAGTAAATTTTGAAATCAAGAATTTTGAATTTCAACTATTAGATAAAGGAAAAAAATGAGTTGAGTTTTTTTGCCCGATGGTGACCAGCGACCACGGCCAGCGATTAACCGTCAACCCGATAAATTGGCAATAGCCCGATTTTATATTCGTCGATTTTATAAGCTAACCTATTAATTTTATCGTTATTGAATTGAGTTTCAACCGTATTGACATCCCTACAGTGGTGGTATAATAGAAACCAACCTTTATGTGTTAACTAGGAACCATTTTACACCATTGATTAAATCTATATAACATATATCAGATTAACGCTATGTCTCTATCTATTTAGATTAAGAATATTAAATTACTAAATATCTTCCTTAGCCAACGTTTATTAGAATGCTCCACTTATTATGATATTGATAATTTACTATCTTCATAACTAAAGGTTATTATCACATAATTGAAGCTTACAATTATTCATATTACAATGCTCAACTTATTCTGATACTAAGGTTTTACCAACTTTGTAACATATCACCTCAAAGAAAAAAATCGTAACATGTATGTAGTATTAGTTTTATTATAATGTTTAATTTGAAAAGAATTTGCTTAATTTATACATAATTCATTGCTTATTTTATACATAATTCAAGCTTGCATTCACTTATTAGAATACTAACTTATTCTAATACTGGGGTTTAATTATCTTAAATTTCTACTTAAAAGATTCTTATTTTAATGTTTAATTAACCCATAACATATTGTTTATTTTATACAAAATTAAAGTTTACATTAACCTATTACATTTCTTAAAAAGCATAAATATGAAGCAAATGATAGGAATACAAAATAATAATGACCTTAGTAATACACATAAATGATACAACAACAACAACATTCTCTATTTTTGAAATATATATATAGTTATACAGGTTAAAGAAAATTTAACAATTCTACAACCAAAAACAATAGAGAGAAAATCTTCTTAACATAATTATGGTATAATTAAATGTTTGTAGACATGGACTAATCTGATAATTGTAGAAACCTTTCGGTTATATTACAATTAAAATTTACTTCACTGTCCTTTTCGATAAGGAAATGACTAAAACCAAATAAAAAATAGCAGTAAAATAATAATAGTTAGATGGAAAAGAATAAACGATCTGGATTAGTTCCTAGTTAACATGTAAAAAGTTTTGTAAAACCACACGCTCCATCTCTTTCTTCTTTTTCTCTAGCACATTTTTGTCTCGTCTATGCTGTGGGTACGACAATCGCATTAATTAATTAATTAATTAATTAATTAATTAATTAAGATTAACTTTGATGTTTTCGACAATCAAATACACTTTAAATTCATGAATTGATGACCATTAAATATTATGTTCAAAATAAATTGCTGATCGTAGTTGACTCACAGCGCGCGTCAATGTGATCTACAATCAGATACTATAGAATTTAGTACATCACTTTATCCCAAATATTATAGGTCAACTATAGTCTTTTAAAAATAATAGAAGAATTATTCAACTTTGGTGTTTCATTTTGTCAGCTTTTGCTCTTTTGTAAGAGTGACGATAGTAGTTACATCATGCTTTTCCTTTGTTTAGATTAGTTTTTGCCTAATATTTGATATATTTATTAATATTAGAAATACATTAATAAAATATTTTTATTAAACATGGTATACAAATAGGGGCAGAGCTAAGATTTCAAAATTGATGATAAATTCGGATAAACGAAACTATATTTTCGTATATAAAATGAGAAAGATACAAAATACAATCTAAATAAAAGATTAAAAAAGTATCCGAGTGGCCGTCGAGGCATTGCCGGGCTTTGGCTCCGCCGCCCTGAGATTATACAAATGAAGTGGCCCTAAATACTCCTTTGGGAGGTGATAATGGATATCTTTACATTTTGGTGGCTGTCAATTCTCTGTTTCTATTCTTATTTTATCCAAAAAGGTATAAAAATCAAATATTTTGTGGAAGAGACTAAGAGCACGTATTAAAGGTGCAAACTTTAGAAGACAAAATCAGCATCATTTCATGCCACGACAAGCATGGATTACGTCATCCCAGACAATTAGTTTTAAATTTTGATAAATAGTACTCCATATGTCGTTTCTTTTTTTGTTTCCTTAGTTGGTGGTCAAAAAAAGAACAATTTTATCTTAAAAATATCTCGAATTTCGTCTACATCTTATTTTACATACAAAACACAACTCTTACCAATCTACGTATGAAAAGAAAGGCAAGAATATTGGGACGGAGGAAGTATAATGGTTACAAAATAATACTAGTTTCCTTTTAGAACCTAATTAACAAAGAATTATAGGTTGTGCCAAAATAGAAAATAAAAGGAAATTGAAAGCTACGACTCACCTTGTTTCGACCATTTTATTTATAGCTAAACTAAGAGTGTGTATACATAGCTATAATATCCGTGAATATATCACGGTTTTGAATGTAGTCTTGATTTAAACGGAGTCGATTTGAGAGAGAGAGATTGTCTTAACATATAATTAAGCTTCCTTAATTTTAATTCAAATAGTAATTAACCTTTTCTTTTTCTTTTGCAAGTGGATTGGTCCATTACAGTAGGAAGATCATTTAGCACTTGTAATAATCGTTGTCTTATCTGTAATGTTCAATAAATTAAGAAGTGTTTGGTTTGATTAATAAGATTTGATTGATATTCTACCTATGATGGATAATTTGGTATTTATTTCAATCATCAAATTGGATGATAATTTACCACCATAAATTTGAATTGATTGTCTAATCATCTTTTAATTCGTAAAGCAAATTCAAAATACTTTCACCAAAATTATTATATTATATTTTAATCATAGTCCTTCTATAATCTTTTAAATTTATGTTTATGCTACACTACAAGGTCAATTTTGGTTATATAATATTTTAATCATAATCCTTCAATTTATCTTACACCATAATAATCAAATCAAATACAAAATAAATAATTCAAATAATTCAGTCCTACTCTATTTTATTAATCTTATGCTATAGGTCTCCTAAAAGAATTATATATACAATAGACAGAATAGATATGGGTCGGATGAAATAGTTTCAATCAAATTGAAGAATAGTGTTTAGTTGTAGGTCCGTAGTCGTATTCAGATGCATGCCTCTCCTTCCTTTGTCCTACTTTTTAATTGCCAGCTGTGAATGCAGGTACCTATAATTAATTACTGCAATTCTTCTCTCATTTTCTTATTTGTTTACATTAATTAATAATTTTTATGATTATAACATTATCAATTCACTTATAGTAGCTACTAAGTAAAATTAAGATTGATAAAATAAGATATGAAATGTTCATTTCGAAATGAAAATAAAAATAAAATACTCACTTACATCCCCATTTCCTTTCATTTTCTTTCCTTTTGTTAATCGAGTCCTAGAAATTTCGTTTAGGCTGATTAACTACTAATATTATGTTCCCAAAACTTTAATTTATAGACTTCAGATCTTTCTACCTTAAGTTGCCCCAGAGCTAAGTAATAATCTGCATTTCTTAAATGTGGCTAAATTTAGTGGAAGCAAAATGTGAATATTTAATTTATAGCACCTACCAAAATAAAATATGCAGTACATTTTCAATTTAAAAATAAAATAGACGAGCAGACTTCATAATTTATGATTATTCTATTTGTATGCATGTTATTTCGCAGCCATATCACAATTTCGTTTTGTCTCTTTGCGATGATAGTATCTTGATCTACCTTTGTCGTGTAATATATAATAGGAGCGTACACTCGCTTATCATCCTCGTCTCGTTATCCATAATCTCTAACTATATTAATGTAAGCAAGTTTCGTCTGACAGATTAAATATGTCTATTTATTTTTCGTCTGAGTTTAATTCAACAAACCTATATGCTGATTTTATAATTATCAAGAGTCAGATCATTTCAGTTGATCATGATTAATCTTGCCTCTTAAGCACTCAGTTTTCTAATTTTCTTCTTCTTCGTAATGCTGTTTCGCGCTGAGAAAGTACACCATCAATAATCACGATAAAATCGTTGCTAGACGAAGTTTTGTAACCTATCTTTCATGTGACATAAAAATGTAATCCACAGAAAACAGAAAACAATTATGTATATGGCACATTACAAAATCCACGTTTAAAAGTAATGGATGAACACGTGGCATAAAATGCCCAACTTACCAATTAACCTAGACAAGCTAATCTTGTGAAATCTGTCGGTCACATGTCCTGTATTTGCATTGACATAGATATGTAAGTTTGATGGTGTAGTGTTCTATAATGCATCATTCCTTCAAGATACTGATACGTGATAATTATCGTTCCTAATCGATTAAGATTTTAATTAAGATTGATCTCAATCGACCGATTATTTGTTATATGTCAGCATTTTGAGTGTGAAACGGTTTAGGCACTGCAGCATCAAATCTATCGACCTAAGTACGGGTCCCATCTAATCACATATAACTGTAACTGGGAGAGAGAGATGTCAGCCCGCACAATTAGTTTTCCTCATTATGCATGACTGAGACTCTTGAGTCCACTGCCCCATGAGAGAGATTATTTGTTTAAAAGGGAAAATAAACTGCAAGTGCATCTTGATACATGTTTGTTGAATCTGATGTAACGACAAGATAATTCCTGTTCAGTCACACCCTCTTTTCAACAACAGACATCGCATATGAATGTGAATTTTATCATCAAACTCAAAATTTTCAGTTATGCATATCCAGATTACTGTTGGCGAGCCGTATGCTGCAAGACAGCGCAGGATTCTTAGAAGCTCACTTATGTCTACTATAAATAAAGTAACATCCAAATTAATAAACCCAAAGTTTATGGATACTGCACTCTTCTAAAGCAGCAGTACCCAAATCAAAGTTCTCATATTCACAAACTTTCAATCACTGCAGTGTATCCAGATAATCTTACTTCAACAAATTTTCGTCAAAATGATTGATTAACTCCCAAATGACCTAACAATAAACAATAATCTTACCGCAGTATATCACCTTCATCTTTGCTTGAAAAGTAAACAATAACAGATAAATGTGAAGTCAAGTACACACATGGGATGAACATATATATACATGTATACATGTACACGTGTACGGTTACATGTCCATTGCAAAGGTAAGGTCGTGTGCACTCATTTAGTCATTTTGCATTCCAAACTTTTTCCAGCATAAGTGATTACTCATGACAACAACAAACAACAAATTGGTAAAAGCCAAATTCATAAACGAAAAGCATATTTTGGAACATACAGTCTTGTTACACACAACACAACTATTGTATAAAATCAAGAAAATGATTTTCAAATTTTGTTAGCGAAGGCAAGACCTCTGCGGCTAGTTGATCCAAGTTGTCTGCTGGAGGCTGGACCCTCGAGTTTGGCAATGGCCTTGTTTTCTTGGAGTGCCACTCTCCAGAAACACGCCCACCTTCCGTCTTTGATCCAATATGTTCCAAACTTGTGAGTAGACGATGTTGGGCTGTTGTCTCCAAATAGAACGGTCTCACCTACGTTGTCACCGAGAACTGCCATGACAGGTCGAAGGCACGGGTAGAAGTATGGAAGGTAGTCGTATTCCTCAATAGACGTTCCTTGTTCACTTGCAAATATTGCCTGCAAAATAAGAGTGAATTAGTCTTTATATTCACTCCAGCAAATCAGAAATGAAAACGATGAATTCTTCATTTTGAGAGGTCGTTAATGCAAATAAATTGGTAGAGATGACATGTTTGATTCAGTTCATGATCTCTACAAAAGAACTTGTATATAGGACAACATCAAATACCTTAACAGCCTGTTCAGCAGATTTGCGTGCATGATCAACATGCTCAACTCTTCTCAGCTCATTGAATAATTTCAAGGAAATGTAGCAACATCACCCACGCATATACATCAGGACTACTTGTCTTGAAGAAAGCATCAGTCTGCAAGCAAATGGCCATAATTAAGTGCCTTAATTGTGATAAATATATACCCAAAAATCTGACACTCTCAAATGAAACTTTGAATTCAATTCATGATTTAGAAACAGAAAAATGAAGGCTGGTGTTGTTAGAATAAAGATATGAAACTTTATACCAATCTTCAAGACATAAACTATACAGGTTAACAAAGGTTCCAGGATGAAGCTTTAAGAAATAAATTACTTGAGGAAAATTTCACAACTCAAAATCATAATCGCGATCATTTACTCCATGCACTGGTCTTCATATCACCAAATTTGCGAGAAACTAGTTTTAAAAAATCATGCACAAACGCCTTCAATAAGCATGTGAGTGATGCAAGCGCCATAGGGAAAATGGGTCAGAATTTAAAGTGGACAAGTTATGATACTGAAGTCACACATTACCTCCCTTTTCTTCTTCAACCTGGCCTTAACTAGAGTTGTAAGGGGCCTTCCACCTACACCAACAACAACAATATCGGCTTCAGAACCCTGCCATCTTTGAGTTTTACATCTACAACCTGAAAGCGGAGTAATATCCATGTTACAATCTGAGTCTGAGATTTGTTGAAAGATAAATAATCAAATAGAAGGTTTGGTCAACCTCTCCATTTTCATTCTTCCCAAACCCAACAGCTACGGTGCCCTTGATGATGTCAATCCCTTTTGCATAGTAGCTCTCATAGAAGGAAGCTATGCACGCAGTGAATAGTCTAGGCACTGAAATATATGTTTAAGGAGGGTCATATATGGCGTACACGGGCATGTTAAAAATATGTAGCATTCATAAACCAATAAATCAACTTATGAAATGGGAAATTTATGAGATTTGACTTACTGCACCAAGGTTCCGGGTAAACCATGCAGACATCAATGTTATTCATTCTCAGAGCACTAGCTCCAAACCTATGTATCCACCACCAACAATCAAAGCTTTCCATTTTCTTTGTTTTATTGCTTCAACAAGTTTATCGGCATCTTCAATCTCTCTCAAATAAAAGATATTTTGGCATCAGCACCTTCTACACCAAAGTCCGTCAACCTAATAACCTGGCAACAGTAATACACGAATCAGAAACTGCTGGCTGCTATATGTAGGGAGACCAAAAGAAAAGAAAGAAAAGAAAAGAAAAGAAAAGAAAAGAAAAGAAATAGTTCCATAAGATGTCACTTAACAGTAGAGCCAGTTGCTACGATCAAAATCTGATATTTAAAAGTTTCGCCTGCTGCAGTGATAAGTGTCTTTGAAGCAAGATCTGCCTTGACTATTTCGTGTTGAGGATCAAAGATATCCCTGAAACTCATTGAGATAAACGCACATAAGGGTTCTCACAAATCACAATCTGCTAATAGTAACATGGAAGAATTCCAACTAATGAATGCGATTCAGAACATGTCCCATTGCTGCAGCTACTTTTGAAGATAAACGATGGAGAAGACATACTACCTTTCTCAGTGTACCACTCGGCAGGAGCCTCTCCTCCACTTCCAACACACGTGGAAACCTGGGAGTCTGGCAGTTCCTGGAGATTATGCAATCCACAATTAGATCAGCTTGACGTCAGGCATATAAGACAATCTCAGATGCAATGCTAATATCATTAAAATACATTTCTGAAACATGACAATGGCACGGAATGAATTTTGAGCATACAGCACAAGGACATTTTTGAGATAATGTACATGGCAGTCAACAACCATGAAAGTCTCCAAAATCTAGAGATTAGATGTCACTGTTTTCTGTGATACAGCTAGAATTAGTTATTAAAGAAAGATTAAGATGAAACAACTCACCCTCAGGGAACAGGTATGCCTTACTAAGGGCTGGGCGTTCATAAGGAGCCACCTGAACCATCACAAGCACATCAATTTAAACATACAGACAGAAAATAAATATTTGATACAAGGAAACCAGGATTCCCAGCATGCATAAAATACAACAAAGAGATATGTTGAAGTTTAGGAAAGATAGACATATCAAATATTAGCCAAGATGCCTACCTAAAAGTATTATAAAGTTTTACACACCCATTGCTTATTAGTATTTTCCACTATTCCTTATATATAAAAGTTATTTCGTAATTATTTAAGAGGAGTTATTTCGTAATTATTTAAGAGGAAATCTATATATTGTACTCAGTTCATACTTCAGTTCTCTCTTGATCCAGAAACTAACAACTAGGAAAGATATAATTATAGAGACTGAAAGTGGATGAAATATAATAGAAGAAAGATACAGGGCAACTTGGATTGAGTATTTCAACTACTTCTGTTCTCAATCAATTTCTAGAGAGATTAATGTGATTAAAACAAAAGCAACATCCATTTATATAAGCCCCATGTATCAATATCCATTTCAGCTGTTACATGATACAGTGCAGTTAAGTTGATCCTGATAAAGAGATTATACCAAAATAGAAACAGTGTGAAGACTAGCATTAATTAGTGAGTGAGAGTAATATTAGAACAGCTAATTAAGATGTGTAGACTAGAAGAAAGCAGGACCGATGCACAGAAACTGATAAATATATGGTTGGATTGAACATGAGGCTAATCGAGTACATTCCCAACTAAGAATTGATATATGACAAGCTCATCTCTTTGTTGAAGCCATAGAAAACTTTGTCGCTAAAATGGCGTTAAGGAACCTCATCTAGGAGAAGTTCAACAAATAAACAAATGTTCTCAGGCAAACAGATTTAGGTGCATACCGCCTCTTTGGAAATGATGGTCAGTTCACCGGGTTTAACTCCCTTGGCGAACTCCCGAGCAGCATATCCCTGCGACCACAGCCAAATTTATATTCATACACTATACATCAGCTCAAGTTTAACTGGTGTAATAATTTCTACTTCTTGACTTCATATACACCAAAACACATAGAAACGGAAAGCCTTCGGATTGTGAATGAAGAGTAGATCTAGTAAACTCTTTTAAGTTCTATAATATCCAAAAAGAAAAAAGTAATGGGGCTGGCACAACTCGAACTTCACAATCGGGAATCAGCAATGAATTCATTTCAGCATCACAAGCGCTAATCGATCTCCGGAGACAAAGTCGAACATAATGTCAATCAACTAAACTACATGTCCAAAAGTTACGTCGAATATTAGTTGATCAAGTGATCTAAAAGAAATACTCACGGCAGCGACGCCACCACCGACGATCACGTATCTGAATGACCTCTCTGCCATAGACCGGTGATCGATTATCGAGAAGAATCTGTTGGAGAGTATTTCGGCGGAGAGACGAAATCGGAACGCTTTTTCGTTTCAGTTGTGGGATTTAGGTGCGAAATGTGGGAAGGTTCATTACGATGTTATATAAATAAAGGTGGATTTGTGATTTTTATTGGTTCATGATTGAAACGAAAACGTTAAGGAAGTCAACGTGATTTTAATACGTGTCAGCATGTGAACCGTTAGATTAGATGACCGTGCAGCGTCAATTGGGTTTTACCAAATAAGGAATAGACAGGAGTCTTTGCATAACTTGTCCGAAATTTCCAGCCATCAACATTTTATTTAATTCAGAATAAAGTGGTCGCTATCTTCATGCATATTAGTTAAATTTAAATTATGTAATATTTTGTAAATCAAATAGGATGGGTAATCTATTTGAAAAATTACTCACAACTATATAGAATTGATAAATTATATTTAGAAAATCAGTATAGATTAATTCGTAGAAAGATCGGATAAGACCGATAAATCACATTTGAAACATAGCCTACAAATGGACAACTTTGAACCTGAAAGAATGATGTAAAATGGTTAAATGAATAAAAAATAGTGAGTTATATTTTTGAAGAGATGAATACTTTTAAAAATAAAATGGGCCAAACCTTGGACAATTCAAAAAAAATAGACTACAAATTCGATGAATGAGAGTATTACTTAAAATTGTGGAAAGATTGAAGGATTTGACATTAGATAATGCTACACGAACCAACATAACTATTGAAAGTTTAACTATAAAATCGAGTTTATGATTCAAGACGATGATTAAGATAATTATTTTAAACAACTTCGATAAATTTAAAATCTGATTTATGTGTTTCGTATAATTTAAATTATATAACATCTTATTGTAATTTGCTAGCCGATGTCGTTAGGGGGAAAGGAGAAATATCAATTTTTGATTATTTATTTATCTGTATATTAAATTCAGGCAAAGTCGTTAGGGACATAAAATATCCCAAATGGGCCCGTAAATCATGTAGCCGTGTGAAAGGATATTTTGATATTGTTGCAATGAAAATGCGCACCAATAAGTCGACTAGCCTCAGTAGAATTAATTCAAAAATTCCATAGAGAATTGGCTGCTTTTGACTCATCATTTGACGATGCTGACGTCATATTTAGTAGTTGCAAATTTGCATTAAAGATCCTAGAAAACGCTTGAAATACAATAAGTCAAATATCAATAAATAATGACAATTTGTAATTGTTTGTATTTAAAGGTGAATCCAACCAAAATCCAACTTTTTTATCACCATGTAAATGTCATATCAATTTTTAAAATTTACCATTTTTTATATTTCTCTATATACTTAGAAAACAATTTTTATGGATCTCATTAAAATATATACACAACTATATATATATATACACAATTTTAATTTATAATATTATTAATATGTAACTAATTTGATTATATATTTAATTTTAAACTTATAAATTTTAACAATTTAATTAAAAGATAAAATAATTTAAAGTAAAATAAAACTAACATATTATATTAATAAAATTGAAATGACAAAGTAAATACTATTACTATAAAATAAAACTAGAAAAATATAATTAAATAATAAAAATACATAATATTTCACTACAATGATGTGTATTTTCTACCAAGTATGCTCAATTAATTTGAGAAGAATAGCCTTTGGAATGAAAAGAAAGAAATGTAAAAGAAATTATTTTGGCAGCTTTTCTACAAAAAAAAAAAACAACTTTAATGTTGCAAAGTTGAGAATTCAGTCAGCATTCTACCATGTCAAAAGTTGGAAGAAGCCAACTTTTTCAATTGGAAAAGTTGGCATTGGAGCCACTCTTGTGTTGGATTAAAAAACACATAGTAAATTTTAAAATTGAATCACTTCTTCATTGTAGTTTCCAGTAGATAAATGATGCATGAAAATAGAATTTGTATATTGTATTTATTACCTTACAACCAATATATCTTAAATAATTTAGCACGCTTCATGCCAATAAATCGAGGCATATATGCATTTCCGAATTTTGAATCATGATGAGCCAGCTAATTTAAAGTCAAATTTATATACGAACCAAATAATTTAATCATGCGACACCTAAGTAATCAAAATCTTTCAAATAGTAGTTCAAGTTGTATATAGACATAATCATTTTAATGGTGAGTAGCTCGTAGCCACATCCAACTTTCAACCATATATTTTCGGCCGAAGCCGGTTATAAAACTTGCCGTTCGCAGTTTATATTTGGGCCTCCTCCAAAAAAAAGTTTTACATTTGGGCATAATGTCAAACTCGTAGGCCCACTATCGGATTCATTGATCTTCCATACTAACTTGTTTGGTAGTTAAGAATAGGAAAATATACAATTTTAGCTTAATAAATTAACTTAGTAAAATTTTAACCTAACAAATCGGTAATACCTCAACAATCGCTAATGAATTGATTTTGTGATAATTTTAGATCATGGGTGATTTTTGACACAAAAAGCATAATCGGCGAAAAATAACATATAAAATTAAGTCGAAATATCATAGTAAAGGATTTACGAGCTACGTTTATTCCTTCCGATTGTCTTCGATGCAAAAATCACTTAGAGACAAAAATTGTCCCAAAATCAATGTATTATGCTAAAATTGTGTATTTTCTTTAGATTATGTTTGTTATATATTCTTGTACCGTAATAATAAGCTTTTATTTATTTTGAGAAACATCAAGTTATATATTTAGTTTAAAAACGTTCTTTATTATATTTGATTGGTCATTCGATTAGATGTTGAGATTACTATGTCCGCTACACTCATTTTTTAAAATGAATAACATCCAGCATTTTGTCCTTTGATAAGATATGATGTCCTTTCCCATGAACATATGGTAAAGAATCGATGTGATAACGTGACAAACTCGTTAAATGTCAAAATTTGTAAGAATTGATATATTATAAGTTTAGGGGATCTTATGTTAGCAATACTGTTTACATTTCAAAATTGTAGACAAATTAAGATTCAAATTTGAAGTTTGATCTGTCCTATAAATTTTAATTCATGAAGGCCTCCATGAATTAGTGTTTAAGTTTATAATATTGTCGACCTCTCGCATTCACCAAACAATATCTAAAACCGATAAGATATCAATGTGCATACTATTATTGAATTGGCATCTCTATATCTGGGAATTAGGATTACAAATTGTTCTTTTCTAGGTACGGGTAATAATATCAAAATATTGTGGTCCTTTTTATAGTATTTACTTAAAAGTTGATACATCTCAAATAAAGACCTCGATGACATATATCATACCATTCACCTTCTAAGAACAAAATATTGCACGAAAGGGACTGTTCTGCTTTCGGCTGTTGACTCCAGAATCAACAATATTTAATTCAATTACCTACTCGGGCGCATTTTATACTTCAATCTGTATAACTGTTCTATTCAAATATTAACTTTATCTCTTAATAAGTATTATATTTTAGAATTATTATTATAAAAATATCAAAATTTGTATTTTATACCTTTTTCTTAATGTAAGTTTGTTATTTGTTTGATTTTATACACTATTTAAGAATAAAATATTAAGTTTATCTATTTGATTAGTATACAATTTTTACAACAGGTGATACTTATTTTTGGACGCATAAAGTATATTCGAAATTAAAATTATGTGAGAATTTTAAAAGAAGGCGCCAAAAGCATAGTCAATCATTTTATTTTATTATATAGACCAATTAAGTGCTTAAAGGGGACCAACCGAGACTATGACAACAAACCTACGTGACTAAAAGTTATTGTTGACCCACTAATGGAATCATATAGCCATGTTTATGCCACATTTGCATTTGCGCAACTTCACGTTAACTTTTCTATTAATATACCGTTGAAAAGCACAATCGAAATGATAAACCAATAAGTGATATACATACGCAAAGAATAATTGAAGATGATTTCTTATCTATGAAATTTGAAAAACAATCACCATTAGTGGTAAAATGACTCGTACATTACCTAATTTTTAGCGCAACAATGCGGAATATAATTAAGCAATTAATACGGCATCATTGATGTTAAACTGTATCGTCAAAAGCTCTACATAAGGGTGGTTTATTTTGAGCGGTGAAATAGATGATAAAATATAGGATTGAGTTTTTGAAATATGAGATGATCAAATAAGTTCAATATTTAGATCCATTAAAGTAAATGATAGATATTATGAATTTAAGATTCAAATGATATTTTGATTGGATCCCAAACTAATTAAAAGATTTCTAAAGATTACATCGATGATTAACCATTTTGATACATTGTTTGTAGTTGCTCATATGTTGAGGAGCTGAACTTTGCTTAGATAAGTCTTATGATGGAGAAAGTGAATACATCGAGTAAGGGACCACTCGAAGGGCCCAATTAACTCATCGATGATCAACTGATACAATCAAGTCAAAGCATCAAAAGACCAAACAAAATGTCGAAAATCTAAAAACTTGATAGAATTTGGAAAGAGTTGTGAGAAACGACTCTCGGTAAACATGAATTGTCATGCAAGCTCATAATTACTAGCATCAACAAGTATGAATCAAGCGAAAAAAGTCGAGCCGAAGGACTCGGACGCTAAAGCATGAAGATATGAAGTAGGCGTGATCGCGTATGAGATGCAATGAACTCGTGGCTGGATCTTGCTAGGTCCGATCCGATCCAAATTTTTACTTGGATCCGGATCCGGTCAGATCTATTGGGTCCAAAAAATTAGATCCGACCAAGATCCATAAGATCCGTAGAGTTAGGGTGCAGGGATCCATGTTTTCTTCTAAAATAAATCATAAATCAACTATAATTCATAAATAATAATAATAATTTAAATACATATAACACTATAATAATTATTTAGAAATTCGCAATCATTACTATACAAGAATATGTTAGTTATAAATTTACTTTTGCTTTCATGACAACAAATAATATTCAATAGTAATAGATACACATATCTTAACAAATAGACCACCGATATAAAATTTCCTCAAATACAAGGTAAAGTTTCTAATATTATTGACTAGATCTAATTACGTAGCTAGTTTATCTAACCCGACTAAAAAGAAAAATAATATAATACACTTATAAATATAAATAAAATTATATATAATATATATATGGATCCATGGGTGGTTGGATCGGATTCGGATTTCAAAATCGGATCTAGATCCAATCCAGTTAAAAGAATGGTCGGGATCCGATCCAGATCGTTGGATCCTATTTTTTGAGATCTGATCTGAAAATGGATGCAGTGCGCATCGGACCGGATCCGAGGATCCACCGCCATCCCAGTGTATGGTAGCTCTACTGAGCACAATTCAAAAGAAGTCGATGGAGTCAACACGAGATCAAGCGTGGACTCGGTGAAGGCGGATCGGCTAGTGAAGAATAGTCGAATGTTGGGATCATCTATCGACTCAGCGATATGAAGCGAAGACAAGTTCAACGATCGTATTGCTCATATGGAGTTTACATTTCAAACAAGTATTTTTACAACTAGTTTGAAATTCAAATCTCTATAAATACAATATTTCTCTTGGAAAAAAGGTTAAGTGGGTTAAGTGTAGAGTCGAGCAATAAGTCCAGTCTTCACACATCTAACTTGCACTCACTACAAATATATGATTGAGTTTAACAAGTGAGCCTAATCTTAACATAGTTCTTTAGTATAAAGACTCACTTGAATAGTTGGAAAATGAACCAAACCCAAGCATGTGTTGTACAAATAGATGTTGGTTTAAGCGAAATAAGCAATAAGGAATAGTTGTTTGAAAGCGATAGAAAGCCAATAATTTAGAAGTAAAGTGAGATGTCACTCGAGAAAATGGGTGAGAAAGCGAGATGAGAGGTCATGCTTGATAACTCGGGAATCTGATGTGTTCGACAATCGTTTTCTTTGAAGTATAAAACAATGAATTCATAAAGGTAATTCAATTGTTCAACGAGTTCGTGGATACATGAAAAGTTTATTCGAGCCGTTAAATTTTGTATCGTTTACTTTTTGTCTTGTTGATTTGTTTTGTTTTGCATATCTCACTATCAACACTTCATCAACTGACATATACTTAATTTGTTAGACTTGCATCAATATGACTTTGCTTATATCTGATTTATATTATGTCTTGTCCAAAATGTTTCTCATTACGAATTAGTCTTTCAATTCCATCATATTCTACACACATCAAGTCAGATTATTGTCTCACAAATTGTTTTCTCACTGACCACTAATTATCAATGAGATCGTAAGATAAGATGGTTACACTAAGTTAGGTTGCAGAAAACTTATAAATTCGAAAAGTCTTTGTCAAGTCTATTCTTCCCACCCTATATATCTTACACGCTCAACCTCATAATAAATTAAATTAAATTATTTTTATTTATTGCTTCTATCACTCAAAGTTGATGCCCCTACAGTTGTTGATTAATCATATCAGTGATGTTACTTCAAATTAAACTTTTATCCTTTGCATACATTTTCGTGGTCTACTGTCATCATACAAATCAATATCATGACCACATTCGTATATTAGATTCAGATGTTAATTGTGATGAATAAATATTTGAATCGTAGAGGTTTGTAACAAAATAAACTGAGATTGTAAAAGTAACACAGCTGGAGGAGTTCCATTCTTAGTTCTTACAATATTCATGTGACTAACACGTTAGATGTAGTAAACACATACAAAATAATTACAAAATGAAAGTTCAAAATGATGCACATGTTGGTATTTGGTAAAAGTTGCGATTAATGCTGTGTACTGAGTAGGCATAAGCCATAAATTTTACTCATTTAAGGATGTGTCAAGAAAACAGAATGCTGAAGATCACACCTTTGCCATAGAATGCATCAACTGCACCTCTAACATTTCTAAACACCAAAATTTGGGTGTGTGTGTGTTTGGCTAGTGGTAGATGGTTAATGCCTAAGACCAAGGTCTCGGGTTTGAGTCATACGTGTGCCTTTTAAAATTTCGATTAATTAAGACAAAAAAAAAATAAAAATTGGATAGGCAAAAATAAAAATGAAATTAATGTTTATCGTTAATGTTAGTAGCGGCAACTTTTCTTTTCTTTTCTTTTTTTTTTAATTTGGAAATTTAAACCGTGTTACCTTAAAACTCACAGTCCTACCGCCAGTTGTCTGAGCAAGAAGATTAAAGGAGGTTGGAATTATTCCGTCACCGTCAACATCAAATTAAAGTGGTAAAATGTACAAATTCATATGTTTGAGGCAGAAACATATATTCGTGGTAATAGTAAACTGCACAAATACCTGAAAGAGACAATTCTTATATAGGAGCCAAGCCATGAACTATATTTGTCCGACACATCACACATGGATGGTAATGATTTGATTGCATATTTATAGACACATGTCTTTAATTAAGCATTATTATAGGCATAATGTTAGTTTTCAAAAGACATATTTAATTCAGCCAAAGAAATAAAATTATGTTCATCAAGATTAACTGATGTGGCAGATCGAAAAATTACTTTGATTTGATTTCAAGTCCCAGTATCACATATAAACTGACAGACTAAGTTTAAATATATAGGAAAAACATATAAGCTTGACAAGTTAACCTAACTCATTCATATTGCTTAGTTTTTGGATTTGAGTGGATGATTAGTAATAGAGATTGAATCAATGCGTCTTCCACGTCAGCTGGTTACGATAGGACATCTATAATTCGCTATGATACAAATTATTATTATTATTTTGCCAAAAATAAAATAGCTTTATAAGGGGAAGTGGTGAGACTGAGAGCATGTCAATTAATTAAATATGACTATTGTAGAGAGCATGGTACTAAATTATTGCCATTTGTCACCAATTAACCGCCCATCACCATACCTATGAAAAATGTGTGAAAAATTAATTATATATTGTCGGTTTTTGGAGCTAATCCATGGAAGCTTATGCATCTAAATGAAGTTGTATCATTGTTTGCTGAACAGAGCGTTATATCATATGTAAAATGCTATATTCCGAACTATCGTCATTTTTAAAATTCTATTATACTCTATCAATTTGGACTAATTATTACCCAAATTATAGAAAACTATACAAATCTATCCCTAGATAAAATTCTGGATATCTGAAAGCTGATAAGAATCATCGTGAATTTCAACCATGACCACAAAAATTCATGTTCGAGGATTTTGGACAACTGGTTTTAGTATACATCAAATTTCTGATGATCTTTTCGAATTTCAGGTGCCTTATTATTTTTTCAAGGTAGATTTTTCTAGTTTTTAGTTTATGTACTAATTAATTAAAGATGATAGCTTAGATAAAATTTAAAATAGTAATAATTAAAAATATATGTAACTACTTGGCCTAAAATAAATAAAAGTTAGTCCCTTTGGGACAACACAGTGGTAAAATGGATTCATATGGTCAAAAGGTCAAATGTCCGAATCTCACTAATCCCTCTATGAGTCTGAGCATGTCACATCTAATTTTTCAAGTGTGATTTATTTGTCATGTATGATTTACATAATATTGTATAAGAAAGTGATATTTACTTAATGTGCACCAAAGATAACGATGGTGGATTTTTCATGAATTAAAAACATAAAAAAAAAAAAAAAAAAGTTAAGGTGAAAACTGTAGCTTTTAAGACTTGAATGTTTCTATTTCCTGTCCTCTTATCATTAATGTAAAAGACCCATTAACAGGGGAGGCCCAACACCTACGAGGTGCTTTATTGTTGGCCTTTAATTAGGCGCATGTCTTGCGTGCCATATGTCTATGACAATGATATCAAATGTACGATTTATTTAAGTATGATTATTATAGCGTGTACACTGTGAAGTAGTGGGTCGGGCCGTCCGGTCGGGCTTTTATATTTTCTGATCGGGTCGGGTTGGATTCGTTCGAAATTTGTAGACCTAAAAATATGAAGTTCAAACCAACCCCATGAAATTTTCGAATTAGACGAGCTTTTCTAATTTTTAATATATAAAATTAATATTTGTAATCATAAAAATAAATAATTATATAAAATATAAATTTATTATTAAAAATTATAGATATTTATATTAAAGAATATTATAAATATATATATTTAATAGAATATCGGATGAGCTTTTTTAGTCCAAAATCCTGGCTTTTGGTCCAGTTTCAGAGGGCTTAGGTTTTTTCAAGCGAGCTTTTAAGCCCGATTTTTTCAGCATTTCTTTTAAAGTCCAAACCCCAAATACACGGACATGTTTTTCGGATCGGACTCATTTTGTCGGTTCTAATCATTATACACGTTTCATAAATGGTAAGTTCTTTTAAAATAAAATCAAAATTGAAAAAAAATATGTCCTTGGTTCCGAAAATTTTCTATGGAAAAGGGTAAAGCGCTATGATTATAATTAAAACTTTCATGATGGTATTCTATATATCAAGAATATCATAATAACGTAAAATTATCTTTGTTGCAGCTCTCCATCAATAACGGTGGCAGTAGATCTTTTCTACATATTCAAATCTATTTTTAGGATTTAAATTTTTAAACAATAAAATATGATGAATCTAGATCAGATTTAAATCCTTCAATTATATCTCCGATCTGAATTTTGATTTTGATATCTGAATCCAACTCAAATTCGATCCACAAATTCATTCACTTTATAATATATATATATATATATTATAATTTAATTCCTAACCCAAACCCCTATTCCCTCCTTCCAAAATTATCGTCTGTGAAATCAGAGAAGACCGCAACGCCGCTTCTTCCTCAAATTTTCGGCGACTTGTCACCACACCACCACCCCTCACCGGCGGCTTCTCCTCTCGCCAAGATACCCGTTCTCCTCTGAACCCAACGGACATTCAGACAACAGCCCTCCTTTTCACTGTCTTGAAAACTGATGAACAACCCAGCTGCCACCAAGTCGCACAATGCTTGTCGCACCGTCTGACGGCGAATCGCACATCTCCGGAGGTTAGAGAGGAAAACGACAGGAAGGTGGGAGATTAAACTATTTCATGGTGCATGAAGCTTTAGATATATATGGATGATCGTAAGCAATCAAATCCCTATCTTTGTTGGCATCTCACAATCCATCGAATAAGCAACATTTTATATATATTTGAAGTTAATCCAATCTTTTCCACGACCCAATATAAATCTCGGCCCGGCCCAACGTCAACTGCCCCGACTCCGATACCATATTGTCATACTTAAAAGCCCCTTAAATCTCGGCCCAACATCGAAGGAGCCATGGAAATCGACGAGGACGCTCCCTCGCTCAATCACTCAAGCGGATCAAAAAACCCGCTCCGAATAAGCAACAGACGCAGGCCCGGCCCGAAGATCCTGCTCCGCCATCCCAAGATATTCAGCCCGCCCAATTGCCTCCCGCCGATGAGCACTCCACCGCCAACGTTCCGCCGAAATTTCTAGTTTCTGAATTCGACTATTCCGTCGAGAATCACTTCAAAGCCGTCGATGCGATCTCCAGACTCTGTGGATATGCTGAAACACTGGACGTTAATGAAGCGGAGACTAAGCGATTGTCCAATTCTATAAATTTCTTGAGGTATCAGAGTAATTCTAGTTTCTTTTTTTTTGGTTTTCGGAATAATTAGCTAATATCTTCTTTGTTATACTGTTAACGGTCGGTGACTTTGGTAATTCCAATACAGACATTGGAGAGATTTTAATTATAAGCCGCGAACTGTGAGGTTTGCTTCTCAGCATAATTCGGAGAAGAAAGAAATTATAGGCGAGGTCACCTTACCACAATTTTCAGCTGCAGCGGTTCCTGAGGTACTTCTGCACTTAAGTTCTTCTGTAAAAAAGTGATTTTTTTTTTATATAATTCTCAATGTTTTGTTGTAAATTATTCAAATTGAGTTGTCTGTTTCTAATCCTGCAGAAGGAGATTCGGAATGTGAGTGAAGTTGGCGTGAAACATATGTAAGCTATCCTGGAATTAGCTTGTGTGATATTATTATCTATTTAGTTACTATTGATTTCTTATATCTTTCAGCAAAGATTTTGTAATGCATGTGGGAGGTGCAGTCTGGGCGTTAGATTGGTGCCCTAGAGTTGATCGGAATCCTGATAATCACATTAAGTCTGAGGTATTATCATGAATGCAACTTGACTTCTACCTTGCATCTCTTCTTCTTATTCATGTATTTCCTTCATGCCTCAAGAAAAATTTAGCTTGTAACAATGGAAAAGGGCATATCTGAAATAGATTTACTGGGAATGAACTGATAATACAAACTAATGAACTTTGTGAAGATCTGACTTAGAACTTGGGTTGAAGTTCTTCGATCTGGATAATTGTTTGTTTACAAACAATTGTATTACTGATACTGTTCTTGATTTCTTCCCTTCCAAACTTTGATTTGGTAGTTTGTCGCTGTTGCTGCACATCCTCCTGATTCTTCATATCACAAGATTGGTGCCACTTTAACTGGAAGAGGAGTCATCCAGATTTGGTGTTTCTTGACTATCTATGTGAAGGATGTACCTTCTCAAGGGAAGAAAAAAACAAGACCAGTTTCCAAGAGAAAGGAAACGGGCAAAGCTAAAGACCTAAATCTCGTTAAAAGGCCAAGAGGAAGACCAAGAAAGAAACCTCTTAGTGACACTGTGGAGAAGATAGATACTGATAACCAGCATGTTCAACCTCTTGCTATTGAATACCCAACGGGATCACCGGGACTAAATCCTTCGGAAGGAACTTCTGGAAATGCCGATAAATCCGAAGACTGTGTAAGAATAGATAAAGACTCTGACAGTGGAGTACATCCTAATACACTATTGTTAACTGGTCCTAAAGGCAGAGGAAATAAAAGGAAAGTGGGACAAGAAAACGATATTCAAAATAACAGCTTGCACGTCCTCAGGCATTGTCAGCAAGGACAACCACCACTTGTGGATCCACTAACATTAGCAAGCTCCACTTTATATTCTGAGAGACCAGATGAGGATATAACTTCCATAAGTTCTTCCGCGAACTCCATCCCAGTTGATATTGCATTGCCTAGAATGATGTTGTGTTTAGCTCACAACGGGAAGGTTGTGTGGGATGTAAAGTGGCGACCAGTCAGTGCTTGCTTATCTGAATCCACAAATATATTGGGTTATCTTGCTGTATTACTCGGAAGTGGTGCTCTCGAAGTGTAAGATTTATCCTTGGTGTTTTGCTTCCTTTCTGTTTTGATGTTGCATCCAGATTTGGTTGCTTATCTTTGTTAATTCTTAGTTATAATCTGATCATAAGTGTGACGTGTGAGACGTCAAATGGTTATAACTATTATTACATATGTGAACTTTACTCTTGATGTCAAGAAAATCTTCTTTAATAAGATGATCCTATGTACTTAGCTGAATCAAAAGAAACAAATTCTTTTAGAAAATTAATCTGAATTGTTGCATATCCCTTCTTCCATGTCTGGTACCTTAAAATTTCTGCAATGCTTATTCTGATGCTGAATATGGCATGCAGGTGGAGGTCCTTTGCCTCATGCAGTGAAACTTGTATATCCTCGTTTCCAGGAGCATATTGATCCCCGCTTCATCAAATTGCAGCCAGTTTTAAGTCTTCAATGTTAAAGTGTGGTAATAGGCAAAGGTAATTTAACAGCAGCTATTGATTTAGCCCTCAATTGACTTCTCTAAGCTCCACCTCTAAAAGTACTGAACTGTAAGTCTGTAATAATAGCAGGAATAGTCCCTACTGAAAATCATTTTCCACCAAGTTTCCTGTCTAGATTTATTACATACTTTGTATAGATTCTTGTAGATATCTTCACCATCTTTCTCTATTTTGTACTTTTGGGTTCCATGATTTCCTATCCATTTATCAAAATACCATGAGTGTGTTTAACTTATTTTGCGACTTTAATTATTAAGGTAAATTTTGTTAACTTTCTGCTCTAGAAGTAGTGATTGGAAGATCGCTGTAACATCTCATTATAAATCACTTTATTCAGCCTGCCATTTGAAAAACTATTATTTAGCATATTTAGCATGCATAGCCCTGCTTTGGACATCCAAGAAAAGAAATACCATGTGTGGATAGAAAGAGTTTATATTGAACTCTCACGGTTGTGGATATCTTTCTGGTACATAATGAAGCCCTCGTGTTGCAGTATCCTCTTTTTAAATTTGAACTGTCTGAAGGATTTATAGTTTCTCTCATTAATTAGATTATGAGTTCATGTACATTACAGTTTCCCTATGTAATTACTTATTGACTCTGACTTGTATCTTGCCACTCCTTTGGTAACAGCATTCCCCTAACGGTCGAGTGGTCTGTCTCATCTCCACACGATATGATTGCGGCTGGGTGTCACGATGGAGTGGTAATTTGCTTTATGTCCTTTTCAATCTCATATTGATGAAAAGCAGGGTTCTGGGACCAACAATAGTAATTACTTTTTTATTTTTTCCTAAACTCCACTTGTTAAATTAGTTTTGTACAATGGTTTCCTGCAAAATATATAGTTTTCTTGTGGTTACTTTCACCTGCTTCTTAGGATTGTAAACCATTCTTTCATCTACAAATGCAGGTTGCAATATGGAAGTTCTCTGTCAGTGATTCATTAACAGGTAGTGAAGTTGAATCCAATCCTCTTTGATGCATGTTTGCATTATCTTGGTTTTAAAACCTTTGTGTTCTAATTTAAATGGTTTTCAAAACACTTTTCGAGGATAGTGACCGTGGCTGTCTTCTTTTCTTCAGAATCCAGACCTTTGGTTTACATCAATGCAGACACAGGTCCTATTAGAACACTGGCTTGGGCACCAATCCAAAGGTTAGTAATACTACAAGAGTTAATATCCCTTTTTCTTTCCAGTTAAGTCGATGGAATGCCATCTTTTTCCTCACCATTAGTTGGTGATTTCCTGATTCCTTGCTTATTATATGGTTTACTGTAGTTACCCTAAATTATTTCTATTTAGTTGCATTCTTTTATTTCAATTTTTTTAATTTACTGACTATAATAACTTCCTAGGATGTTAAGAAGTAGAATTTAACCAAATTTTGTTCTTACAAGCACTTGTATTTTTTTCATGAGTTTCTTTGTTTGCTTAATTTCCTTTACCAGAACTTCATCCTCACAGTATGCAGTCTCGGATTAGTTTGCGAACTCTCTGTAAGAGCTGTGATTGCATATACTCTTAGGCATCGGAATTAAACTATGCCCAAAGACTGTAATCTGCAAAAGACTCAAATAATCTTCATAGAGGTTTCAATATTAAAATTAGAATCAAAAGCACAATCTACTTAGATTTCTTGTTCTGGATGACCTTTTATTAATAATTAGGGGAAACTTGCATCTGATCAATGTTGTAGCATATAATGTCGCATCTGTTTGTAATACCTGAAGGATTGAAATTGGTAGTGCAGCTCAAAAGTTTTTCTCAGTCTGATAATTGGATAAAACGGTAAGTCTTTTTAGAATATTATTATGTAAAAAATGAGCAAATTGCTTTAGTGTCTCTGCGATTTTGGTTAATACATGTTGTATTAGTTCTTCAATTATCACTTAAATGGTTCTGTATATAAAATATGCAGTAATCATGAGGGTGCAAATATAATTGTCACAGCGGGAAGTAAAGGCTTTAAGTTTTGGGACATATGGTAAGCATGTGCCACTCCAATTATATTATTTTATTGATTAATGTTTCACTTTCGAAATTCTAAACTATTTCAGGTTTCAAGAAAATGTCATGAGATAGTTAAAATTAGATGCTTCAACTTAAACAAACTAATGATTATGTCCTGAAATTCAATTCGAGTTTGAGAGTGATGCGGCTAGCTGGATGCTAAAGTGTAACTAAAACGTGTTCGTTTATTCTTCATTTTATTTATTTATTTACCAAAACGTCTAAATTTTGGTTGCACCTCAACAACCAGCGAGCGACATCATGTTTCAGGTACTGAAATTTGAATTTGTGGACATAATTTGTTAGTCTGTTTAAAGTTCGGCATTTAATTTGTGAAAATACAAATTAAATATCCAAATATTTTGAATTTAAAGTGTAATTTACTCTTGTATAAATGTTGATCTTATTGATGAAGGAAGCTTTAACAGAGTTGTGAAAACATTATTGTTTAATGTTTGCATTTTCCTACTTTTATTTCAGTGATCCATTTCGTCCATTGTGGGTTCATCCTTTTCTAGGCACCACTTATGGTTTGGATTGGCTTCAGATCCAAGGTATAGGTTAACCGTCGATGGCACGAATTCTATCTCCGCTTGTATCATATATGAGTTCTCAACGTCTTTTCTGCTTCTAGATGTGTCTACGGAGCCATGGAGGATGGAACAATGTGGTTACTTAGTTTAGAAAGGGCAGCGCCCAATATCCCAGTTGCAGGAAAATGCCACAATGTGGCATCGAAGCATGGGTTCCACAGTTTCCACTGCTCCTCGTTTGCAATATGGAGTCTGCAAGCTTCACGATTGACAGGTTTCTCCTTAAAACCTAATGTATTTCTCTGTCTTCAGATTGCAGGTGTTTGAAACTTTGGAAAATTAGAAATTTAGCATTATTTCTTCTCTTTTTTTTCTTGGGATATAACATTGGTTATCCCTTTTGATGACTTTTGAGTTAGGCATGGTTGCATATTGTGGAGAGGAAGGATCAACTATCTGCTTCCAGGTGAAACATTTCTTTAGTTTACTCGATTTCATCTATTTATTTTGATCATCCCAGGCATTTTAAATGTCGAATTTCTTCAACAATAAGCGATAATCACTTGGTGTTGCAATGTGTTGTTTCGGTTCAAGCAGCCGACGGAGAGGTCACTAAAGGATCCTTCAAGAAATCGGCTACCCCATTATCTCTGTGGATCAATTTTGGAAGAGGGATCTGCCATTGTCGTCGCCAGCCCACTGCCAGACAGTTCATTCCAGATCACGTTTCCCGATATGAAACTGTCTCGGGTTAAAGAACAAGAGAGAAGATCCAAGGAGCAAAGCATCTGCCGGCTGACAGCTGGTGAAGAAATGCCGTCAGCTGGCAGCGAAAAGCTGCAGGGAGGCGAGGAGACGAAACTTCTCCCGACCAAGACAGTGGCGATGCACAGAGTGAGATGGAATGTGAACAAAGGCGGGAGAAGTGGCTTTGCAGTGGAGGAGCTGCTGGTTTGGTTCGCTGTCAGCAGCTTGATTCTTCTACTTTGCATTAATTTCAGCATAACAGTAATTTATTTATAGCCATAAAGTAGTAGAGATGTTTCTCCAAAGAATGTACAGGAACAAATGTAGCTTCTTTGTATTAAATTCAACATAACATCGACAAAGAAAACATTTCTTCAAGTATCGTCCTTTACAATCAAAAGATTAAATAAAGGAGCGTAGCGAATATCCAATTCCTCCACGTGTCGCTACTCTATTCGCTGCTTATTTCTCAGCAATTATACACCTTAATTACCCAACTTCAACTTCCAAATAATTAGGAAACTTTTCTTATCGTACTTTATTTCCACCACTCTAAAATCCTTGTCTAAGCTAAATGTACATACAAAGTCTTGCGCATTACTTGCAATTTACATTCTTTAGTCTCATGTGTTCCTCCTCCGACGTGCCTACCAAATCCTCGGGTTTTCCACGATCCATCTGAAAAAAACACGTCTTCAATAGTTTCATGCGCAGAAACGACTCCGAGAGTGGCAATATCACTTACCTGGCAAGTCCTAGGAGGGTCGAGATTGGCCAGGCTGTCGGGCGGGGCTGAACAGCCGATAGCAGCTGCACTCATAGTTTGCACTGGATTATTATAAGCCTCTGCCCTCATGTGTTGGTCTTCGGTCAGCCTAGAGTCCGAGCACGAACACTTGACACAGTAATGGCAACCATGTGATGGGGACTACAAACAATGGCGTTATCATGGAGTGTTCGTGGCATCGGGAATAGCAACGGATGAGGATGAGACACTGCCTCGGATGAGTTTGGGTCTTCTTCCATATCTCCTATAGCAACCCTCTTCGCTTCAGCTAATGGGGAATGCATTTTGAACAACCAGATAGATAGATAGATAGAAAGATCGAGATGGATTGTTGTCTTGCCGGTGATTCATTTCTTCCTTTTAGAGAATTGAAATCCTCTACCATCAGCTCCTTTTGCTTTTCACCAGAATTTATTGATCCAAGTGAAAAAATGTAGCTTCTAGCAATTAAAAGAGGAAACTCCACGAGAGAAACAGGAAAGCAAGAAATGTTAACATGCCTTCTTCAAGTTCTCCTTCTCTTCCAACTCATCGGCTGCTTTCTTGTTTAAATCCAGATGCATGGCCTGTTCAAAAATAGCAATTAAGAAAATAAATTCTTAACAACCAAATATAAATAATGCAGAACTAATACTACATTAACAAAATGTAAATCAGCTATATCATATCTGTCTTCTTCATACGAAGATCATGACCGGTACCCTCTTCAAAATAGTTATATTTACATAGATTTTTTTATTTTATTTTATTTTGCTATTAGCTATATTTTACATAGATAATTACTTACCTTTTATCCAGAAGATAAATCATCAACTGTTACACATGGCATTCACCAATGTTCCATTTGAAACGTTCCTAAGATAGTTCACAATAAGGCATGAAGCTCATGTTTCCTCCTGAAGTTGATGGTCAGAGGATTGGATTGAAGACTTGTGCTGCACAGGAATATCGTATAGGAGATGCAACTACCAAAGCCTTTGAAAACAATACCAACTGTAGGACTTAAATATTCCAAGAATCTATCCATCAACAAATCGATTTTCAGCCAGGAAACAAGTCCTCAAAAAAGCACCAACGAAAAAGGGAGTTGAAGCAAGAGACATATTCGTCCATTTTCAAAACACATTCTTATCTATCTAACTATAAGTTTGACTAGACTGGAACAGAAAATTATAAAGTCTATAAATTTCGAAATATACTCCTCTAATTATAAAAATTTATAAACTATATTGGGTTTATGTAACAGAAACCACAAATACATGCTTCCGCAATAAAAATAACAAATTATTTATTACAGTAAAATGTGACAGAACCATAAAGTTATACTTTCCCATCTAATGTACATTTACTATAAATAGATAGAAATATCAAAACATTCTCATGTTCACTTCCTGATCTCTTTTTTTCGCTATTTCGTGAAGTCTTTTCTAAAATTAAATTTTTTTGGATGGTGTGGACACATCATTTTGGCATGATCGGACAATTTTGAGGTAAGCATTAGTTACGTACTTAACACGCCCTACTCGTTAGAAGGAAAATGCAATTGTTAATGCAAATAGGAAGAGAGAGATGTCAGCTACAGCGAAGGCTAAGAAAACAAAGGGGTAGAGAAAGAAAGAGGTGGGAGTGGAGAGTCCGTTTCTGGTATTTTATAGATCCTATGCAAAATAAAGAATATAGGATCTTTCATAAAATAAATTGAGTTTATAAATTTGTGTAAAATTCAAATGATTTATAAATAAAAATTATAAAAAACATATACAATTTATTTGACATCTTCTTTATATTTCTATATTTTAACTCTCATTTATAACATAATACAAACAATACAATATCATAAGAAATAATTTTTTTGAATATTTGTAGATACAAAATCATTAATGATCACATCAACATCTATAGTTTCTAACATATTTTGAGCTCAAGTAAAGACTATCTATAAGCAAAATGTAAAAAACTAATACTTTAGACCTTTAAATAGAGATACTTTATAAAATGGGATAATATTTTAGGCCCAAATGAAATCATATATCTATAATCAAAATTAATTTTTGAGGTTCATATATATATATATATATATATATATATATATATAGAATAATAGAAAGGATCAATAAAATTTATTTTTCATAAAACTTAAAAATCAATGCATTTTATGTATAAAGTTACTACACTTCGAAATATTGATGAATGTATTGTATTTTACTAGAACTCAAGAGTGCATTAGTTTATACGTAAAGTGCATTAACTTTGTACACAAAGTACATTGATTTTTAGGTTTTTACAAAAAAATAAGCTTTTATTATAACTCAACCATTAAAGATGAATCAAATGAGAACTCCATCTTTTTTGCTAACTATGCATAAGACATTAAAGATGATGCACATTGGTATAAAGTTGTGTATAGCAAAAAAAATTAAAATTATTTTGTTGTGCAACATTTTTGAAATGTATTCGTTATGTACATGGGAGGGTTCCTGTGAGAATGGAAATAAGTGTAGGAAATAGGAATAGATATGTAAGTCTAGCATATCTTTCATATTTGTGTAGACAATCGAGAATTACATGTTGCACATTAGTTTAGCACATATTTCATCTCTTCATAGCACTTATGATAAATATATTAGTTTAGCATATCTTTCATTCGCATCGTAGCACAGAAGGGTTCTAGTCTTTTGCAGATAATCAGCAGCACACACACAACAAAATTGTAGCACAATCGAAATTAAATCTCAACCATTGATTCGGCCATCAAAGGCCCGATTCATTCCTATTTCTATCAAATTATCCATTCCTACCCGATCCATCTCCTATATATCGTGGGAATGGATAATTAATAAAATAGGAATGAATCTGGCCTGATTCACCGGATCAATGGTTGAGATTTAATTCGATTGTGCTACGCTTTAGTGTGTGTGTGCAGCTGGATTACTGTGCAAGACTAGAACCCTTCTGCGTTACGTTGCAATGAAAGATATGCTAAACTAATATATTTATCATATGTGCTATGAAGAGATGAAATATGCTAAACTAATATGTGCAACATAGTAATTCGATTGTCTTCACAAATATGAAAGATATGCTAGACTTACATATCTATTCCTATTTCCTACACTTATTTTCATTCTCACAGGAACCATCCCCTATATATATATATATTACTATGCCAACTTAAGCATCGAAATAATAATTATAAACAAAGTGATCAACAATGTAGAAACCCTCATTCATAGGCATAGATTAAGCAATATAGTCATAAGGTTTGACGAAGTTAATACAAGAGTAACAAACTACATTACCGAATTCACCATCATGAGACGCAAATTACATTACTAATTAATTGATCTATTTAGACAAATTGATTCATTAATATAGACAACACGATTCACAAACTTGATACACTATGCATCAATTATGAGCCAATTTTTTAGTTCCTAAAAGTTTTTTCTATTGGATGTGAGCAAACATGTTTCCCATAAAAAATCTGGATTCATGTCACATATGTTTATTTTATTAAAAAAATAATGAAAATTCAGGCCACCACATAGTTCGACAGCAACACTTCTAAAGCAACTCAACAAAATGCTTGTTTTATGCATAAATTACATGGATCCATACTAGATCTATGGTTATACATAAGAGAGCTACATTTACTTCAATTTTATGGATGCATCCATAACAAATTTTTGATGTACCGAATTAAAAATTTTCCTTCATAACTTACCTGCGTCTAGATGGCTAGAAACATGCGTCGTGCTCCATCGATGTCATTGTCGATCTTCAGATCTTGTCCTAGTTCGCGGGTTTTTGGTTTATTTCACTCTTCGATTTGTGATCTTCAGTCAACATAAAACCCTAAGATTAGTTGTATAATCTGCTATAGATGAATCTAATGTGCATAATGCATCGTGGATTTGGGAAAGAAACAATCAATCTCTTTCATAATTTTTTGAGATTTACCATATTGGTAAATATATAATTTAACCATTTTACCCATCTAATTAAAAAATAAGAGTCCAACTAACGGTTTCTTCTAATTTGAGTCACCTACATCCATTAGATAGATGTCATTGATCAATGCAAGATCGATGGTTAGCAATAGTTCTTAGTTTTTACTTTAAGGATGGTTCACATCTTAATCCTTTCCTATATATGGGGTAGTTATCGTGTGAACTCTCCTTATAGAATAAACATGGGAAAAAATATCAATCATTGATAAATCAACATGGATGTTTCATATTCAATGCACAAATTATGACGTAGATGCATAAATGTACAAATGCACAATTGCACAATTATATGCCGAAATATGCATATAACTAATTCAGATGCACACTTACAAATAAACATTAGATTTTCAAACCTAATGGACATGATTTGTTCTCACTTATGTATCTTAAGTTCATGTGGTTCATGTACATACAATCATTAACATACATAAATGAGAACAAATCATGTTCACTAGATTTGGAAATATAATGGTTATTTTTAAGTGTGCATTTGAATTAGTTGTATGTATATTTCTGTATATAATTGTGTATTTGTACTTCTGCGTCATAATTTGTGTATTAAATCTAAAACGTCCATATTGATTTATCAAAGATTGATATTTGTTCTCATGTTTACACCATAATGAATGTCCACACGATAACCACTCCTTATGGTGGGCCAAGGGTGGCCTAGGCTCAGGGGCGGCCCTGGGGATGGATGGAGGGTCGAGTCAGATACTTCCGATGTCCGCTATAAATGGCTTGTTATTTTTGAATACGTAGATTAATATTATTTTTGTATGTAAAGTAATGTGATTAAATGAGTTATTTTCATTGAGACTGTCCAAAAGAATAAAACGAATTGCTTTTAACAAGATGGAGGAAGTATAAGAGAAGGCAACTTAAGAGCATATGAGCCCATTAAATAAACAAAAAATATATATGGATAAGGGTCCAAACCCGTACAAGTGGCCCTTTCTCTTTCTCTGCAATTTAATTTTCACCATTCAATTCAACCTACGCGCATTATTTGCTTTTATGGCTCACAGAAGTTTGTAGTCTTGACTTGAAATTGAAAACCTCGCTTTCTTTTTGCTTTTCCCTGTTTTAAATTTTTGCTTCTCATATTCAATAACGACCGAAAACTTTGAATAGAAGTATATATAATTGTCCTTTTTCGATATTACTTGTTACCAATAGAAGTGTAATTTTAGGATAAGATGGTTTTAGGCTTTATTCGCCTACATTTATTTGTGGGAAAAGATTGTGCCACACACAACGTGTATTGGTTATATAAAATGTAACAAAAACATGAGATTCCTGGATTTATTAAGTATTATTAATTTATTTTTTAGTAAATTAAGTATTTTATTCATACAAGTAAAATATCTTAATTCTGAGCTCACATATCACAATATTGAGACAGCTTTTGGACCATTCTACCTAAGAGCATCTTGAATAGTTCGCGTCGGAATAATATTGCCGATTTTGCGAACCAAGATTTTAGCATATATATTTTAATTTGCGCATATATAAAACATATTATAGATGTTAGGGACTCAATTGTATTTATATCTTTTTAATAGAAAGTCGAATCTAATTTAGTTTCACACTGTAGTATATAACTATTACATATCTCATTCACTTCCAATCATGGATAGAGAGCGCATCCAGGGCCTTTTTAATGATAGAGATGCCAAGGAAATTAGTAACATCCCTCTTCAGTCAGGATCCTCGGAAGACAAGCTTATATGGCATTTCTCTAACAACGGAAAATACTCGGTGAAGTCGGCGTACAAACTCGCTTGCTCGCTAACATTAAACAACACATGGGCTGTAGAGGGGAGGTGGAGATTAATCTAGAACCTTGATGTTCCTTAGAAAGTGAGGGTGTTTTTGTGGCGAACAGCTCGCAATAACCTTCCCACGAAGGCAAACCTGTGATCTAGAGGCATGGAGGTGGAAGGGGAATGCAGCATCTGTCAAAGAGACGTGGAAACATCATGGCATTCTTTTTTCTCGTGCCCTTTTGCGATCAGTTGTTGGAAAGCGGCTGAGGTGGACACGTTTCTGGAGAAGATTCAGGAGGAGTTTATTGTTTTTGAGGATACCCTTTTTACCATTCTCAGAAGAGGGAGGGGGGAGATTGTCTAGCAAGAATTAGCATGATTATGTGGCAGATTTGGAAGGATATGAACAATGCATGTTGGAATCAGGTTTTTCCGAATCCGACAAGATCGTGCAAGCTCACTGGGGGGAGTACAGGGATAGTTGGTTGGCAGAGAAGGAGAGAAAGATGTCGAGCGGAAGAGGTGGCTCACAGAGGGAATGCAAGGGGTGGCATGACCTGGAGGCTGGCTAGTTCAAATGTAACATGGATGCTGCTTTTTCTAAGGAGAAGCAATCGATAAGCATTGGCTTATGCATCTGAGATCACAAGGGGTCCTTTGTTGTGGCAAAGACTCTTAGGAAAACTGGGATGTTCAGAGTGGAAGAGGGCGAGATTATGGGAATCAAAGAGGCATTATCCTGGATTAAAAGCCTCAATATTCGTATGTGTCTTATCGAGACTGACTGTAAGACCGTTTGTGATGCAATAAGTCGAGGGCCGAGGATTTTTCCGAGATGGGAGAGATAGCGGCCAGTTGTAGGAAGGAGATGGAAAGGGAGGGAGATCTTCAAGTTGTTCACATCAAAAGAGAGAATAATATTATTGTTCATTGCTTAGCTAAAGCTGCTTTTAATTCTGATACACCGCATGTTTGGAATGAACCCTCAACTTTTGTGGCGGGTCTTCTCCATATGCCATGTTCGTGTCCTCAATAAAGTCGTTTTTGTTCTCAAAAAAAATAAAAATAAATAAAAATCACTTCCCATCATTGTTCATTATTAAATTTATTCTTCTCCAATTTAATTGTACACATATCAACCCCTTCGTTGTGAAATAAAGATGAAATTAGGTGTTGAGATAGAAAGTGATATTTCAATTCCATTTCCTTTCTAGAAAGTGATATTTCATTTTCATTTATTTTTTATAAACACATGGGATTTATAAACTAAAACAACAACTAAAAAAGAATATGATTTAACTAGACAAACACATATCTTCAAGAAATGTGGTGGGACAATTCAATTCAAGCTTTTAGGACTTACGAATAACGCATTAATTCAAAATATCTTAACAAACTTTAAGTTCAAGAATCATTTATAAGTCAATCACACTCCCTCATCTAAAATATTAGACGCAACACAGTTCAATTTTGTGAGTAAACAATAAATTCAAAAATCAGAAGCAACTTATGGATTTGATTCCTAAACTTACTTCACAAGTGGGGACGTACATTCGTTGTTTTGAGGGATTCTGTTTTCATTAACTTTCTTACTGGAATTGTATGAATATAGGATGAGAATTGAGGCGTGGAAGGAAGTAGGTAATTTTCCGAATAAGGTAGGATTCATGCAATACTATAGATGTTGCATTCAAACACGTACATATATATTTTATGAAAAAAGAGAAAGTATTGGATGAGAATCTTGGTGTCGGTATGGTTCTTTTTGTATAAATATAGGTGAATCGTGATAGTTATATAACTATTTGATTTAAAAAATAAAATAAAAAATTATAGCAGCACTTCTCTGATTGATATTCATCTGTATCTATAAAAAGTAGGATCATTGTCCGAAAATAGTAACTTATATTTTGCTGCCTAATTCACCATTCTGTTTATGGAAATAAATATAATTGATTATTATTCTATTAAATATATTTATTTATTATACTATAAATTATATATTAATAAATAGCATAATACAAAAAGTCTTTCTTTATAGAGGTTGTCTCCTGTACATCCGTCCGTATATACGAACTTTAATATTTTTCTTCAGTGTAACTGATACTTTTCTTCAATATAAACAATATTTTCTAAATTATATGGTAAAAAATAAATGATATTTTTTTTAATGTAAATGATATTTTTCTTAATAACAAATGATATTTTTGTCTGTCCACATGGTGCGGACGGATGTACTTATACTTATACTATATTTTTCTTATAAGTTCTTAAAACATGAAAATTGATAACAATATAAGAACAAATGATAAGAACTTATACTTATCTCATTTGTTCTTATATTGAAAAATGCTAAGAACAAAAGCTCCAATATTGTACTTATTTTTCAATATAAGAACAAATGATAAGAACTTATATTTTTCTTGATCAAAAAAAAAGAAGATGCTAAAGTGTTTTGATAACAAGAGTAAACATGAAAATAAAAAATATATCGGGTTATTTTGTAATTTTATTGTAACTTATAAGATCATTAAAAATATATTGGGTTTTGAGCTTTTTAATAGAGCTTATAAGCTCTTGAAACTTATTTTGAAAACTTATAAAATTCTCTAACAACTTAATTTGTAAACACATTGATTGAACATAAACTATTTTAAAGAACATAAAACACCAAACACCCCTTAATATGGAATTGGGGTGAAATCAAATTGGGCTTTGCTTGCATAGTTTTAAGTCCGAACATCTATATTGGTGTGTGTGTGTTGGCTCAGTGGTAGAGTGGTTAATCTTAGAAGCCAAAGTCTCGGGTTCGAGTCCACCGTGACGCAAATTTTAAAATTTCGTATTAATTGACAAAAAAAAAAACAAGTACTCGCCAATTTATCCAATGTCAATGGTCGCAAAGATATTTCAACGAGAGGTCGTATTTAAAGGGGAAAATCTGCATAAATTGAGGAATCAACTAACACAGTTCTAGGGGAAAAAATGGTATTGGCATTTGGAGGTCTGGTTTGAATTCAAGATTATGTGAATGAGTGGACCCCAAACACATCCAAATTATCAAGACTGGCACAAAATTGTTTACAACAACAAAGGATCCAATCAAACCATTATTTGAAATATAAATGATAACTTGCCTCATATTTTATATAGCTCAAGGTGAGTTTTGCATCTTTATTCATTAAATAAAAGCACGCTAGAGATAGTTTCTAAAAAGGGATGACATATCGAATAAACATAGCAGTCTGAAACAGTAGGAAGGCGTATTCTCAACAGAGCTGGCATTATTATCATTACATTTTAAAGTAAGCCTCTAGCTCCTCACCACTTACATTTGATGGACCGGTAGAAGGCGAAACAATAGCAGCAGCAGCGCTTCTTGGTGTCCATGACGGTGGAGACGATCTTGGGGAGAGGTTAGTGAGTTCCAGAGCCTGCAACCTCAGCTCCACAGGGTAGTCAGCAATGCATCCGATTCTCGGGCCAGCACCCGTAGACCATCTCGTAGAAAGTTGATGCCCCAATTGGTACGACTTGATAGCCTTTTTCGAGTTGATTCTTTGCAGCAGGGATGTCGTTGGTACGTCTGCCTTGGGACTCTGAAGACCACCGGATAGACTCCTCTTGTATACAGTAGAAGTTTCTGGAGAAGGTTTGATTGCTTCTGAAGGTGCGTCGTAGTCCACTTCAGATGGAATGTAATCTGATATTGATGAAACTTCAGAATCAAAGGCATCTGAAGATGGCTGGCCACTAATCTCAGTACTCTCATATTCATCAGTAGGCTTTTGTATCTGATAAATAACAACGTTTCTATCAAAATACTAAAACCAGAATGCAGAAGAATCTAAACTAAGCACTAGTGATCACACATCAGACTATTTTGCATTACATTACACTTTTACATTTAAATAAATCAGGCATAATACACCGCTCATTTCAGACAAGCCATCTCCAAGTGACTTGTACAAATTTGTATTATACTTCCCTTGGTTCCAACAAGTCAAGGTTATGAACAATTCGACGTTCTTCAGTCTCATGCAATAGTATAATATTATAAGCTAATTGTTGGGAAAGTGAAAATCACTGATAACTCATAAGTGGCACAAAGTGGGAAAAGCATATAGACTGCCCTGGCAAGACATGCCTCTCCTTCACAACTGGGGCCATTTAAATAGCAAGTGTTATGATCAAAGCTGTAGAAAAAAGAACAGTTTTCCAAACAAAAAATGCAATGATGTACCTCTACTTCATTCAGGTTAACCCCATTCTCCTTGAGAAATGATAAGAAGCTATCAAGGATATCATCTGTTGGCTTATAGTGTCCACTGTAAGCTGAGATACCCTGAAACAAAAGTCGGACAATTCTGCTAATGAAATTTCAGAATTTACAATAATTTTGGCGTTTTGAATGCCATCACTAATTCACTACCAAAAAGCTGCTACATATAGTAGCTTCAGAAAAATAATTGTATACATATGAACAGTAATTTGAGTATCACTGTGTTTGGCAGGAGTAATCATAGGGAACAGAGAAGGAGAGGACTTTGAAGAGGTTCCAACTTCTATTGTATTTTTTCTCAGAAGTAACAGGGAAGGAGAGAAGAGGAACACGAGGAGTTAGTCGATCCTTTATGTAAATTTTTTTTGCACTGTCCGTGCTTCCTAAAGGTGAATATCTTTGTTTACAATAACATCATCTTTTAACAAGAGAAATGGTCCTTTGACTTTTAGCCAGAACCAAACAACTCGAGCAAAAGTTTAGCCATACACCTTCCTCGAGCAAAAGATAGAACTTTTGCCCTTCCCTTTCCCTCCAGGTAGTCACCTTAAGTAGCAATAGACTCTACGCCAACCTCAGTAATTCACAAAGTAAGATGCTAATATAGCGTTTAGCATAATCTGCGAAACAGGAATGTTTATCTATCAATAAAAAAAAGAAACAAAGAAATCTCCTAGACAATACCTTGAGCACTCCATCCTCTGCCGTGAGCCTTCCAGCAGCTAAAGTAGCCCCTCCAGCAAGAAAGCTGGAATGGTGGAACAATCCTTTCCTTTTCTGAGGTAGGGTAAAGTCAGAACAGACTGCTAATTTGATACATCATGATGTATTCTAATTCACCTTTAGAGCTTACCTCCCCAATATAGAGTCGTCTAAAGGTGCTCATCACAAAAATCCATTTTGATCCTCCTGACCCTTGATTTGTATCAAGTGGTTTCCCACTCAATATATGTAAAAATTTCCCATCAACAACCTCATATTCATATTGTTCCCTCTCTATCTGATAAAAAGAAACATGGAAAACAGTTAATAATACTCTGTCGCAAAGTACTTTTAATTCAAACATAGAATAAAAAGCTCTAGAGACAACTGCTACCAAAAGTAAAAAATAAAGCATGGAATCTATCACAATTGCATCTGTAACTTTTGACTCAAAGATGTATTAAAAATATCCTATGAAGACCTTCCAATATTTGTATTAACTGCATGAGGTACTTCTAACTTCTTTCTTTATTCTTTCCCTTTGTTTTTTCATACTACATTTTGCACTATTAATTGAAAAATTGATCACATACTGGTCCAAGATACTTGATGCATTGATGACGAAGCTTTGATCTCGGGCACTCTTTAAGCTCAAAGTCTCTGCCATCTCCGAGATCCAACCTGTACAATCAATAATCTGAAGATTTAACATGTTTCCGACTTCACATTAGAACTCAGTCACCGCTGACTAACTAAGCAATTTGTTCCATATATTTATGCTTCACAAGATTAAAGGCAACCTTCAAACAAAGACGCGCATAAATAGCCAAGAAAAGGATGCCCAACAAATATACTAATTTCTTCATTTTCCAAATGATTCATATTCTTTTGGCAAAAGGCTATAAATACTTGCAATATAATGCTTTAGTCATGAACTTCTCATTCTCTCATTCTATTAACAAAAACGTAACATGATCGTACTTCAAAAACCGAGTGATTCCAGACAGCCACCATGTTTGACTGCCTTGGATAAAGCACCACGGAATTGAGAAAAAGCGGTATGGTGTAAACATTGTGGAAAACAAATAAGATTAAAATCTTAGGCATCAAATCTCACCAGTAGAAGAAGGGTTGACCAGTATTGGTTTTACACCACTCCTCATAATACAGATGTAAGCTGTGCCCATAACGATGCCTCGGGTCAATCTAGGTCATTACCCAACAATAAAATTAAAAATTGGGGATTGCAATTGCACAGTATACCATAATCAAGCGTCTAATAAAATAATTGTTGCACGTGAAAGATGAAAGAGAAAAAGAACGGGCGCAATTCTCACAGCTTCAATCCAGTGTTGGAAAGCCAACTTTTGAGCCTTGACATCCTTGGATAGACCCTTTCCCACCTGTCCACACAATTTTTCTAGTAAGATAATCACAACTACGCAATCTGCCTTCAATTCTCACTGCTTATTTCACTGTTTTAACAATTTTCCTCTTTCTTCATTCAATTATCCAGTTTATCGAGCAATTGTCAGAAACAATTGCAGAGAAATTATACGAACATATTGAAAATATAATTTTATCAATAAGGTACCTTTGAAGCATTCCACCGGGCACGATTCCAACGTGAGGCAGCTGTCTCTGGCTTCAAGAAGTCGAAAAATGATATCGTGCTGTGATTTAATCGAACAAAATCCAGTGCTTGCCACCTTCAATTATCGCCAAAAAAGTAAAAGGCATCACAATAATTTACAAGTAAAAAGGAGAAAGAAAATCTTCTTCGAAAAAAAAAACACTAAAAAAGTTGCCAAAGTAAAAAAAGACAAATTCACTTAGCAATCGAAAGTTATCCTGCATGAGCGAGAATCAGGGAAATAAAAATACATCATGCATATTAATGTAAACAGAGGATCACCCTCAGCACACTAAACGTGTCAATGATTTCAGCGTATATAAAGCTAGGAAAAAATTATATAAAAGAAATCAAACTAGAATACAAAGTACCATAATTCTTCGACGACCACGGCGGAGTCAGCTAACATGCGCCGAGTACGATAGCTCCGATAAACCTTCTGAACTTTCTTAGCTGCATTCGACGGACATGATCTAGTGAGTACAGCGGCGGAACTAACTAGCCCAGCAGATTCCTCCCGTCCGCCACCGTTCACGGACATTTGATCGGCCACTTTGGGAAGAGCCTCCTCTGAGGATGCGGGCATAGCAGAAAACGAATAAGCAGAATTGCCACCGTGGTTGAGATCGAACGTGGAAACCGCGTGCGCTTCGACCTCCATTTCGATCAGGAGCTCTAAATATGGGAGAGAGAACCGACGAATTTTAGAGAGAGAAAGTGAGAGTGTGCGTTTGTGTGTTCGACGACCGGAGTTGACCTGAGTACTAGTAGAAAAAGGGCGGGGGCTGTGAGGGTTTTTGTACGTATTAGTGAGTTTTCCCAGTAAACCCGGCCACCTGTCATTATTATGCTAATTTATGCTACGCCCCACGCGCGCGAGTACGTAAGGGAATTACCAATCGTGTAAGGCCAACAGCTCTGTATGGATATTAAAAAAATGTGCGAGTGTTATATTATACCGTAAATCTATAATTTTATAAAGATGAAACTGTTGGCCTAGTGATAAAATGGTTAATATCTGAGATCAAAAGTTTTGAATTTTAGTTTATCGTGATGTAGTCTTTAAATTTTTGTATTAAATTAAAAAAATATGAAAGATTAGCATATAAATCTCATTTTTCCATTTCTAAATTTTGAAAAAGAAATACATAGTATACCTTCGTGTTATATATAGCATATATATTCACGTATATTAAATTTGTAAATTATCGATAGTTAAAACGAAATGAAATCGTGTGTATCTTTAGTGCACCGTATAATTTACACCTTAATATGAAGTTTGACATTATATTATGTAGAAATGAAGATTATTTGCAAATTGCACCTGGAACCAAATTCCAGTAAGTAGAAATATTGAACGGTCAATTCTAAGAGGGGTGTTTTAGTCTAGTAAAGGGTGATGAATGATGATATTAGAATAATTTATAAGTTCGAGTAAAATATTGTGGATTAAAGTTGTGTAAAACAAAGACAATGACACTCTTGACCAATTCTTTATTATAGTAATAAATTGATATTTTGAACACACGCAAACACGGACTCATAGGTCTACCACGTGATTCAATTTCCATTTTATTGACCTATATTTTGGTTTTGGTGGCTAAATCTAAGTCTGCAAACTAAAGAAATAAATTATAAAACTAGAATGATCAAATTGATACATATTAGTACTGATAATTTTATAATGTCAACAAAGTATACATATCTTCTGTTTACATTAGCCTCACGTAAAATTTAAGGAAAAATTCAGAATATAGATGATATATAAATTCTGTTGAGTTGAGTTCTTTCCTCTAACATGAATAAATGCTAAACTAATAAATAAATATATAAGAACCTGGTAGTCAATGTAACAAATCGTGGAATAAGGAAGAATTGACGAGAATTACAAGTGTATGAGCTTCCAACGAACAATTAACGATCTAATAATGATAACGAAAGAGTATCTAAGGAGTCGAGCCTTACTTCAAATCAATGAAGGAAAATACCCTTCGAACCTTGCCTCGGTAAAGTCTTGTCAGAAAAACCAATAGGATAAAACTGACAGAAGGAAAAAGAGTACAATATTTAGTACAATTTTTGGGAATGTATGTAGAGATGTTGATCACTTATTTTCCTAACAAATAAATAATAGTAAAACAACAAGTATATTATCGTATCCACAGGGACAGACAATCGACAACACAGTGAGTAATTCACACAGAATTTTGATTATTATACAGGCAACAATATCAAGAGAGTGATGATTAAACTAGACTCGAACTAAGAAAAGCAAATAAACAAGGAATAAACTTAGGAATAAAAGACTGATACTAAGGGTGTACTTACTCTAACCAGATTCACACAATTAATCTGTTGACATGTTTACCACTTTAATCCACATTCAGATGAAAGATCACTAATATAACTACAGTCTTCCACCAGGACAGTCTATAATAGTGAGTTGGCCTAAACTCTATCTCCACTAGGTCTCAAGAGAAGTAAGCTAATTACCAAAAGCACACAAAAAAATAACCTCCTACAGTTCACATATCTCCGTCATGTCTCAAGGTAAGGTCTGTATTATGTATTCAAGAGATCGACTATGCAATTAATTCCGTCAGGACATCAACCACATAACGGCATGCATCAATATTGATCAGATACTAACACATGAGAATTAAAGCCAAGAATTATAAATCATGAATAAGAAGGAAAAATAGTATCAACAGATAAATCACAAAAATCTAGTTAGACATACGAACCCTAGGATCAATAAAAGATTTAGCTACTCATAATTGAAATAACAAAACAAGAATTAAATGAAGAAAACATGAATTGAATTGATCGAATGAAACCGTGAAAAACCACAACGAACAACGTAGTATCTTGAATCAACAATAATCCCGAACTCTCAAAAGAATTAAATTCAAAAGCTAGAATGCAAGAAATTCTCTCAAAGCCAAAAATCGTCCCCTTCAACAAAGGCAAGTCTCGGTTTATATATCTTCCACCCCTTCCAAACCGCTCTGCCTCTTCGTAGCCCTAAATCTGCCTTGGCTCGCGAGACACTCCTCGCGAGACAACGTCCCGAACCATAGTCCAACGTCGCCCTTCCTTGTGACCTTCACCTCGCGAGACTACGTCGCGAGCAAGTCGCGAGGCGTAACTTGTATAATCTTTGTCTTTCTTCGCGAGCTGTGCTCGTGAGACTCTTTCGTGAGGAAGGGTCGCGAGCTCACGCGGGGAAAAATTTCTCTTTCTCGCGATCCACCTTTTTTACATTCAAACCTGTGAAAAAATGACACGAAATACACACGGCATAATATCTTTCAAGGTAAACATAAACATATCAAACGAACGCTCAGACGACCACATAACTATTATAAAACGAACGAAAACGGCCTCAAAAACCAGGTAGAAATGAGGTTTATCAGATGTAGGCGTATATGCTTGTATCATGGTATCTGTTTCAAAGAGATCTAGACTATTTATAGAGAATTTATCGCCTAAGATAACCACTAGTCAAATATAAATATACGTGAATATACACATGAGGATAAGACACATCAGCTAATGGCATATCTTCATATGATCTCTTTACATCTTTAAGTCTCCTTTTTGAATTGGACTTCAGCAATCGTTTCATCACCTAGTTATCGACGCCTCTCAACTATAATCTGGCTTCAGATCTGACATAGTTCTTTATAACTCCTTTATGCGTCTAGTAGATTTGACCCTTTTTACGAGTATGGTATTCAGATATGGGGTATCATCCAAGATTACCTTATGGAATCTTTGTTCGGGTCTGGCATGAACTCCAATCTAATGTCTGATCGTCTTTGAATGTTATTTGAGCTTACAGACCTGAGTTTGGTCAGATTTGATTTTCATCATCACCAGAATCTAAAAAGGGCGAACTTTTAACCACGAATTTTGATTTTTTTTGCCTTCGTCGTCCTGTGTTCCCGCAACGTCAAAGAGAAATTTTTGCAATTATAATAGGGACTTAACATATTAAGGAAATACATAGGTTTTGGCCCTTATTTTTTATTCTTGGTTGTTCTTACAAATAGATAACATATAATAGTGAAGATATAAAGATATAGATACATATGTATAATAAATTAAACAAGAATTGTATTTTGTCGTATAAATATAATATATATGTAATATTATATATTTATGTTCGAGAAAACATATAATTATGGTTTTTCAAAAATGTATACAAATACGTTTAAAAGTGCAAATATGTAGAACATCAAAACACAATAATTATTATATTTTAAGTATTTTAATCTAATATATAATATGTAATGGCTAAGACTAAGAGCCAAAACTATTTAAATATCACTTAAAACTTCTTTTACACTTTACCTCGTGCGACGAACTTTTGCAATTTTGAATTTACCAGCTCATTTTTTTATTACTCCTAATTAAATTTGGTTAAATAACAAGGTTATATATATATATATATATCGCTTAAATTATGAAATCGCAGATGCCACTACGTGTGTCTGATTTGCAAGTGCTTACTAGTTACTACCCAAACTAAGAGGAGAATCTAAATTACCAAAAGATTATGGCGATTATGTGTCCGTGGTCCGATCAAAAATCTGCTTAATCCGAATTCAAGCTTTATTTATTTGAAATATTAGGATTAAGCTCTTCTTAATATATATTTAGCAGACTTTACTTTGTTTAGGACTCATAATTCATTGAAAACATTTATACAACTGTAATTAGCGAATGCCAACTTAGAACAGTGATTTAGTGCATAAAATCAAGAATCAAGATTCTACACGGCACGCGCTTTTGTCAAAGCACCGATTTAATTAATAAAAATATGTTCCTTTAGAATTGACTTGACGGAAGACATGTTGTAGATAGCAATGGCCAATCCCTGTATTTCTTATATGCTAGCTATTGCGAAAAATATTTAATTTCATTATTTTTTCAGAAAAGGACCAATATATATATATATAGGGATTAGTTGTAGAGAAAACCACATCTTAAATAAGAACTAAGAACCAATAATTATCGTTAGATTAAATAAGATCATACGATTCATAATTATTTAATGATAAAAATAATCAAATCCCTAAATTTTCGTTATTTGGATATTTCACATTCTATTCTTTGTTATTCATATAATTCATGTTGTTGTTTATTAATCTTAGTTCTTGTGCATGCTATATACATTTCAATTCATTGTTATGTTTATATAATTCATGGTATTGTACATGTAATCGTAGTAATTGTGCATATGAGAATAATTACGAAAATCAATATATAAAATTCATTTATTTTAGGGCTAAACGGTTATCATTAAAATATGAGGATAACAAACTATTTATAATTAATCTTGACCGTTAGATTATAAAAATGAATGGAACACATTAGTTCTTAGTTCTCAGAAATGTTTGAATTCTCATTTGATCCACTATATATATATATATATATAGAGAGAGTTTAGTTCAAATAAGAACCATTCTTATCCTAAAACTAAGAACCAAATGAATTAGTTATGAAAGTTGATGAATCCGTTGAGAAAGTTAATGAATTGAAATTGAATTTTTCACCGGGTTCGAATCCCATGAGGCGAAAAATCTATTTTTTGGATTCGATAATTTTTCCAACGGATTCATCAACTTTCACAGTAAATTCATTAGTTTTGGTTCTCACGTTCTCACAATAAAAATGGTTCTCACGTTAACCCTCCCCATATATATATATATATATATATATGAATCGAGTGAGGTTCAAATAAGAACCAATTTTAACGTGAGAACTAAGAATCACGGAAATTCTTTATGAACAAAATGAATTTGCTATGAAAGTTAATGAATCTGTTGGAAGTTCTTGAATCCAAAATTCGAATTTCCACCCGGTTCGAATCCCATGAGGCGAAAATTCCATTTTTGGATTCGATAACTTTCTCAACGGATTCATCAAGTTTCACATCGAATTCATCATTTTTTGTTCTCACGTTCTCACAATAAAAATGATTTTACGTTAACCTCCCTATATGAATCATATAGTAAGTACCTAAATCTTAGATCGTATGTATACTCAATCTTATTCATTCATCCCATAAATCATATGGTGGAGATTTTTTGATTTTTTAAACTATTGGGCAACTGATTTCGCTACAGTAAATATACAATAATAATTTGATTTGTTATGTGATACAAAAAAATAACTCATTCATATTGTTATATAGAAAATTTTATGCGGTTAAATATAAAAATTGCATAATGTATTACGAAAAGTAGTATACAATTGAACACATAATGCATAATTTGATTTGCTATGTAATACAGAAAAACAAAACAAGTATATTATTGTATAGAAATTGCATAATATTGAATATAAAAATACATATGAGATTGATTTCCCCATAATTTCTTTTCTCGTTTAGATCGCTTATTTCTAGCCTCATAATTAAAAGAAAAAAATGATCAGCAAGAAAAAAAACAAAGATCAACGGGAAAAGTGTGTGCATATTGGAAAAGAGAGAAATAGAGATATTGAGAATGAGAAACTGTGAATTTTGTTTTAAAGTGCGCATGTTTCTGTTTTGTGGTACATATTTTTTTGTTCAGCAGTATGCATGTTTTCGTGTTGTAACATGCATGTTTATGTGTATTATCATGCATATTCTTCGTAGAGGGTTTCATCTGGCCATCTCCTTCTCCGATTTCCGACAACTCCACCATAAACCACTGTCGTCTTCTCCAGTTTTCAATGAACTTCGCAGTAAACACCGCTTAGCCACTCTTTTTCTTGATCCCTTAATCTTCTCGCAAAATCATCTTCCTTTTTCTTCAATTTCAAGCAGCAACGCGACGGTTTTTCTACAATTTCAGGTAACAACCATCCACCGCGACTTCCACCTCCACGATTTCTTCTCTGACGAATAGCAGCAGTTGCAAAGAAAAAAAAAAGAAAAAATTACTATCTTACCCCTCAACGAAAATTAAAATAGAAAATAAAAAATGTTATGTCATATGTTGCTTATCTAGGTTGTCCACATGACCACAATGTGTGATCTATATTTGGTATATATACTATCTAAGGATATGATACCATCCGAATGAAATCTTATATATACAGGGGAGTAGGAATGTCAATCGGGCCAGCCCACTCAGGTTCGGGCCAACCCACTCGGGTTATCGGGCTATTCGGTTCGGCTATTCGGTTGACATTTTTTCGGGTTAAAATGTTCAACCCTAACCCTAAACTCTCGGTTTCGGGCAACCCATCGGGCCAAAAAGTTTAAGAAAAAAAACTATATATATATATATATAGCAAATATTTTATATTAAGCGTTGGAGTAAAAAAGAAATAAGTGAAAAATAAATATAATATATTCCACAAGTTCTTTTTTTTTAATCTTATTATATTAACTTTGAAGAGCAAACAATGAAAATTAAAAATAGTGCTCATGACTAAATTCATTTTTTCTAATATGCTTTAATATTCGCATTTCATGTAACTAAATGATCTTTAAATAATATAATACAATTATAGCGGAGTTAAAACTTATATCTAGAAAAATTTAATAAGTTAAGTCAATATAATAGTACTATTTAAATTATATTACAATATCAAAAATAAAAAATAATGCTCACAACTAAATTATTTTTTTAATGTATCTGAATATTCATATTCCATAATAGCTAATTCAATATTTAATAAATATTTTATAAGTTAATTCACTATAATACCAATTAAAATTTATAATTTGAAAAAAATGAATTCACTATAAATAACTAAATAAACAATCAATGTATAATAGCTACAAAAGTTGATAATTAAACATGAAAAGTAAATTTTTGAAATCAAGAATTTTGAATTTCTAACTATTAGATAAAGGGAAAAAAATGAGTTGAGTTTTTTTTTTCCCCCCGCCCGATGGGCTGACCAGCGACCGACCGGGCCAGCCCGATTAACCCGTCAACCGAATGGGTTGGCGAATAGCCCGATTTTATATTCGGGTTACGATTTTATAAGCCAACCTATTAATTTTATCGGGTTATTCGGGTCAGCCCATGAGTTTCAACCCGTATTGACATCCCTACAGCGGAGTGGTATAATAGAAACCAACCTTTATGTGTTAACTAGGAACCATTTTACACCATTGATTAAATCTATATAACATATATCAGATTAACGCTATGTCTCTATCTATTTAGATTAAGAATATTAAATTACTAAATATCTTTCCTTAGCCAACGTTTATTAGAATGCTCCACTTATTATGATATTGATAATTTACTATCTTCATAACTAAAAGGTTATTATCACATAATTGAAGCTTACAATTATTCATATTACAATGCTCAACTTATTCTGATACTAAGGTTTTACCAACTTTGTAACATATCACCTCAAAGAAAAAAATCGTAACATGTATGTAGTATTAGTTTTATTATAATGTTTAATTTGAAAAGACGTATTAATTGCTTAATTTATACATAATTCGTATTGCTTATTTTATACATAATTCAAGCTTGCATTCACTTATTAGAATACTAACTTATTCTAATACTGGGGTTTAATTATCTTAAATTTCTACTTAAAAAGATTCTTATTTTAATGTTTAATTAACCCATAACATATTGTTTATTTTATACAAAATTAAAGTTTACATTAACCTATTACATTTCTTAAAAAGCATAAATATGAACGCAAATGATAGGAATACAAAAATAATAATGACCTTAGTAATACACATAAATGATACAACAACAACAACATTCTCTATTTTTGAAATATATATATAGTTATACAGGTTAAAGAAAATTTAACAATTCTACAACCAAAAAACAATAGAGAGAGAAAATCTTCTTAACATAATTATGGTATAATTAAATGTTTGTAGACATGGACTAATCTGATAATTGTAGAAACCTTTCGGTTATATTACAATTAAAATTTACTTCACTGTCCTTTTCGATAAGGAAATGACTAAAACCAAATAAAAAAATAGCAGTAAAATAATAATAGTTAGATGGAAAAGAATAAACGATCTGGATTAGTTCCTAGTTAACATGTAAAAAAAGTTTTGTAAAACCACACGCTCCATCTCTTTCTTCTTTTTTCTCTAGCACATTTTTGTCTCGTCTATGCTGTGGGTACGACAATCGCATTAATTAATTAATTAATTAATTAATTAATTAATTAAGATTAACTTTGATGTTTTTCGACAATCAAATACACTTTAAATTCATGAATTGATGACCATTAAATATTATGTTCAAAATAAATTGCTGATCGTAGTTGACTCACAGCGCGCGTCAATGTGATCTACAATCAGATACTATAGAATTTAGTACATCACTTTATCCCAAATATTATAGGTCAACTATAGTCTTTTAAAAATAATAGAAGAATTATTCAACTTTGGTGTTTCATTTTGTCAGCTTTTGCTCTTTTGTAAGAGTGACGATAGTAGTTACATCATGCTTTTCCCTTTGTTTAGATTAGTTTTTTGCCTAATATTTGATATATTTATTAATATTAGAAATACATTAATAAAATATTTTTATTAAACATGGTATACAAATAGGGGCAGAGCTAAGATTTCAAAAATTGATGATAAATTCGGATAAACGAAACTATATTTTCGTATATAAAAATGAGAAAGATACAAAATACAATCTAAATAAAAGATTAAAAAAAAGTATCCGAGTGGCCGTCGAGGCATTGCCGGGCTTTGGCTCCGCCGCCCCTGAGATTATACAAATGAAGTGGCCCTAAATACTCCTTTGGGAGGTGATAATGGATATCTTTACATTTTGGTGGCTGTCAATTCTCTGTTTCTATTCTTATTTTATCCAAAAAAGGTATAAAAATCAAATATTTTGTGGAAGAGACTAAGAGCACGTATTAAAAGGTGCAAACTTTAGAAGACAAAATCAGCATCATTTCATGCCACGACAAGCATGGATTACGTCATCCCAGACAATTAGTTTTAAATTTTGATAAATAGTACTCCATGTTAGCTCGTTTTCTTTTTTGGTTTGTCCCTTTAAGTTGGTCAGTTTCAAAAAATGAAACAATTTTATACTAAAAAATATCTCGAATTTCGTGCTGCATACTATTTTACATACAAAACACAACTCTTCTCAATCTACGTATGAAAAAGAAAGGAGCCATGAATATTGGGACGGAGGAAGTATAATGGTTACAAAATAATACTAGTTTCCTTTTTAGAACCTAATTAACAAAGAATTATAGGTTGTGCCAAAATAGAAAAATAAAAGGAAATTGAAAGCTACGACTCACCTTGTTTCGACCATTTTATTTATAGCTAAACTAAGAGTGTGTATACATAGCTATAATATCCGTGAATATATCACGGTTTTGAATGTAGTCTTGATTTAAACGGAGTCGATTTGAGAGAGAGAGAGAGATTGTCTTAACATATAATTAAGCTTCCTTAATTTTAATTCAAATAGTAATTAACCTTTTCTTTTTTCTTTTGCAAAGTGGATTGGTCCATTACAGTAGGAAGATCATTTAGCACTTGTAATAATCGTTGTCTTATCTGTAATGTTCAATAAATTAAGAAGTGTTTGGTTTGATTAATAAGATTTGATTGATATTCTACCTATGATGGATAATTTGGTATTTATTTCAATCATCAAATTGGATGATAATTTACCACCATAAATTTGAATTGATTGTCTAATCATCTTTTAATTCGTAAAGCAAATTCCAAAAATACTTTCACCAAAATTATTATATTATATTTTAATCATAGTCCTTCTATAATCTTTTAAATTTATGTTTATGCTACACTACAAGGTCAATTTTGGTTATATAATATTTTAATCATAATCCTTCAATTTATCTTACACCATAATAATCAAATCAAATACAAAAATAAATAATTCAAATAATTCAGTCCTACTCTATTTTATTAATCTTATGCTATAGGTCTCCTAAAAGAATTATATATACAATAGACAGAATAGATATGGGTCGGATGAAATAGTTTCAATCAAATTGAAGAATAGTGTTTAGTTGTAGGTCCGTAGTCGTATTCAGATGCATGCCTCTCCTTCCTTTGTCCTACTTTTTTAATTGCCAGCTGTGAATGCAGGTACCTATAATTAATTACTGCAATTCTTCTCTCATTTTCTTATTTGTTTACATTAATTAATAATTTTTATGATTATAACATTATCAATTCACTTATAGTAGCTACTAAGTAAAATTAAGATTGATAAAATAAGATATGAAATGTTCATTTCGAAATGAAAAATAAAAATAAAATACTCACTTACATCCCCCATTTCCTTTCATTTTCTTTTCCCTTTTTTGTTAATCGAGTCCTAGAAATTTCGTTTAGGCTGATTAACTTACTAATATTATGTTCCCAAAACTTTAATTTATAGACTTCAGATCTTTCTACCTTAAGTTGCCCCAGAGCTAAGTAATAATCTGCATTTCTTAAATGTGGCTAAATTTAGTGGAAGCAAAAATGTGAATATTTAATTTATAGCACCTACCAAAAATAAAATATGCAGTACATTTTCAATTTAAAAAATAAAATAGACGAGCAGACTTCATAATTTATGATTATTCTATTTGTATGCATGTTATTTCGCAGCCATATCACAATTTCGTTTTTGTCTCTTTGCGATGATAGTATCTTGATCTACCTTTGTCGTGTAATATATAATAGGAGCGTACACTCGCTTATCATCCTCGTCTCGTTATCCATAATCTCTAACTATATTAATGTAAGCAAGTTTCGTCTGACAGATTAAATATGTCTATTTATTTTTCGTCTGAGTTTAATTCAACAAACCTATATGCTGATTTTATAATTATCAAGAGTCAGATCATTTCCAGTTGATCATGATTAATCTTGCCTCTTAAGCACTCAGTTTTCTAATTTTCTTCTTCTTCGTAATGCTGTTTCGCGCTGAGAAAGTACACCATCAATAATCACGATAAAATCGTTGCTAGACGAAGTTTTGTAACCTATCTTTCATGTGACATAAAAATGTAATCCACAGAAAACAGAAAACAATTATGTATATGGCACATTACAAAATCCACGTTTAAAAAGTAATGGATGAACACGTGGCATAAAAATGCCCAACTTACCAATTAACCTAGACAAGCTAATCTTGTGAAATCTGTCGGTCACATGTCCTGTATTTGCATTGACATAGATATGTAAGTTTGATGGTGTAGTGTTCTATAATGCATCATTCCTTCAAGATACTGATACGTGATAATTATCGTTTCCTAATCGATTAAGATTTTAATTAAGATTGATCTCAATCGACCGATTATTTGTTATATGTCAGCATTTTGAGTGTGAAACGGTTTAGGGCACTGCAGCATCAAATCTATCGACCTAAGTACGGGTCCCATCTAATCACATATAACTGTAACTGGGGAGAGAGAGAGATGTCAGCCCGCACAATTAGTTTTCCTCATTATGCATGACTGAGACTCTTGAGTCCACTGCCCCATGAGAGAGATTATTTGTTTAAAAAGGGGAAAATAAACTGCAAGTGCATCTTGATACATGTTTGTTGAATCTGATGTAACGACAAGATAATTCCTGTTCAGTCACACCCTCTTTTCAACAACAGACATCGCATATGAATGTGAATTTTATCATCAAACTCAAAATTTTCAGTTATGCATATCCAGATTACTGTTGGCGAGCCGTATGCTGCAAGACAGCGCAGGATTCTTAGAAGCTCACTTATGTCTACTATAAATAAAGTAACATCCAAATTAATAAACCCAAAGCAAGTTTATGGATACTGCACTCTTCTAAAGCAGCAGTACCCAAATCAAAGTTCTCATATTCACAAACTTTCAATCACTGCAGTGTATCCAGATAATCTTACTTCAACAAATTTTCGTCAAAAATGATTGATTAACTCCCAAATGACCTAACAATAAACAATAATCTTACCGCAGTATATCACCTTCATCTTTGCTTGAAAAGTAAACAATAACAGATAAATGTGAAGTCAAGTACACACATGGGATGAACATATATATACATGTATACATGTACACGTGTACGGTTACATGTCCATTGCAAAGGTAAGGTCGTGTGCACTCATTTAGTCATTTTGCATTCCAAACTTTTTCCAGCATAAGTGATTACTCATGACAACAACAAACAACAAATTGGTAAAGCCAAATTCATAAACGAAAAGCATATTTTGGAACATACAGTCTTGTTACACACAACACAACTATTGTATAAAATCAAGAAAATGATTTTCAAATTTTGTTAGCGAAGGCAAGACCCTCTGCGGCTAGTTGATCCAAGTTGTCTGCTGGAGGCTGGACCCTCGCGAGTTTGGCAATGGCCTTGTTTTCTTCGGGAGTGCCACTCTCCAGAAACACGCCGACCACCTTCCCGTCTTTGATCCAATATGTTCCAAACTTGTGAGTAGACGATGTTGGGCTGTTGTCTCCAAATAGAACGGTCTCACCTACGTTGTCACCGTAGAACTGCCATGACAGGTCGAAGGCACGGGAGTAGAAGTATGGAAGGTAGTCGTATTCCTCAATAGACGTTCCTTGTTCACTTGCAAATATTGCCTGCAAAATAAGAGTGAATTAGTCTTTATATTCACTCCAGCAAATCAGAAATGAAAACGATGAATTCTTCATTTTGAGAGGAGTCGTTAATGCAAATAAATTGGTAGAGATGACATGTTTGATTCAGTTCATGATCTCTACAAAAGAACTTGTATATAGGACAACATCAAATACCTTAACAGCCTGTTCAGCAGATTTGCGTGCATGATCAACATGCTCAACTCTTCTCAGCTCATTGAATAATTTCAAGGGAAATGTAGCAACATCACCCACGGCATATACATCAGGACTACTTGTCTTGAAGAAAGCATCAGTCTGCAAGCAAATGGCCATAATTAAGTGCCTTAATTGTGATAAATATATACCCAAAAAAATCTGACACTCTCAAATGAAACTTTGAATTCAATTCATGATTTAGAAACAGAAAAATGAAGGCTGGTGTTGTTAGAATAAAGATATGAAACTTTATACCAATCTTCAAGACATAAACTATACAGGTTAACAAAGGTTCCAGGATGAAGCTTTAAGAAATAAATTACTTGAGGAAAATTTCACAACTCAAAATCATAATCGCGATCATTTACTCCATGCACTGGTCTTCATATCACCAAATTTGCGAGGAAACTAGTTTTTAAAAAAATCATGCACAAACGCCTTCAATAAGCATGTGAGTGATGCAAGCGCCATAGGGAAAATGGGTCAGAATTTAAAGTGGACAAGTTATGATACTGAAGTCACACACCCTTATTCCTCCCTTTTCTTCTTCAACCTGGCCCTTAACTAGAGTTGTAAGGGGCCTTCCACCTACACCAACAACAACAATATCGGCTTCTAGAACCCTGCCATCTTTGAGTTTTACATCTACAACCTGAAAGCGGAGTAATATCCATGTTACAATCTGAGTCTGAGATTTGTTGAAAGATAAATAATCAAATAGAAGGTTTGGTCAACCTCTCCATTTTCATTCTTCCCAAACCCAACAGCTACGGTGCCCTTGATGATGTCAATCCCTTATTTGCATAGTAGCTCTCATAGAAGGAAGCTATGCACGCAGTGAATAGTCTAGGCACTGAAATATATGTTTAAGGAGGGTCATATATGGCCAAAGTACACGGGCATGTTAAAAATATGTAGCATTCATAAACCAATAAATCAACTTATGAAATGGGAAATTTATGAGATTTGACTTACTGCACCAAGGTTCCGGGTAAACCATGCAGACATCAATGTTATTCATTCTCAGAGCAGCACTTAGCTCCAAACCTATGTATCCACCACCAACAATCAAAGCTTTCCATTTTTCTTTGTTTTATTGCTTCAACAAGTTTATCGGCATCTTCAATCTCTCTCAAATAAAAGATATTTTGGCATCAGCACCTTCTACACCAAAGTCCGTCAACCTAATAACCTGGCAACAGTAATACACGCAATCAGAAACTGCTGGCTGCTATATGTAAAGGAGACCAAAAGAAAAGAAAAGAAAAGAAAAGAAAAGAAAAGAAAAGAAAAGAAAAGAAAAGAAAAGAAAAGATAGTTCCGCATAAGATGTCACTTAACAGTAGAGCCAGTTGCTACGATCAAAATCTGATATTTAAAAGTTTCGCCTGCTGCAGTGATAAGTGTCTTTGAAGCAAGATCTGCCTTGACTATTTCCGTGTTGAGGATCAAAGATATCCCTGAAACTCATTGAGATAAACGCACATAAGGGTTCTCACAAATCACAATCTGCTAATAGTAACATGCGAAGAATTCCAACTAATGAATGCGATTCAGAACATGTCCCATTGCTGCAGCTACTTTTGAAGATAAACGATGGAGAAGACATACTACCTTTCTCAGTGTACCACTCGGGCAGGAGCCTCTCTCCTCCACTTCCAACACACGTATGGAAACCTGGGAGTCTGGCAGTTCCTGGAGATTATGCAATCCACAATTAGATCAGCTTGACGTCAGGCATATAAGACAATCTCAGATGCAATGCTAATATCATTAAAATACATTTCTGAAACATGACAATGGCACGGAATGAATTTTGAGCATACATGCACAAGGACATTTTTGAGATAATGTACATGGCAGTCAACAACCATGAAAGTCTCCAAAATCTAGAGATTAGATGTCACTGTTTTTCTGTGATACAGCTAGAATTAGTTATTAAAGAAAAGATTAAGATGAAACAACTCACCCTCAGGGAACAGGTATGCCTTACTAAGGGCTGGGCGTTCATAAGGAGCCACCTGAACCATCACAAGCACATCAATTTAAACATACAGACAGAAAATAAATATTTGATACAAGGAAACCAGGATTCCCCAGCATGCATAAAATACAACAAAGAGATATGTTGAAGTTTAGGAAAGATAGACATATCAAATATTAGCCAAGATGCCTACCTAAAAGTATTATAAAGTTTTACACACCCATTGCTTATTAGTATTATTCCACTATTCCTTATATATAAAAAGTTATTTCGTAATTATTTAAGAGGGAGTTATTTCGTAATTATTTAAGAGGGAAATTGCTATATATTGTACTCAGTTCATACTTCAGTTCTCTCTTTGATCCAGAAACTAACAACTAGGAAAGATATAATTATAGAGAGACTGAAAGTGGATGAAATATAATAGAAGAAAAGATACAGGGCAACTTGGATTGAGTATTTCAACTACTTCTGTTCTCAATCAATTTCTAGAGAGATTAATGTGATTAAAACAAAAGCAACATCCATTTATATAAGCCCCCACATGTATCAATATCCATTTCAGCTGTTACATGATACAGTGCAGTTAAGTTGATCCTGATAAAGAGATTATACCAAAAATAGAAACAGTGTGAAGACTAGCATTAATTAGTGAGTGAGAGTAATATTAGAACAGCTAATTAAGATGTGTAGACTAGAAGAAAGCAGGACCGATGCACAGAAACTGATAAATATATGGTTGGATTGAACATGAGGCTAATCGAGTACATTCCCAACTAAGAATTGATATATGACAAGCTCATCTCTTTGTTGAAGCCATAGAAAACTTTGTCGCTAAAATGGCGTTAAGGAACCTCATCTAGGAGAAGTTCAACAAATAAACAAATGTTCTCAGGCAAACAGATTTAGGTGCATACCGCCTCTTTGGAAATGATGGTCAGTTCACCGGGTTTAACTCCCTGCTTGGCGAACTCCCGAGCAGCATATCCCTGCGACCACAGCCAAATTTATATTCATACACTATACATCAGCTCAAGTTTAACTGGTGTAATAATTTCTACTTCCTTGACTTCATATACACCAAAAAAAAACACATAGAAACGGAAAGCCTTCGGATTGTGAATGAAGAGTAGATCTAGTAAACTCTTTTAAGTTCTATAATATCCAAAAAGAAAAAAAGTAATGGGGCTGGCACAACTCGAACTTCACAATCGGGAATCAGCAATGAATTCATTTCAGCATCACAAGCGCTAATCGATCTCCGGAGACAAAGTCGAACATAATGTCAATCAACTAAACTACATGTCCAAAAGTTACGTCGAATATTAGTTGATCAAGTGATCTAAAAAAGAGAAATACTCACGGCAGCGACGCCACCACCGACGATCACGTATCTGAATGACCTCTCTGCCATAGACCGGTGATCGATTATCGAGAAGAATCTGTTGGAGAGTATTTCGGCGGAGAGACGAAATCGGAACGCTTTTTCGTTTCAGTTGTGGGATTTAGGTGCGAAATGTGGGAAGGTTCATTACGATGTTATATAAATAAAGGTGGATTTGTGATTTTTTATTGGTTCATGATTGAAACGAAAACGTTAAGGAAGTCAACGTGATTTTAATACGTGTCAGCATGTGAACCGTTAGATTAGATGACCGTGCAGCGTCAATTGGGTTTTACCAAATAAGGAATAGACAGGAGTCTTTGCATAACTTGTCCGAAATTTCCAGCCATCAACATTTTATTTAATTCAGAATAAAGTGGTCGCTATCTTCTGTGCATATTAGTTAAATTTTAAATTATGTAATATTTTGTAAATCAAATAGGATGGGTAAATCATATTTGAAAAAATTAGCCTACAAACTATATAGAATTGATAAATTATATTTAGAAAATCAAGTATAACAGATTCAGGCTCATAGAAGCATCAGATAAGACCGATAAATCACATTTGGGAAACATAGCCTACAAATGGACAACTTTGAACCTTTAGAAGAATGATGTAAAATGGTTAAATGAATAAAAAATAGGCGGAGTTCATATTTTTTGAAGAGATGAATACTTTTTAAAAATAAAATGGGCCAAACTGGATGGAACAATTCAAAAAAAAAAATACGGACCAAATTCGATGAATGAGAGAGTATTACTTAAAATTGTGGAAAGATTGAAGGATTTGACATTAGATAATGCTACACGAACCAACATAACTATTGAAAGTTTAACTATAAAATCGAGTTTATGATTCAAGACGATGATTAAGATAATTATTTTAAACAACTTCGATAAATTTAAAATCTGATTTATGTGTTTCGTATAATTTAAATTATATAACATCTTATTGTAATTTGCTAGCCGATGTCGTTAGGGGGGAAAGGAGAGAAATATCAATTTTTTGATTATTTATTTATCTGTATATTAAATTCAGGCAAAGTCGTTAGGGACATAAAATATCCCAAATGGGCCCGTAAATCATGTAGCCGTGTGAAAAGGATATTTTGATATTGTTGCAATGAAAATGCGCACCAATAAGTCGACTAGCCTCAGTAGAATTAATTCAAAAAATTCCATAGAGAATTGGCTGCTTTTGACTCATCATTTGACGATGCTGACGTCATATTTAGTAGTTGCAAATTTGCATTAAAGATCCTAGAAAACGCTTGAAATACAATAAGTCAAATATCAATAAATAATGACAATTTGTAATTGTTTGTATTTAAAGGTGAATCCAACCAAAATCCAACTTTTTTTTATCACCATGTAAATGTCATATCAATTTTTAAAATTTACCATTTTTTTATATTTCTCTACAGTCATATACTTAGAAAGACAATTTTATATGGATCTCATTAAAATATATACACAACTATATATATATATACACTTATTTTAATTTATAATATTATTAATATGTAACTAATTTGATTATATATTTAATTTTAAACTTATAAATTTTAACAATTTAATTAAAAGATAAAATAATTTAAAGTAAAAATAAAACTAACATATTATATTAATAAAATTGAAATGACAAAGTAAATACTATTACTATAAAATAAAACTAGAAAAATATAATTAAATAATAAAAATACATAATATTTCACTACAATGATGTGTATTTTCTACCAAGTATGCTCAATTAATTTGAGAAGAATAGCCTTTGGAATGAAAAGAAAGAAATGTAAAAAGAAATTATTTTGGCAGCTTTTCTACAAAAAAAAAAAAACCAACTTTAATGTTGCAAAGTTGAGAATTCAGTCAGCATTCTACCATGTCAAAAAGTTGGAAGAAGCCAACTTTTTCAATTGGAAAAGTTGGCATTGGAGCCACTCTTGTGTTGGATTAAAAAAAAACACATAGTAAATTTTAAAAATTGAATCACTTCTTCATTGTAGTTTCCAGTAGATAAATGATGCATGAAAATAGAATTTGTATATTGTATTTATTACCTTACAACCAATATATCTTAAATAATTTAGCACGCTTCATGCCAATAAATCGAGGCATATATGCATTTCCGAATTTTGAATCATGATGAGCCAGCTAATTTAAAGTCAAATTTATATACGAACCAAATAATTTAATCATGCGACACCTAAGTAATCAAAATCTTTCAAATAGTAGTTCAAGTTGTATATAGACATAATCATTTTAATGGTGAGTAGCTCGTGTAGCCACATCCAACTTTCAACCATATATTTTCGGCCGAAGCCCGGTTATAAAACTTGCCGTTCGCAGTTGTATATTTGGGCCTCCCTCCAAAAAAAAAAGTTTTACATTTGGGCATAATGTCAAACTCGTAGGCCCACTATCGGATTCATTGATCTTCCATACTAACTTGTTTGGTAGTTAAGAATAGGGAAAATATACAATTTTAGCTTAATAAATTAACTTAGTAAGAATTTTAACCTAACAAATCGGTAATACCTCAATCAAGCCTAATGAATTGATTTTGTGATAATTTTAGATCATGGGTGATTTTTTGACACAAAAAACGCATAATCGGCACAGAAAAATAACATATAGAAAGCTTAAGTCAGAAATATCATAGTAAAGGATTTACGGGGCTACATGTTATTTCCGGTGTCAATTGTGCTTTTCGATGCCGAAAAATCACTTAGAGACAAAAATTGTCCCAAAATCAATGTATTATGCTAAAATTGTGTATTTTCTCTTAAGATTATGTTTGTATATTATCTTGTACCGTAATAATAAGCTTTTATTTATTTTGAGAAACATCAAGTTATATATTTAGTTTAAAAAACGTTCTTTATTATATTTGATTGGTCATTCGATTAGATGTTGAGATTACTATGTCCGCTACACTCATTTTTTTTAAAAATGAATAACATCCAGCATTTTGTCCTTTGATAAGATATGATGTCCTTTCCCATGAACATATGGTAAAAGAATCGATGTGATAACGTGACAAACTCGTTAAATGTCAAAATTTGTAAGAATTGATATATTATAAGTTTAGGGGATCTTATGTTAGCAATACTGTTTTACATTTCAAAATTCGTAGGACAAATTAAGATTCAAATTTGAAGTTTGATCTGTCCTATAAATTTTAATTCATGAGAAGGCCTCTCATGAATTAGTGTTTGAAGTTTATAATATTGTCGACCTTACTCGCATTCACCAAACAATATCTAAAACCGATAAGATATCAATGTGCATACTATTATTGAATTGGCATCTCTATATCTAGAGGAATTAGGATTACAAATTGTTCTTTTCTAGGTACGGGTAATAATATCAAAATATTGTGGTCCTTTTTTATAGTATTTACTTAAAAGTTGATACATCTCAAATAAAGACCTCGATGACATATATCATACCATTCACCTTCTAAGAACAAAATATTGCACGAAAGGGACTGTTCTGCTTTCGGCTGTTGACTCCAGAATCAACAATATTTAATTCAATTACCTACTCCGGGCGCATTTTATACTTCAATCTGTATAACTGTTCTATTCAAATATTAACTTTATCTCTTAATAAGTATTATATTTTAGAATTATTATTATAAAAATATCAAAATTTGTATTTTATACCTTTTTCTTAATGTAAGTTTGTTATTTGTTTGATTTTATACACTATTTAAGAATAAAATATTAAGTTTATCTATTTGATTAGTATACAATTTTTACAACAGGTGATACTTATTTTGGACGCATAAAGTATATTCGAAATTAAAATTATGTGAGAAATTTTAAAAGAAGGCGCCAAAAGCATAGTCAATCATTTTATTTTATTATATAGACCAATTAAGTGCTTAAAGGGGGACCAACCGAGACTATGACAACAAACCTACGTGACTAAAAGTTATTGTTGACCCACTAATGGAATCATATAGCCATGTTTATGCCACATTTGCATTTGCGCAACTTCACGTTAACTTTTCTATTAATATACCGTTGAAAAGCACAATCGAAATGATAAACCAATAAGTGATATACATACGCAAAGAATAATTGAAGATGATTTCTTATCTATGAAATTTGAAAAAACAATCACCATTAGTGGTAAAATGACTCGTACATTACCTAATTTTTAGCGCAACAATGCGGAATATAATTAAGCAATTAATACGGCATCATTGATGTTAAACTGTATCGTCAAAAGCTCTACATAAGGGTGGTTTATTTTGAGCGGTGAAATAGACTGATAAAATATAGGATTGAGTTTTTGAAATATGAGATGATCAAATAAGTTCAATATTTAGCAGTCCATTAAAGTAAATGATAGATATTATGAATTTAAGATTCAAATGATATTTTGATTGGATCCCAAAACTAATTAAAAAGATTTCTAAAGATTACATCCCCGATGATTAACCATTTTGATACATTGTTTGTAGTTGCTCATATGTTGAGGAGCTGAACTTTGCTTAGATAAGTCTTCATATGATGGAGAACCAAGCTGAATACATCGAGTAAGGGACCGACTCAGAAGGGCCCAATTAACTCATCAGATGATCAACCTGATACAATCAAGTCAAAGCATCAAAAGACCAAACAAAATGTCGAAAAATCTAAAAACTTGATAGGAATTTGGAAAGAGTTGTATGCAGTAAAACGACTCTCAGTAAACATGAATTGTCATGCAAGCTCATAATTACTATAGCATCAACAAGTATGAATCAAACGAGCAAAAAAGTCAGAGCCTGAAGGACTCGGACGCTCTAAAGCATGAAGATATGAAGTAAGACGTAGCCTTGTCGCATGTAGAGATGGCAATGAACCTGATCTGGACTGGATCTTGCTAGGTCCAGATCCAGATCCAAATTTTTTTACTTGGATCTGGATCCAGTCCAGATCTATTGGGTCCAAAAAAATTAGATCCAGACCAAGATCCATAAGATCCGTAGAGTCTAGGGTCTAGACCCGGATCCACATGTTTTCTCTTCTAAAATAAATCATAAATCAACTATAATTCATAGTAACACCATAATAATAATAATTTAAATACATATAACACTATAATAATTATTTAGAAATTCTGCAATCATTACTATACAAGAATATGTTAGTTATAAATTTACTTTTGCTTTCATGACAACAAATAATATTGCAATAGTAATAGAAGAAGTAGCACACATATCTTAACAAATAGACCACCGATATACAAAATTTCCTCAAATACAAGGTAAAAGTTTCTAATATTATTGACATACGATCTAATTCTGTAGCCTAGTTTATCTAACTTCGACTAAAAAGAAAAATAATATAATACACTTATAAATATAAATAAAAAATTATATATAATATATATTATATGGATCCATGGGTCGGATTTGGATCGGATTTGGATTTCAAAAATCAGATCTAGATCCAAATCCAGATTTTAAAAGAATGGTCCGGATCCGATCCAGATCTGTTGGATCCTATTTTTTGAAGATACAGATCCTGAAAAATGGATCTGGTCTGCGAATCTGGACCGGATCCAGGATCCACTGCCATCCCTAGTCGTATGTAGTAGCTCTACAGAAGCACAATTCAAAAGAAGTCAGATGGAGTCAACACGAGATCAAACGTGGACTCGACTGAAGACTGCAGATCGAAGCTAGTGAAGAATAGTCAGAATGTTGGGATCATCTATCTGACTCAAAGCGATATGAAGCAAGAAGACAAGTTCAACGATCGTATTGCTCATATGGAGTTTACATTTCAAACAAGTATTTTTACAACTGCTAGTTTGAAATTCAAATCTCTATAAATACAATATTTCCTCTACTGGAAAAAAAGGTTAAGTGGGTTAAGTGTCAAGAGTCGAGCAATAAGTCCAGTCTTCACACACATCTAACCTGCACTCACTACAAATATATGATTGAGTTTAGACAAGTGAGCCTAATCTTAACATAGTTCTTTAGTATAAAGACTCACTTGAATAGTTGGAAAATGTAGCCCGAACCAAACCCAAGCATGTGTTGTACAAATAGATGTTGGTTTAAGCCGCAAATAAGCAATAAGGAATAGTTGTTTGAAAGCAGATGAGGAAGCCAATAATTTAGAAGTAAAGTGTGAGATGTGCACTCAGAAAAATGGGTGAAAGCAGAGATGAGAGGTCATAGCTTGATAACTCAGGAATGCTGATGTGTTCGACAATCGTTTTTCTTTGAAGTATAAAACAATGAATTCATAAAGAGTAAGTAATTCAATTGTTCAACGAGTTCGTGGATACATGAAAAGTTTATTCGAGCCACGTTAAATTTTGTATCGTTTACTTTTTTGTCTTGTTGATTTGTTTTGTTTTTGCATATCTCACTATCAACACTTCATCAACTGACATATACTTAATTTGTTAGACTTGCATCAATATGACTTTGCTTATATCTGATTTATATTATGTCTTGTCCAAAATGTTTCTCATTACGAATTAGTCTTTCAATTCCATCATATTCTACACACAATCAAGTCAGATTATTGTCTCACAAATTGTTTTCTCACTGACCACTAATTATCAATGAGATCGTAAGATAAGATGGTTACACTAAGTTAGGTTGCAGAAAACTTATAAATTCGAAAAAGTCTTTTGTCAAGTCTATTCTTCCTACCCCTATATATCTTACACGCTCAACCTCATAATAAATTAAATTAAATTATTTTTATTTATTGCTTCTATCACTCAAAGTTGATGCCCCTACAGTTGTTGATTAATCATATCAGTGATGTTACTTCAAATTAAACTTTTGCATCCTTTGCATACATTTTCGTGGTCCTTGCACTGTCATCATACAAATCAATATCATGACCACATTCGTATATTAGATTCAGATGTTAATTGTGATGAATAAATATTTGAATCGTAGAGGTTTGTAACAAAATAAACTGAGATTGTAAAAGTAACACAGCTGGAGGAGTTCCATTCTTAGTTCTTACAATATTCATGTGAAAAAAAATAAGGAACGTTAATAAGCCAATACGTACTAAGTACACCTTTGATAGATTGATAGTTTCAAACACATAATTTTCAAGATTTCAATCCTAATAGAATTAGGATTCAAAAAATGATTCAACATCCTATTCTGTGTTTAAAAACTAAATAAAAAACATATTCTGAAGATTCGTACACTGTTGGTATTTGGGCAAAAAGTTGCGATTAATGCTGTGTACTGAGTAGGCATAAGCCATAAATTTTACTCATTTAAGGATGTGTCAAGAAAAAACAGAATGCTGAAGGCCCACTCACCTTATAGCACAAATTCTGCCATGAATGCATCAACTGCGCACCTCTAACATTTCTAAACACCAAAATTTGGGTGTGTGTGTGTGTTGGCCTAGTGGTAGAGTGGTTAATGCCTAAGACCAAAGGTCTCGGGTTTGAGTCCACCGTGACGCAGCCTTTAAAATTTCTGTATTAATTGACCAAAAAAAAAAATAAAAAAATTGGATAGGCAAAAAATAAAAATGAAATTAATGTTTATCGTTAATGTTAGTAGCAGCAGCAACGACCACGGTCATAATTTAGGAGTCCCACTTTTTTTCTGTATAGTTAAAATTAGATGTTCGATTTGTTGGATTTATATATTAAAAGCAAATTGAGCTTATATACAACATTTTGTTATACTATTATTTCAATCTTCTTTCTGAATTGTTTATTGGATTACATATGTTGTCTCATGATCTCATACAAAAGTTGGATCATATAGTGTGTAGAAGATCACAGAAGTATGTATGATTGGTTAAACTAGTTGAGATATAAAAACGATCACAACTGATTCAACTTGAGGACGAATTATTGGTATAAGTTGTAGTATAGATAAAAAGTAACTTGACTTAGTTGTTTGTCTATACTGGTACGTCTTGACGTAATGATGGATCATAGTGATATGAGTTCTTCCTTCTAACCGTCGTGAAGAACCTAGATCTCGGTGACTTTACGTTGATTTAAACCTCGATAAGGTCTCAGATGAGTATGAGTTACTGACCATCACTTTGACTTGTTATGGGTGAGAGTTATATGGAATAATCCAATATGCTCCGCATATAGGATATCAGTAGTGCTTGTATGTCATGTTGGTTATTTATATCGAGTTACCGTATCCATTTAGGGTGATGACGTCCTCTTAAGGAGCTCAAAAAGTTTATTATACTAAACACTGTAGGTTGAGTTAGCTGAAATATAATAATAAGGTTGAGTGGTACTATGTACGAAATTATTAAAGAAATTAATTATCTTAAACAATCAAAGTGCTATGAATAATTAATGGACATGCGATATCTTAAATACATAAATTCGTAAGTCTATATACAAGCTCGATTCAACTTTAGTAATAAAAAGGTAAGTCATCATTTATTCTATAGTGGAATAAATAAATATTTATGAATTAATTTATGTTTTGAGCTGAACATACGATAATTAAGTCATTTTAGACCGTCTTTATTTCTTGTATTTGATCTCTGGACTGACCCATCAAAACCTAATTATCTGGTAATTTTTGTCTCCCCCCTTTAGTCCTATTGAAACCGGACTTTGTTAATTGTATTATTAATTTAATACATCTCTTAATTTAGATATAAATTATCAGATATCTAAAAGATATAATTATTCTAGAAATCAATTATCTTCATGATAGAAGATAATTATTGCATTTATTTATGCTAGAGTCCTGATCTAATAATGATTCTAAAGAGAGCATTATAAATATAGGGTATGCAAAAGCCAATATGATCATTATTAACACTGTGATTTTCGAAATCACCATAGGTGTGAAAAAAATTTAGTGTTCTCCATAGATTGTTCTCACTCAGCATTGAAGATCAGACATCCGAGACATAGTCCAGAATATCAAAGCTGGAGTTAGTCATTGATCAGATTTGTCAGAAATTCACAGGTAAACACGAGAAAACTCCTATGTGTTGTAATTAATTACATAGGAATATAATCAATATATATTGAATTAAACATCCAATATAGAATATCGAAAACACGAAAATATCATATTTTCCTACACAATTTATAATTGTTTAGTGGAAATAACTAATAAATTGAGATATATAGGAAAATATAGATATGACCCATGAAGGAATTAGGCACGAAGTTAGGGTCGTGACGCCTTGCTTGGTCGCGTGGCTTTCACTAGGGTGAGTATTCGGTCGGTTTGGACGAAAAAACAAGCGAACCGATTAATAAATATTGTGTTATATTTTATAAATATTATATATTGATATAATGGGGAGAGAAAATGAATAGGATTAAGGATATTGATATATTAAAATTATAATTCTAAATAAATAATATATATATATATATATATATATATATATAATTCGGTTTTCGTTAAAAATATTCCGAACCAATCGAAAATCGAATTACTGAATTTTAATTCAGTTTTAACCGAATTAACCGAACCAAATTTAATTTTTCGGTTTGGTTCGATTCGGTTATTCGATTTTCGGGTATTTTGTTCACCCCTATTTCACATGATGCTAGATTTTAACAAATTTACATATAAAAGATTGTCATTTGTGTAGCTTGTGTAGAATTTAAATATGTAAGCTATATTTTTTTCTAAAAATATTTAGTTTATTTCAAAATTTTGTCAATCTAGATATCAGCTAGTTTATGGTAAAGTGTGATTTTTCACTTTTTCAGACAGCATTGTTTCATGCTGTTGAGATGTTTTTCTCTATAAAAAGAAACAAATGTTGAAAAAGTAAATAAATTTTTGACCTATTCAGCTATTTCAATACATTTTTTTTGAATTGGCAATTAAATACACATTCTCTCTACACATTCTGTAACTATAACTAGATCCTAGTTCCAGTGAATTTGGCCTAATTTTAAAATAGGTCACTCAAACCCTATTTTTGAATGTTGGGCATTTTCTTTTCTAAATTATAGGCATTGAAATAGTTCCAGTGAGTTTGGCCTACTTTTAAAATTGGTCACTCAACCCTGTTTTTGAATGTTGGCCACTTTTTCCCTCTCTAAATTAAAAGCATTTTCGGTGGTGAGATTAAAATCTAATTTTTTTTGTTGTCATATTAGCGTCATATTAGTTTTTAAAATTCACCAATTTTTTTTTATCTTTCTCTCAAACTATATACCTAAAAAATCAACTTTTCTATAGATCTCAGTAAAATATATTAACAACTACATATATATAGATAGAGTGAGGTTCAAATAATAACTATTTTTAATGTGAGAACTAAGAATCACGAAAATTCATTTTGAACAAAATGAATTCACTATTAAAATTAATACATCTGTTGGGAAAGTTACTGAATCCAAAAATTCAGAATTTTCACTCAGGGTTCGAATCCCATGAGAAGCGAAAATTTTAATTTTTTGGGATTCAGTAACTTTTCCAGCGGATTCATCAACTTTTATACTAAATTCATTATTTTTTGGTTCTCGCGATAAAAATAGTTCTTAAGTTAAACCTTATATATATATATATAGGAGTAGGTTCAAATAAAACATTATTTAAAGTGATAACGTGAGAACCATTTTCAGTCATTAGATTGTGAAGATCTACGGTGATGCATCACTTTGCTGGATGATTGCATTGTGCACCACCCAGGTTCGAATACCATGAGGAACGAAAATTCAAATATTTTTATTTAGTGCAATAATTTTTATGGAGAATGCATTATTCTCACATTTGTAGGATAACAAAGGTTTTTATAATAACTCTAATACACACACACACACACACACACACATATATATATATATATAGTAAAATTCAAATAAGAACCATTTTTAACGTGAGAATTAAGAATCACTAAAATTCGTGATGAACAAAATGAATTCTCTATGAAAGTTAATGCATCTGTTGGGAAAGCTATCGAGTCTAAAAAATTTGAATCTTCACTTAGGATTCGAATTTCATGAGGAGTGAAAATTCTATTTTTTTTTTAAATCAGTAACTTTTCAGCGGATTCATCAATTTTTGCACTAGATTCATCATTTTTTGATTTTCACGTTCTCACGATAAAAATGATTCTTACGTTAACCTTCTCATATATATATATATATATATGGAGTGGATCAAATGAGAACTCTAAATTTTTGTATAACTAAGAACTAATATGGTCTATCTTCAGATTTTAATGGTAACGGTTTAACCCTATAATCAATGGATTTTATATATTCATTTACGATAACAGTTCACATATGCACAATCACTACGATTACATGCACAACAACATGAATTACATGAACATCTTATTTGGAATGTGATAGCATGCACAAGAACTACGATTATATGAACAACAACATAAATTAAGCGAACAATGAATAATATAATGCGAAATATCTAAATTGCTAAAATTTAGGATTTAACTATTATTATCATTAAATAATTATGAGTCATCTCATCTTATTCAATCTAACGGTGGTTATCGGTTCTTAGTTCTTATATAAGAGGTAGTTCCCTCTCTAACCAATCCATATATATATATATATATGAATTGGTTCATGTATATATAATCTTTAACATACATAAATGAAAACAAATCATGTTCATTAGATTTGAAAAACTAACGGTTATATTTAAGTATGCATTTGAATTAATATATGCATATTTCTGCATATATTTGTGAATTTGTGCATTTACGTCATAACTTATGCATTGAATCTGAAGCGTCCATATTGATTTATCAAATGTTGATATTTGTCCTCATATTTACATCAGAAAGAATATCCACACGATAACCATTCACTTTCTCTATATATATGTATATTCACTTGGAATGAGAAAGAATGTAATGAATTTTTTTTTGACAATTTTTTGAAAGAAGCTAACTCATGTAGAGGAGTTGGACTTATATCTACATCTTAGTCATTATTTATACAATGATAATAATTTGAAAGAAATCAATTTATTTAGTTAAAAAAAAATAGCGTTGGAGCCCCCCTAAAGTTATTATCATTTTAGTGTTAACATGATTTTTTTGGTCAACTTTCTGAAATAAGCTAAATTCTTTGTAGAGGAGTTGGACTTAGGGGTGTGCATGGATCGAACCGAATCGAAAAAACCGACCGAATCGATCGGTTTTGATCGGTTCGGTTTTTGAGAAAGTCGATTTTCAGTTCGGTTCAAAATTTTAATTAAAATTGGTTTTCGATTTTACGTTTTAGGTTCGGTCGGTAACCGAACCGAACCGAAACTATTATTTTTATATATTTATATATTTTATATAATAATTAATTAATATTTTAATTAAATAATTAGGATAAAAATATGTTTATTTAGAAAAATATATATATAATTTATATTTCGGTCGGTTTTTCGGTCCGACCGAAACCGATCGATTTTTTGGGTTCGATTTTCGGTCGGTCCAAAATTATAAATCTGTTCGGTTCGGTTCAAAAAAAATCGTTCGGTTCGGTTTTCGGTTTTGAAAATTTCATTCGGTCGATCGAAACGACCGACTGATGCACACCTGGACTTGTATCCATATGATAGTCGTCAGGTAGGGCTGGTCTCCGCGCCATCCATACAATGAGACCAACAATTAATTTTTTATTTATTTAATTATTATTAAATTAATTTTAATTATAATTAATTATAATTTAATAAATAATAATTTTGAATTAATAAACTCTAATCATGAATTAATAAATTTAAATTTGGAATTAATAAACCCTAATTGAAATTAATAATAATTGTGAATTAATAAACCATAATTTTGAATAATAAACTCTAATTTTAAATTAATAAACCCTAATAAATTAATAAATTCTAATTTGAATAATAAGCCCTAATTTGGAATTAATAAACTCTAAGTATGAATTAATAAACCCTAATTATGAATTAATAAATCCTAACTTTGAATAATAAACCCTAATTTTGAATTAATAAACTTAATTATGAATTAATAAATAATAATTATGAATTAATAAATTTAAATTTTGAATTAATAAATGAAAAATTAATAAATTTAATTATAAATTAATAAAATCTAATTATCTTTACTCACCATAATTAATATATAATTATTTTAATAAAAAATGGTGAGTTCACGGTGAGGCGGAGCTCACCCAAGTTTTTGTTCATCATGTATATGATGGTAATAAGTTGAAACAATCCAAATTCTTTTAGTTCAAGAAACTAGCGTTGGAGCCCCTGAGATTTTTATCATGTTAGTTAACACGAAAATATTGTACTTCCCTCCAATTTTGCCACAAATTATCCGGCTTTTAAGGTCTTGCTTCTTCATTTTTTATTTTCTTTTTCATATTTTAGATATATTAATAGAGAATTGAAAATTACCATTCGTGACAAAAACGAGAACTGTCGTATTAGAAAAAAATATGCATTACTTTATGTCCTCTATTTAAATGCACGAATTAAATTGAACTCGACCGTATTCAAAAAAATAAACAACACAATTTACAAAAAATCAAATTCTATATACCGTAGTACCGTTCATGACTTAACATTGGTTTGGTATAAGATTAGAAAGTATTTTCTTCATTCATTTTTAAATGTACACTACAATTAAATCGCACAAATCAAGTAAATAAAAAATTTATTAAACTGCTATAATAAATATATACGCACAACTAATGATCAAATTCCAACAATATTAAATAAAGATAAAGTAATAAATTAATTACAATTTTACTCTTAAATTACAAACTGTGACATTTAATAAAAAAATAAGAAAAAAATGTCAATAGGACATTTATAAAAAAACAAAGGTAGTAGAAACTAATTAACTATTTATTGGCAAACCATAAAGAGAAATAAATTTGGTCCTTCCGTTATAAAATTATACTATATCCTAACACTAATTAGTACTTGGTTAATGATCTCTCGAAAATTTTATAAACCATAAATTTGGAACTTCTAGTGTTGCGGAAACATATTTTGTGAATAGAAAAAAAATAAGTTCGAAAATATGAAGTTGCTTTTATTTCCTCTTCTGGAAAATAAAGTTAAATTATAACTCAAAAACATGAATTTCACGTTACGTCAGAAAGTGCCATCCTGCTTTCTCCCCTTTATGGACAAATCCCTTCTCATAAATACCTCAAACTTTGCAACGACAACGACGTAATAAAGGAGAGCAGATACGCTCCATATTTTATTTACTCCACTTATTCAAGAATAAATATTTTCTATTCTATAATTAAAAAATATTTTTATTTGAACAAAAATATATTTTATATTAAAAAAAGTATGAGTGCACGTAATAATCGGACGTCTTCATCCACCCTTTTCTTTTTGTATAACCGTGATGTAATTATGTTAACCACTAAATATTTCCACTTTTTACCTACATTAATCAAATCGATCAAGATACCTTATCTACCCTAACCAACACAATCTCGCACACATTTTAATTTTGTTAACTTATTTGCTGATTAAACAAAATTAAAAAAGGCGTAACTAAGATGCAATCATATCCGAATCCAAAGACGTTTAAGCGGGCCCACCAGCACATTCAGTGGGGCCAGATGAACAGCTCTTGTATTAAAAAAGCAAAGAAAGAGAGAAAATAGTCTCGAGAGACATAAAGATATAGATTCATGTGAGAGAGACGCAAGAGTTTTGTCATCTTCCTCCTCCCATCCTTGTCCACCGAGTATAGCCTCCTCCGAGAGGGAAAAAGGCCGCTAGTTTCTTTAGGGTTTTCCAGAAAAAAAAAATCATTCTTAATTGGAAAAACAGTAGAAATACTCAAATAAGTGAAGTGATGAGGGAAACAAATATGTCGAAGGGGATTATTACTTGTTATTTTAGTGGTCGGGAGTAGATCTCCGGTTTCTTCAGGTACCATTGTCTTTACCACATTCTTATTACTGATCTCCTCATTTGGCTGAAATTTGTGATTTTTTCTGCTTCAGCATTTCCAAAAGATCGTATGTCTTTTTTTCTTCTGCTTCTGGACATTGTACTTAAGCTCATAATGTCACTTTTGAATTCATAAATCTGAAAAAAAGAAAATGGCTTTAGAAGCAAATGCTATTAGGTTCTTTTGCTTACAAAGACAAAGCGAGTCGAAATCTTCGCCTGATTTATTGGTGCCAAAAAAATTTAGCTCATGTTTTGAAATGCATTTTAAAAATTCATCTTTATTTTTAGTCTCTTTACTTGCAGTGTTGCTATCCTTGTTCAGTTGGTACTAAATTGAATTTTTACTCGTGTTATATTTATATGAATGTCATCAAATATTACTAATTATTGATGCAAACTCTTGATGAAGAATTTGCACAAAAAAATCGGGGAAAAGGTGCTGGCGAATCTGTAAAAATATCTTGCAACCTTTATGTTATAGCCAATACACTGCCACCGGGAATGAACCGTTATGATCCTGTAGGGCTAACTCAGTTCAGTGTTGGTTGTAGATTCTTGTGATTAATCACATAGCAAGGCGTTGAAATGGGTTCTTCCGGTGCTAATTGTGAAATAACGGAGGCGAAGAACGAGTTTAGTACAACTCAGAAGCCACAAACATTTCCTGTCGTGAAAAAAAACCATAGCAGATGCTTCGAGGATGATATCAATAAGCTTTTCGAAGCTGTCAACGTGAGAACATCCAAGAGTTTAGATCTATCAGACTCGTGGAGGAATACTTCAAAGAGGCCAATGAAGTCTCCTGGTTCCAACTCTCCCGGAATCGGATTTTCAGAACCAGTTTCTCTGAAGCAGGCGCTGAGGGGTCTTTGCATTTCTCAGGCAGCAGAAATGGCTACAATAAAAAGACTGTCGATGACATCTGCTTCTCCTAGGGTTTCGGAAGCTGGAAAAAGCAGAAACTTGTACAGGTCTTTCGTCACTGAGGCTGGTGGATCTGGCTACTCCCAGCTCGAATCAGAGAAAGTACCTCATATTCTTCTGGGAGCTCGACTGGAGCCATCGTTCCATCAACAAGTCACCCGTTCAAAGTTCATGTTCTTCTCCTAGTTGTAGCATTAAACTAGTAAGCATATCTAGTGAATCGGGTCACCAAGTAGCTGATTGTGATGAATATGGTGTTGAAAAATCCATTGTAGATGGAAAAAACGTTACATGTAGTGCCAGTAAGCCGCCTCGGAATCTTGAGGATTCTAAGACTGTTTCTACAAATCAGAGTTCTTCCCAAGTTCCTGCTACCTTAGAACTCGAGGATACAGAAACCTCTCCTGTTTGTAACGGTATTGTGCAAGCTTCAGAAGTTGATGAACAGGTGAAGGAAAATGCCCGTTCATTTGAAGAAAAACATAATTCTTATGATGGCCAAAACAAGGTAGCAAGTGGTCCAATCAAGGATTCCGCCACTTCCTTGGAAGTAGTAAAAAGGGCAGGACCTAGACTGAGACCAAAGTCGAAGTTACAGACTGTACCTTCATCAGGTGCAGCAAGAAGCAATAAAGATGGTAGAACAGTTAAAATCACCCCTCGTAGTGTCAGAACAGTTTTCAGGAGCAAGAATCTAATCATAGTGAATTCAAAGAAGGTAGTGGCATCAGCTGATGGTAATTCAAAGTTATCTTATGAAGTAAATGGTAGCTTGGACCATGGTTCAGGACAATTAATCTGCCAGAGGTGTCAATGTGCTTTAAAGGATACAAATACGGATTCCAGCGGCAATCCTCCGGAAGCTACTAAGACTGAAGCTCTTACAGGTGGTGGGAACCTCGTTGCAAGCAATTCAGATTCAATTCCTTCAAATAGAGTTACTCGTGTTGATAAAGCAAATGTGAACATGAAATTAAATGAGAAAGGGGATCTCTCCCAAAGCTCGAGCAGCATTTGTGATTTCAGTAGTAGTACCACTAGCCTCAGTGAAGAGAGCAGTCTAACTGGGTTGACTTGCGGAAACAGACCACACATGTCGAAGGACACGAGGTGGGGAGCAATTAACCATGTGAGCAAACAATTCGGTTTCCTAGGGCTGAGTCACTTTAATTTGCTGAAAAAACTTGGATCTGGGGATATAGGTACTGTCTATCTTGCTGAGCTGATAGGAACAAACTGCCTATTTGCAATAAAAGTAATGGATAACGAGTTCTTGGCAAGAAGGAAGAAGATGCCCAGGGCTCAGACGGAGAGAGAAATTCTGAGAATGCTGGATCATCCGTTTCTTCCTACGCTTTATACACAGTTCACTTCAGACAATTTGTCATGCTTGGTCATGGAATTTTGTCCCGGGGGAGATTTGCATGTTCTCCGACAGAAGCAGCCCGCCGGTATTTCCGGAGCAGGAGGCAAGGTATGGAATTTAGTAACGGTTAATATTCTGAATTTTATGGTCTGCATTGTGCAATGAAATGTTCTTGTTTTTCTCCTCAGTATTTGTCTAATCCAATATGAAGTGCGCTGAATTGTATACTCTGCGTTGTGCATTGAAATTTATCAACTGATCTTGTTTTGTCCTCATTTATTTCAATATGAATGTTCTGAATTTTGTTAGCCCATGTAACATTTGCTTCGAACATTTTGTTGTTGCAGATTCTATGTTGCTGAGGTTCTTCTTGCTTTAGAATATCTGCACATGCTCGGTATCGTGTACCGAGATCTTAAACCAGAAAACATTCTCGTCCGTGAAGACGGGCACATCATGCTGACAGATTTCGATCTGTCACTTCGATGCTCTGTCAACCCGATGCTCGTTAAATCATCGGCATCACGAATGGAACCGCCACGGGTTTCTGGTCCTTGTGCGGGATCTAACTGCATAGATCCCTTCTGCAACGGACCTTCATGCCAAGTCTCATGCTTTACCCCTAGGTTTTTCCCCGCCAATGCTAGGGCGAGGAAGCTCAAAGCTGACGCTGCATCCCAGTCTAGGTCATGGCCTCAGCTTGTAGTCGAGCCAACTGAGGCACGGTCCAATTCCTTTGTTGGCACACATGAGTATTTGGCTCCAGAGATCATCAAAGGGGAGAGCCACGGCAGTGCTGTAGATTGGTGGACGTTCGGTGTTCTTCTGTACGAGCTTCTTTATGGGAAGACTCCATTTAAAGGTGCTGGAAATGAGGAGACGCTGGCCAACGTGGTTTTGCAGCCACTGAGGTTTCCTGATTCACCTATCATTAGTTTTCAGGCGAGGGATCTGATCCGCAGCCTTCTGGTGAAGGAAGCGGAGCATAGGTTGGGTACGGAAACGGGGGCTGCTGAGATCAAGAGGCACTCGTTCTTCGAGGACTTGAATTGGGCACTGATTCGCTGCGCCATCCCGCCCCAAATCCCTGAGTTTTACGATGTTGGGAATATGCAGATGGCGCCCTCGAATGACAAGGGGACAAAGTTTATCAACTCTAGTGCCGATGAAGAACATCTGGAATTTGAGTTGTTCTAGTAAGAACACACTCGTCTGGAACAAGTACGGTGCAGGAGATGTGCGTCTTGGCCCGTCACCGTCAGACGCGTAAGGAGAAGTGCATATTATCGAAAATGCAGCTGGATTCTACATTATTATTGTGAGTTGCCAGCACTGGATATTAATGTGATGCTACAGTTTACCCAGTTAAATGCCAGTCGCTAATGGATGTGCTGGTTGCAGCGACCTCGAGTTGAGTCGACCTAACTCATGCTCGAGCACGAGCTCGTTACGCATACTTGATTATGTTCCAAACTTAATAGCGTTCCATATGGGAGAGGGAATTGTCCCAGATTCTATGATGAATTTTTTGTAATGTTTAATATCTCTATTTAACGTTGTGAAATGGTTGATTTTTCTATCAAGGAGTTTTATGGATAGAAGTTTTTCAAGTTAAGGTTTTAGATTTAACTAGCGTACCTCCTATACGGTGCTTGTGGTTTTAGACTCCCCTAGTGTGCACGAACACTTATTATTCGTTTTATATATAAAATTTAAAATATAATTTCGAACTTATAAGTTATAAAATTATCCGTTTTTTTTTTACTATAGACAATGTAATTTATACAAAAATTTAACATATATCTTGTTTCATATCTGCTAAATTTAACCAATTAAGTTAAGTTCGTGGGACAATTTAACATATCTCTATAAATAAAGATATTATTACTTTTATAGGAAATTATTAAAATAAAAATTTCTTATCGTGAGAACACTAAATTGAACATATAAAGTAATTGGACTACAAGAACTCACTGGACATATAATTATTATTACGAAACATCGTAAGAAAACCCGTGGTTAGGATGATCAACCACAAACACAGTTAGTTCAATCCACACATAAGGGATAAGAAAGCTCATAGCCTTACGAGCAATCACATGCGCCACAATATTGACATATCTTCTAATATGTTAGATTCTAAATGAACTAACCGATTTGAACATGTTCATGCAGTCCTTTATAGGTTGACCAAACTCTAATCGTCCACCTCATTCCTAGTCATAGCATCCACGACTAAGTTGACGTCTGCTTCGAAAATCACTTGAGAGAGATCAGATTTTTGGTCCACGAGAAAGCCTCGTGTATCCCCATAGCTTCTGATTCCTCAACTCGCGTGTAGCCGGGAATACAGTGTGCTCGAGCCGTGATGAGCTTTTCCCCTACAATCACGAACTGCCATTCCTAAACCTGTAAGATTCTTGGACTGGAAGAAAGCTGTTTCCAAATCGCAACAGATCCACCCCGGTAGAAGGTTGTGCCATTCTTTACAACGAGAGCTGCTGGCTGATGAGAGACGCTCATCCCTACATAAATTTTTCGCTGCAACCCAATCTTCCCAACAGATACGGGCGCTGGTGGTCACCCGATCCGGTGGCTTGTGCCCCTACGTCCACACCATAGATTTGCGCTTTTTCCATAACTGCCACATGATCGTGGCCATTGTTGTTCTCTCTCTCTTATCAGTAAATATCAAACCCCAAAACAGAAAGTCCTTAAAGAACTCACAATGCTTCATCCCACTCGTGCATACTCCCTAAATTGGTTGCCTTCCAATAATCCTGCAAAAGGACAACCCGCAAATACACGCCATATGTTCTTCACACCTACGCCATAGATAATACAACTCATTTCAACTTGGATTCCTCGACTCATCAACTTATACTTTGAGGGTAGACAATCCCTCGTCGCATGCCGCATAAATATTTTGATACGCGGTGCTACCTTCAACTCCAAAATAGCCTTCCGATCCAGTTACCCTCCATCGTGTTGCTCCCCTCAATAGTTAGAGAGCATGTTAATCGATATGTTGACTTAACAGAGTACATACCATTACAAGTGACATGTCAAATTAGCACATCCTTAGCCACAGTGGGTGTGATCTGTATCAAAAGAACCTTCTCTACTTCTCTTTCTTCAAAAAGCTTGCTAATCAACTCGGAATCCTTACGTCTCTTCCCTAGAATTAAGAGGTCTAAATCCCTCATTTGAACAAGATCAGGATTGGGAGTAGACCAAATAAAAAAATCGTTAGTCCTTCATAACCATGGATCATGCCATACTTGAATCCTCTCATCATTGTCAACCCTCCATCTAATTCCAATCTTAATGACATCCTGAGATATGCAAATGCTCTTCCAAGTAAAACTTGGACTGTGTTCGACATTGGCATTCAAGAATATGAAAGTATTTTGTTTTAAGATCCTTACAAACTAGAGCATCTGGGTCTGAGATAAAATTCTAACCATGTTTCCATAGCATAGCCAGATTGAAAGATGATGTTTTTGAAAGCCCAAAACCCATTTATTCTTGTGAACACATGAGCGTTCCAACTTCCAAACACATCCAATTGATTCTGCGATTTGCGTCCTTCTTGTTTTCCCACCAAAACGAATTCATCATGTGCTCCATTTCATCAGTAATGCACGTAAGTAATAAGAAGGTACTCATACAGAGCGGCTGCTTTAATCATCACTTTTACCATGTCTTTGACAACATCTTCTCCCGCTACCATTCAATCATCTTCCATATCTTATCCATGAGAAATGCAAAAATCAATCGTTTATTCCATCCCATGAGAGACAAAACCCTGAATATCTGTCGGTGTTAAGTTGCACAACGCCTCCAGAATGTCAAAGATGACGTGACATGAAAGTTCATCCATGTTTTTACTATATAAAACTCATGATTTTTGAAAATTAATTGCTTGGCCCGAGGCCATATCATAACATTCAAGAACCTCCTTTAATCTTCCACACTCGATCTCATCAACTTTACAAAACAAAATGGAATCATCCACAAAAAGCAAGTGAGATATTGCTGGAGCTCTTCTGATAATCCTTATCTCATGCAAACGTCCATGTAAAGTTTCGGCCTTCAACAAAGCAGACAAGCCCTCAGCGCATAAAATAAAGAGATAATGGGAAAGCGAGTCACCTTGATGAAGGCATTTTTCCGTATAGGTTGGGCTAATAAGATTGCCATTAACAACAACTTTATACTTCACCATTCCATTGATTCTTCATTTCTCAAAAGGAATTGCCTCAAAGGAAATTAAAATATTGTCCTAGATGTTACATCATTTCTCGAAAACCGACTAAACTTTACTCACAAGATCTGAAAGAGCTCTTTAAAGCCAATTATCAAACTTTAGAAAGAATCTTATAGATCACATTACACAAAGAGATGAGACATAAATGCTTCAAATCAGTTACATTTTTCACCTTAGGGATGAGGACTTATCTAGATGCATTTGCTTAACCATGCACTATGAGGATTCATCTATTCCGAATGGCCTAATCAACTATTTATCCAAAAGAGTTCACATCACATTTTTTAGAGTTCACATCACATTTTTTAGCCAAAAGAGCTTGGCACGCTGTTTCCAATAAATCTCATCTCCAAGTAGGATCTTCACTAACTTCTTTTTCTCTTCAACAACATACTCGTAGAAACCTCATTTGTTCGCTCACGTAGATGTTTAATGTCTTTTATTCACATATACTTTTTTCATACTTCCATTTGTCCCCCACATCTTTTGCCACATGACAAGGGCATCCGAGATAGTGGTTAGTTTATCTCCCACATGAAGTCTTTACTCCTTATTCCAACACTCAACGATGATATTTTGAAGCTTCGGTTCGCACAATCACGACTTATCAAACCTGAACCTTCTCGCTTTAACCAGTGACTTCTCCGAAGTTGGTTTAAGAAAAATTGGAGTATGTTGGACATTGGTGCTAGCAGATTAGAAAACATCATAAACGGGAACATCTCTAGCCATACTCCCACATCTCAGCAACCGAATCCACAGTACCTCGATGTCAAGACCATGTGAATTGATAGCCTTCAATATGAATATTCGAGAGATTACAGTTTACGATCAAGCTCTGAGAACCATTAAATAGCTAGTTCAGATATTCAACTCCCTATCCCTTATCACCAACCAAAATGAGGTCATTAAAATCTCCAATGATCACCCTAAGGCAAGTGGCTTGTCGAACTCAATCTCTGTTGGTAAAGGTAGTACGAATGACAGTAACTACTTGTCAGGGACATAACTTAAAACAGCAAATGTAGAAAGAGATCAAACTAACAAATGACTAAACCGTATTGTAAAACAATTGAAACAAAAACCGTAGAATGATGATGCCGAGTCGAGGCCTCTTTCCATAAGACGAGATACGCCCGGTAGTGCTCTCGGTTACGGCGTATCATCTCCAAATGTAAAACGGCGTCGTCTGGTGGTGGCGACATCAAGAACCAACGAGCTCCGTGAACCTGACGGAGGCGAGGATGAGCTTGACACAAAAATTGTATGCAGGAAAGGTTTTAGGTATCTTGGAATGCTTTTGCGAGAGGTGGCTTATCTTTGGGAGACATGTCCTATTTATAGGCGTCCGCCCCTCACGAAAGATCTTGAGTCAACACCGCATTGATGTCGGGTGTTACTGAGTTATGTCCCCTATTGAGTGCTTGGCGGTTTGGAGACAACGTGGACACGCTTCCGCAGAGCCATCATGTCGAACGTTAAGACGGTTACGACGAATCGGACAACGCGTGCGTCGTGTTCGTTGGGCGATCCCGGATCGTCTCTTCAAGTGCAGAGAGACCCAACGGATTGGGCCACACGAGTTGGGCCTCGGACCAACTCCATCGCACAGCAGCCCAACGGATTGGGCTACACGAATGGGCCTCGGACCAACTCCATCTTTGGACTCGATCAAACGTTGATCCAAAATAAGAACAATGGGCACGGAACCGGGCCCACGATGCAAGCCCACGAACAGCCCAAAGGTCCCAAAGACCACCCAATTGCCAAGATCCAAGATCCAAGATCCAAGATCCACGGACCACGGGCCGGGCCGGAGCGGGCGGGCGCACGGGCGCGGCGGCGGGCACGGCACGGGCGGGCGGCGGCGGCGTAGCAGCAAGTCTTGCGTGGGCTTTCCAAATTCATCACTTGTGCATAATTATACTAAGTGTTCAATGAACCACTTATATAGACAATTAATGAAGGTACATTAATCAATGTGGGATAAGGATTAATTAATCCATGCTTATCCCTTAATCACATAACTCCATGTTTAAGTGACAAACTTTGATCCATTATTTCTCATTCATCGGAAATCGGATTTGAGAATGTGAATACACCACGATCATCTACTCGGAATGTAGATCGATTCTATGCCGTTTAATTTCACAAAATTAAACGTTACGTCACTCAAAATCTTGGTCAAAGTAGCTTCCGCAACTCGACCACATATATAATAAACATATATATATATGCGTGATTTCCAACAATCCCCACATGAGTGGAAATAGCCATATGCATGTATACGAGACACGTTCGGTCCTCAAGAGATGTTAAAATATTTGGACAGTGGTTTATAGCCTTGAACCTTCCATAGTTAGTACCATCGAGTACACAGCGGATTAGTGGACACGATGCCTTGAACTATTCCCCACAACGCAGACCGAGACAATGGTATTAACACTTTAACACCTCAACCTCATCCGTTCTCACGTTTGATTCCATTTGGCCATGGACATCCACTTTGGATTCATAAGTGTTTTGTTTGAAGCGCCCCACTTCGCACTTACATAGGTGATTCTTTACCGAGTATCTTGCCATACTCAACCTCCTCGAGGTATCTTAGGAATCATTAAGAGTCAACGACTCAACCTCACCACTAGGCAAGTTTTTCAACACTCGTTTGTTTTTAGGAACAGACTAACTCGAGTGTTTACACACTAACTCCTATAGCTTAGTTCTCCCATTGAACCAAGTTCTTGGGATCTCCAATCATCATGGTTGGGTTACCACTATGATTGTTCTTAAGATGTGGTTTTAATCCCATTCCTCTAGAACTTGATCATTTGATCCGGCTCAACCCTTTGGTTAACGGATCCGCGGATTATCTATTGACTTGACATAGTCAATTGATATAACCCCACTGAGATCAAATGTCTCACGGTATTATATTGCCGACGATATGTCGAGACTTACCATTATACAAACCACTTTTCGCTCTTCCAATAGCCGCTTGGCTATCACGTTGAATCATCACCGTGGCACGAGTTTAGACCAACATGGAATATCTTCCAAAAATTACGAGCCACTGCTTCCTCACCGCCTTTATCCAAAGCTATGAATTACGATTCCATGGTGGATCGGGCTATACACGTATGTTTCGTGGATCTCCAAGAAACACCTCCCCAATCGTGAATACGCACCCACTTGTAGAAAGTGAATCTTTCGTGTCGATATCCATTGGCATCACAAGCATTGCTTCAAGATCTTGGGGATATCTCGTGAATGCACCCATGATTTTGAGTATACTTGAGTACCTCAAAACTCTCACTAGAGCCTTCCAATGCTCCTTGCTTGGATTGCTCGTGTAACGACTCAATTTGTTCACGCAAGCTATGTCGGGTCGGTGCAATTTGTAAGATACATCAAACACCGATGACCTTAGATAATCTTCTTGTCCAATGGGTTCACCCTCGTTTTACTCAGTGAACATTGAGCTCTAATGGGGTCTTAGCGAATTAAACTGTCAAACGATTGAATTTCTTAAGCACTTTCTCGATGTAGTGAGATTGTGTCAAGATAATTCCGTCGATCTTCTTAGAATCTTGATTCCAAGAATCACATCACTAATCCCATGTCTTTCATGTCAAAATTTCTTTTAACATGCGCTTTGTTTCATTAACGACTTGAGTATTGCTACCCATGATCAACATGTCATCTACATACGGACACACTATAACATAACCATTATCGTTGTTCTTAACGTAGACACATTTGTCACACTCGTTGATCTTGAAACCATTTGCCAACATTATATTATCAAATTTCAAGTGCCATTGCAACGCGCTTGTTTCAAACCATATAGAGACTTCACGAGTTTGCATACCTTGCCTCTCGACCGGTACTACAAACCGCGGGTTGCTCTATATATACCTCATCCTCGAGGTCACTGCTCAAAACGCAGCCTTAACGTCCATTTGATGAATCTCAAGATTGCGCAAGCGGCAATTGCGAGAAGCACCGAATAGACGTAATCCTCGTCACGGTGAATAGGTATCGAAGAAATCGCACCCTCTCTTTGTTTAAACCCTTTGACAACCAAACGGGTCTTATACTTTTCAATTGATCCATCCGCCTTGTACTTTCTTTTAAGGATCCATTTGCATCCTAAGGGTTTACAACCTTCTCGCAAATCAACCAAAGACCCAAGTGTGGTTTTGCGAGAATAGAATCAATCTCACTTTGAGCGACCTCTCGCCAGCATCCCGTCCCGCCGAGCATATGCTACTTTGATCGACGTTGGTTCTTCGTCCAACATGAACGTAATATAGTCGGGACCAAAATCCTTTAGCGTTCGACTTCATCGCCTCGTCTCGGTTCGACCCTCCGATCGCACCTCGATCGCTATGCGATATCGGTTCTTCCTCCAAAGGTTTAGAACTCGAAGCTTCACCATCAGCTCTATTGCTAGAGCTGGCTTCACTTTTATCCTTGTCTTTACAGGGATAAACACTTTCAAAGAATATAGCATTCCTTGATTCAATCGTCGTTCCCAAAGTCATATCCGGTACCTCTGACCTGTGGATCAAAAAACGATAAGCGCTGTTGTTCAGTGCATACCCAATAAAGATACAATCGACAATTTTAGGTCCAATTGTAACTTGTTTAGGAAGAGGCACCTCAACCTTCGCCAAACACCCCCACACTTTGAGATATTTATACGATGACTTTCTTCCTTTCCACAACTCGTAAGGAGTGACATCCTTACCCTTGAGTGGAATCTTGTTCAGTATGTAGTTGACCGTCAAAACAGCTTCCCCACAAGTTCTGGGCAACCAGAACTAATCAACAAAGCATTCATCATCTCCTTAAGTGTTCGATTTTACGTTCGTAGAACGCCATTAGATCGTGGTGAATAAGAGTCGTCGTTTGATGTATTATACCACTTTCGTTGCATAATGCCTCAAACGGAGCTACATATTCTCCCCTATCACTTGAGCGGTCTTAATTCGACACTTAGTTGATTCTCGGCTGTTCTTGAAGTTTTAAAAGCTTCATAGCACCGCCTTTACTTCTTAGAAGGTAAAGATAACAATATCTTGTCTGATCATCAATAAACGTGATGAAGTACTTTTACCACCTCTAGTTTGTACAACTTTAAATCACACACATCGGTGTGAATAAGTTCTAGAGGCTTAGTGCTCTGCTCACCGAACGAAACGATAACTTAGTCGTTTGGCTTCCACACAAACCTCACATTTCGTTTGTGTATTAACTTCATTTAACTTTAGTAAATCTAAATTTACTAATCTTTTATTGCATTTAGATTAACATGTCCTAATCTACAATGCCATAAATCGAGCACTCGGTCAAGTAAGAGAAGTAGATGCATTTTCATTAATAGCAATCTTGGGTACACGACGCACGCCATTACATTCAATTTGAAAAGACCCCAAGAAGATAACCCCTACCAAGGAACTTCCCAAACTTAGTCAGACAAACTTGTCCGACTCAAAACTAGTCTAAACCCCTTGTTAACTAGAATAGAGCCCGACACCAAATTCTTGCGGATGTCCGGACATGCAAAGACATCCTTCAACGTGATCTCAATGCCGGACGACATCTTGAGCACCACATCACCAACTCCGCAACCTCGGACGAAGCTTGGTTCCCATGTTGAGCTTCCTCCTCAACAGGCTTGTAGGTGGAGAAACGCATCTTTTCGGCGCAGACGCGCGATTCTTGCCAAGGTCGATGAACCATCCACCTGATTCTCGGCGTGGTTGACTTCTTCGGTCACCACAAAGCAGCCAAGTCATCCTTGTCCCATTTGTCAAGTCCTTCTCGACAACATTGGTAACTTGTTTAGCCTTCTTCTTCGCTTACTTACGGTCCTTACTCGTGTGGCCATGTTTGCCACAATTGTAATGATCCCCGCCAAATTTACGGCAACCACCTTCCTTTGCTTTTGTCTTTGACATTGGGACGAACACGTTTGTTGGAGGACCGCCTCCAACAGTTGGCTTTAGCATCGATCAAGCCTTCGCTTTTAAATCTTGTTTCTTCACGCCGACTCGATGCGGCTTAACGATCAAGTCTTCAAGTGTCATATCATTTCGCTTGTGCTTAAGGTAGACCTTGAAGTCTCTCCACCTGTGGGTAGCTTCTCAATCATCGTAGCGACGACAAAGCCAGTCTCAAACAAGTGTGCCTTCGACTTGAACCTCGTGTACAATGAGTTGAAACTCTTGCACTTGGTCCATGATCGGTCGAGAATCGACCATCTTGTAGTCCAAATATTTGGCTACAATAAACTTCTTTGTACCGCATCATCACTACGGTACTTCTTTTCTAGTGCGTCCCACATACATTTGTATGTCGTTACAACAGCATATACACTATACAAACTATCTTCTAAACTACCAAGTATAAAGTTTTTACAAAGATAGTCTCCAGGTCGCCTAATTATCATATCTGCTCGGACGTGAAAGTCCGTCACTTCACCCTCCGGCGGTGGGCTCATCTTCCACCAAGAAATTGGCGAAGCCCAATGTCGTGGTGAAAAAGATCTTTGCCATCTCTTGAAGTCGGATCTTCCAAACTTCGACGGCTTCTCGGCGGCATCATCCTGCGGTATGAATGCAGTGCCGAGATCGATCCCAAACGGATCCACCAACACCACTTGAAGTGTCTTGGAACATGGAACTCAAATGAGAACCACCGGTGTTAGATCCCATGGATCCAACGATCGATCCATCAAGAGTGCGATCGTCGAGCCAATGGAACCACTAAAAGTGGAACCAAACGTTGAACCACTAAAAGTGGAACCAACAATCGACCCAAAGGTCCAATGGTTGACCAAGGCATCGAACCAAACATGACCAAGTCATAGTGCGAGTGGCAGCAAAGCAGTAGCGGCGGTGGAGGCGGAGGCAACGGCGGCGGGCAGAGCTTGGTGGCGAATAAATCGACATCTCCAAGCAAAGGTTTAAGTTTCGAAAGTTTTAAGTTAATTAATAGTCTGAACTCCTTGGCAAGTGATATCTCGTCTTGCGATTGTTGGTAAAGGTAGTACAGAACAGTACAGAACTACTTGCCGGGCGTATTACAACTTAAAACAGAAATGTAGAAAGAGATCAAACTAACAAATGACTAAACTGTATTGTAAAAACAATTGAAACAAAAAACCGTAGAATGATGATGCCGAGTCGAGGAGGCCTCTTTCCGCAAGACGAGATACGCCCCGGTAGTGCTCTCGGTTCTGGCGTATCATCTCCAAAGGTAAAACGGCAACGTCTCGTGGGTGGCAAAGACCAAACCAACGAGCTCCGCGAACCGGACGGAGGCGGCGCAGAGCTCGACACAAAAATTGTATGCAGGAGTGCTCTTAGGTATGCCGGAATGCTTTTGCGAGGGTGGCTTATCTTTGGGAGACATGTCCTATTTATAGGCGTCGTCCCCTCACGGGAAAGATGCCGAGTCAACACCGCATTGATGTCGGTTACGCAGTTATGTCCCCATTGAGTGCGCGGCGGTTTGGGAGACAACGTGGGCACGCTTCCGCAGAGCCATCATGTCGAACGTTATCGATTCGGACGAATCCGACAACGCGCGCGTCCGGTTCATTGGACGATCCGGGCGTCTCTTCAGTCGCACACAGCACCCAACGGATTGGGCCACACGAGTTGGGCCTCGGACCAACTCCATCGCACAACAGCCCAACGGATTGGGCTACACGATGGGCCTCGGACCAACTCCATCTTTGGGCTCGATCAAACGCGTTGATCCAAAATATAAGCGACAATGGACCACGGAACCAGCCCACGGCAAGCCCACGAACAGGCCCAAAGAACGGCCCAAAGACCACCCAAAGACCAATTGAAGATCCAAGATCCAAGATCCACGATCCACGGAACACGGCCGGCCGGGCCGGGCCGGCGGGCACGGGCGCGGGCGACGGCGGCAGGCGCCGGGCGGGCACGGCACAGGCGGGCGGCGGTGGCGGCGCCCGCGTGTACAGCGTGGGCTTTCCACCCATCACTTGTGCACATAATTATACTAAGTATTCAATGAACCACTTATATAGACAATTAATGAAGGTACATTAATCAATGTGGGATAAGGATTAATTAATCCATGCTTATCCCTTAATCACATAACTCCATGTTTAAGTGACAAACTTTGATCCATTATTTCTCACTCACCGAAATCGGATTTGAGAATGTGAATACACCACGATCATCTACTCGAACGTAGATCGATCCTATGCCATTTAATTTCACAAAATTAAACGTTACGTCACTCAAAATCTTGGTCAAAGTAGCTTCCAAGAACTTGACCACATATATAATAAACATATATATATATGCGTGATTTCCAACAATCTCCTAAACCGACACACGATTTCCTTCTCATACGACCATCTAGAAAACTATAAAGACCAATCACCTGTTGGAAATCAATGCATATATATATATATGTTTATTATATATATGATCAAGTTGTCGAAGCTACTTTGATCAAGATTTTGAGTGACGTAACGCTTAATTTTGTGAAATTAACGACATAGGATCGATCCACGCTTCGAGTAGATGATCGTGGTGTATTCATATTCTCAAACCGATTTTCGTGAGTGAGAAATAATGGATCAAAGTTGGTCACTTAAACATGAAGTTATGTGTTTAAACGGATAAGAATGGATTAATTAATCCTTATCCCACATTGATTAATGAACCTTCATTAATTGTGTATATAAGTGATTCATTGAACACTTAGTATAATTATGTGCACAAGTGATGGGCTGGAAAAGCCCACACGCTGCCGTCGGCCGGGCGGCTCGGACCCGGCCCGGCTCCGGTTCCATGGGCCGTGGATCGTGGATCGTGGATCTTGGTCTTTGGGCTTATTTGTGGGCTTGTTTCGTGAGCCCGGTTCAGGTCCATTGCTCAGATATTTTGGATCAATGTTTGATCGAGCCCAAAGATGGAGTTGGTCCGAGGCCCAACTCGTGTGGCCCAACCGTTGGGCCCGCTGCACTGAAGAGACATCCGGATCGTCCAATGAACACCGACGCACGCGTTGTCCGTTCGTCAGAATCGCCGGTTGTTGGATTTGTATATTGAAAGCGCTTGGTTGAGCTTGTATACAATGTTTCTGTTACCACTATTACAATCTCCTATCCGATTTGAATACTTGATTGCATATATCTCGTGTCCCTTATCTCATATATAAGTTAGATCATACGGTGTGTAGAAGATCACGAAGTCCGTATGATTGGTCGCTTTAATGAGATATAAAAGTTTCACACCGAGACGACTTAAGGACGAGTTGTCGGTTTAGCCGCAGATAGATAAGAAGTGACTTGACTTAGTTGCTTGTCTTATGCCGGCACGCGTCTCGACGTATTGAAGGATCACGATGAGATGTGTTCTTCTTCCGACCGTCGTGAAGAACCAAGATCTCGGTGACTTACGATGATCTAAACCTCGATAAGGTATTAGGTGGTATGAGTTCTTGACCATCACTTCGACTTGTTATGGGTGAGGGTTATATGTTCTAACCCAAGATTCTCCGATCTTGGGTGGTGGCGATCTTGATGTCACGCTAGTTATCTCATGTCGAGTCACCGTATCCGCTTAGGATGATGACGTCCCTTAAGGAGCTCAAAGGTTTATTGTACTAAACCCCGCAGGTTGAGTTAACTTTCAAGTACAATAATAAGGTTGAGTGGTACTACTTAAGGAAATGAAGTTATTAATCGTTTTAAGCGATGATTGCTATAAATGATTAATGGACGCTCGATATCTTAAATACGGGATTCAGAATGTCTAAGTGCAAGCCCGACTCAACTTCGTAATAAAGGGTAAGTCAACATTCTTTCTCTAGTGGCATGATCGAATGTTTATAAATTAATTTATGTTAAAATGAACATAAGATAATTAATTTATTTGAGGCCCATCTTTATTCCTTGCATTTGATCCTGGGTGGCCCATCCAGGGCCGTGAGTCAGAAGAAAATCGGTACCTGTGTCCTCTCAAAGGAAAGATTTTATTCTCTTTATCCCACAAGGATATAATTATATTTATGGAATATGCATAGATCCTTTCCATATAAGATTATGGTAATAATCTTGAGAGTATGGAAATAATCCTAAGAGTATGGAAATAATCCTAAGAGTATGGAAATAATCCTAAGTGTATGGTAATATTCCATATAGATTATGGTAATATTCCATATAGGATTATGGTAATATTCCATATAGGATTAAGGTAGTGCATTATAAATATAAGGTATGAGATAATGTCTAAGGAATGCTCACATATCGAAAGCTAGAATTTTCGGCCCTCTAGTATTAAGAAGAGAATTTTCGAAAGTTGTGAGTGGAGAGCATTGGGTGATTTTCGAAGCATTCTCCATAGATCGTCCTCACCGACGCTGGAGATTGGGCAATCGGGATACAGTCCGTAAGGTCAAAGCACGAGTCTCGATCCGCTCGATCCGCTCATCCCGCTCGATCCACCTCGATGGATCCAAAGGTAAACACGTGAAAACCCCAACGTGTTGCGATTTAATTATATAGACGCATGCTAGGTTTATAATCAATGTATGGTGAATTAAACACCCAAGATGGATCCTCGGGCGAGGTTAACATACGCTTTTCCTACACTGGTATCGAGCTGGATCGAATCTTGGCTCGCTGGATTAATTCACGCTGATTATTACGCCGTTATTATAATTGTGGATTTGTCGCTCATCGTGGCTCGCTTGTTTTGTTGGTTTTGTTTTTACACCACTAGAAAATCCGTGGTTAGATTAGATTTTATTATGTAAATCTTATCCGTAAAAGCAAGAACGAAGACGAACGAACGAAGAACGAAACGACGGAAGAATGGGTTCTCTACCGTCTCGGGTGGTTTCATGGCGAGTCTCGCGGTCGCTAGGGCGATCGCGAGGGCTGCGGGCGACGGGGCGCTGCTCGCCGAGATCCTCGGGCGCTAGCGAGCTAACTCGCGGTCGCGAGGATTACCATGAGGCGCGCGCCGTCTGAAGAAGCGGGCGGCGGGCGCTGTTCGCGCGAAACCCGCGGCCATGAAAGACTCGCGGTCGCGGTATGGCGGGGGCGGCGTGTCTCAGACGCGTCGGCGCTTGGGCGTGGTCACAGACGCTGCTCGACGGGTCGCGATCGCGTTAGCGAGGCAGCTCATGGCGAGCCGCGGGCGGCGGCGGCGCGGTCGCGCGCGGTGCCGGCTTTGCTTCAGCGCCGCCCAACACATTTTAATGACCCGCCCGCACTGCTTTTCCAGAGATTCGGCCCGTGCCCGTGCACGCGAGGCCCAATTGTTGAATCCGTCCGTGCCCGCACGCGAGGCCTGCCAAGTTTAAATATCGTACTTTGTAAATCTATGTAATAGATTAGATTTAATTGTGCGGGTTTCACGATTGGGCGCGATGAACGTTTTATTTTATTTTATCGCTCATATGCATGTCGTGGATGTTTAAATTATGCAAGAGCACGCTATGTATGTTTATATTACGTTAACAAACCTTTAAGTGTTTTACGAATCGATCGCATAGTAAGCATGCTAGGTTTATCGCGCTTATCAAGCATATTTTAGAATTCTCATGAAAGCATGTTTTACATGTCGAGTTCTATAGAAAAGCATGCTAGGATTACGTGATCTGCATGGACAAACCTTTTGAATAAAAAGACTAAAGCAACCCGACAAATTAATTTTTCAAATTAAAATGTCAAGACCTCCACTTTTGATCTCTAAACAAAGTGAGACGACTGTGAGTAAACGCCCACAGCGCGGGCTTGCTTGCACTGCTTATCATAAGTTTGTTAGATGAGATTTCTAAATAAAACATTTTAAATCTATTGAGAAGTGGGAGTTTCATGTAAACGCGTCCACACGCGTGGCTTCATGTGCGATTTTCATAAGTTCTCTAGAGATAGATATAAAATGAGATAACAAAAGAATTTGAATTGGGCGGTATGGTCCGAGTGAGTATACCAATTCTAAGAATTCATCTTCTGCGTTTAAAATTGTGGTCAATGCTTAGACATCACCTCAAGTACAACTTCCCGCCAAGTCCCTTCTGCGATAGTGATGTGGTCTAGTAAGGTCCAATCATTAATTTCATTTGTCATAAGGATAAGTTGACATGGATTGAAATTAAACGACTAAAAGGTATATTTTAGTCCGGTCGGGGTTCATGTAAACGCCCACACGCGGCTTGCGTATGTGATTCCTCACATTGGAGGTTTCATTAATATTGTTTTATCAAAGGTTACAATATTATTGTTACGAATTATTTGCGATCGATGCTTATGTGTTTTACATTATCGTTTCGTATATGTCTCTTACGCGATTATCAATATGCTCGCACAAAACCGTTATCCGTCCAAATTTTATCGAGTGGAAACGAAACATGGAATATGTTCTTATCATTTGAAGAACACATGTTTGTTCTCACTACTCATAAACCCGATGCCCTCATCGACGATCGACTAACGAAAGCAAATAGAGTCAAGCGGACTTTGGAATAAGTCAAACAATATGGCTAAATGCTATATGATGACTACGATGTCCAAAGGCTTGCAGCTGCAGCATCAGTCGATGGTAGACGCGACTGATATTTGGTCAAGTCTCGAGAGTAAGTTTGGGCAGTCGGATCGGACAGTCCGCTTCCACACAATGAGAGAAATCTTGGCGTGTAAGATGGAAGAAGGAAGTTCGGTCCATGAACATGTCTCCACACGACTCATCTCATGGATAGTCTTGATCGGTTGGGAGGAGGTATTGACGGCGGCCAAGGTCGATATCATCCTCAATACACCGCCCAAGTCTTTTGAGAACTCATGAATGCGATCATGAGCAAGACCGAGTTTACACTTAGTCAGTTGCTTAATGATCTCGTTGCTGCGGAAGGAGTTATGGGAAAAGGAGCACATGCTCTTGCTAGCACATCTAAGGGCCCAAAATTTTCGTTGCAAAATGGAAATAGAAAAAGGGGTGCCAAAGGTGGTAAAGGCAAGGGAAATAGTGGGAGTAATGGGGCAAGAACATGGTTGCCACCGAGGCTCGAGAGAAGCGAAGGAGGCGGCAAGTGCTTCAAGTCTTGAAAAGACGGGCATTGGAAGGCCAGTGCCCTATGCTCGAGGCTCAAGTGCCGCTTGCTTTAGTAACTAAACATGTTTAGCGACTTGTTCTACCCATTCTTGGGTAGTAGATACGGCGAATCGATCATGTTTGTTACACCTGCGGGGTTCTCCGCGACAAGGAGTCGTTTGATGGCGAGATAACGATTCCATGGGCAACGCGCGAAAGTCAAGTCATTGCGGTTGGAGATGTTTCTTTATGTTTTGGGACAACTTTTAGTTTTGAAAGACGTTTTATATGTGCCGGATTTTCGGTGAACCTTGTTTCGCTTTGAAATTATTTACTCATGGATATTCATTATTTTGATAGTGGTGTTTCTATCATAAGAAATGACGGTTATCCGTGTTGGCACTTTATATAATTCGCTTTATACTATTTACGCAAAACATAATACCTATAACTATGTTACATCTTCATCAAACCCTAAAAGAGAAAGTTTTCTTCAGAAGATGACTCTACTTTTCTCTCGGCATCTTAGATTAAGTCACATCAATCTAAATAGGATCCAAAGACAAGCTAAGAATGGAGCGTTGGGTGATCTCACGGTTACTCTGCTCCCACTGCGAATCAGATAGAAGGTAAGATGTCGACCGCACTCTTCAAAGCGAAGGGTTATAGAGCCAAAGAAATGTTGAGTTAGTCCATTTCGACTGTGTGGACCTATGTCCACACAAGCTCGTGGAGGGTACAGTATTTTGTCACTTTCATCGACGATTACTCAAGGTACGGATACATATACCGCTTCACCGCAGTCCGAATGCTTTGAGAAATTCAAAGAGTTTAAGGCGGAAGTGGAGAAGCTAGGTAAGAGTATCAAGTCATCATGGTCCGATCATGGTGGCGAATACCTCAAGAACGAGTTTATGGACTATCTAGTGAAATGTGGGATTACATCCCAAACAAGATTTCACCCGGCACACCACAAAAAATGGTGTGTCGAGCGAAGAAATAGGACTCTTTTGAAATGGTTAGATCTATGATGAGTTATGCTACATCGCCTATTTCGCTCGGGATATGCCTTAGAGACGGCGGCATACTTGCTAAATCTAAGTACCGCCCAAGTCACCGAAAAGACCCTTCGAGTTGTGGTTTGGGCGCAAGCCCGCTTAAGCCACATAAGGATATGGGGCAGATCCGACACACGTCTTGAACAAGAAAGTCGACAAGTTGGAGGCTAGATCCGACGCAAGCGCTGTTTATCGCTATCCTAGAGGAACGAAAGGTGGTTTATTCTATAGTCCTAAGGATCGAAGGTCATTATTAGCACTAATGCCCGATTCTTAGAAGAGGATTCTATGAAAATCATAAGTCCAAAGTTGAAATCATTCTTCAAGAATTAGAAGATGATCGATTCCACCACCGATTAGGCCAAAGGTGCGAGATGTCGAGTCAGTGGGAGGATCGACACCGTGATACTTCAAGAAATTGAAGTGGGTCGAGATTCACGGAGATACCGACCGCATGTTGGTACCTACACGACAAGTTGTGCAAGATAGAGAACCACAAATTATCGCACCCACCGTTGTCATTATGTCTATAGCACCGTCAGTAGTGGGAGGTTGTTCGTCAACCCGAGCGATTTATGTTCGTGGTGAATCGTGGATTTAGTCCCGTAAAACGAACAGCAATAATCGACCCATGGTTGTACAAATGAGGCGACTGAAGACAATGATGCAAGATCATGAAACTTACGTTTGACGAGGTGGTAAAGTCCTGGATTTACCCAGTTGCCTAGCGAGAGTTGTGTGTATCGGCTAGATGTCAACGGTAATGTGGTATTTCTTGCACTTTACGAGATGACATTCTTCTATTCGCAACAATGTGAAGTTGTTATCGCACGAAAGAGTTGTTTATCCGATCGGTTCAAATGAAAGACTTAGGAGATGGCGCACATTCTCGGGATCAAGGTTTACCGAGATCGCAAGAGAAAATGTCGAGCTTATCTCGGGCGCGCTTACATCGATACTCGTGATTACCGCTTTAGTATGCGCACCGCCAAGAAAGGATTGCTACCTTTCGGACATGGCGTTCCTTTATCTAAAGGGCACACCTATGATTGCAAAGGAGATCGAGGAATGAGACAAGTTCCCCACGTTTCGCCGTAGAAGTCTCATGTACGCAATGCTATGCACGAGGCCGGATATCTGCCATGCGATGGGCATAGTAGCAAGATATCGCCTAACCACGACAAGCACATTGATCGCGGTAGAGCATATACTCAAGCACCGAAAAGGACTCGAGATTATAGGCTAGTTTACTATGCAGATAGTCTAATACCCTTGGTTATTCGGACTCGGATTTTAAAGTCGACCGTGATGAGAAAAAGTCTACCTCGGCTATGTGTTTACCTTGAGAGTGGAATCAGATCTGGCGGAGTGAGGGCAAAGCATATGCATTGGACTCTACCATGGAAGCCGAATATGTAGCCACTTTGGAGGTCCGCTAAGGAGGTCAGATGGTTCAAGAACTACCTCATGGATCTAGATGTGGTACCGGTTTACCCATGAGTATCATGGTTTACCGTGATAACTCGGTGCAATGGCAAACTCGGCGGAACCACGGATCCACAAGCAAGCAAACACATAGAGAGAAAGTACCATGTCATACGAGAAATCGTTAGATGAGGGGACGTGCTGATTGCAAAGATTGATACGATGGATAACCTAGCGGATCCATTCACTAAAGCCTGCCGCAATAAGTCTACGTCGGGGACGTTAGAGGGCTTGAATTGCGCTAGACGGCACCCACTTAGAAAGGAAACTTTTGTATAAGTGGGAGAAGCAAAGTGATGGTTGTGTAATAGCTAGTTGAGAGACACATTGTATACTAAAAGTTTGCTTTAGTATAAGTGGGAGATTGTTGGATTTGTATCATGAAAGCGCTTTGGTTGAGCTTGTATACAATGCTTCTGTTACCACTATTACAATCTCCTATCCGATTTGAATACTTGATCGCATATATCGTGTCCCCTTATCTCATATATGTTAGATCATACAATGTGTAGAAGATCACGTAAGTCTGTATGATTGGTCGTTTAACGAGATATAAAAAGTTTCACACCGAGACGACTTAAGGACGAGTTGTCGGTTTAGTCAGAGATAGATAAGTGACTTGACTTAGTTGCTTGTCTATGCCGGTGCGTCTCGACGTATCAAGGATCACGATGAGATGTGTTCTTCTTTCGACCGTCGTGAAGAACCAAGATCTCGGTGACTTACGATGATCTAAACCTCGATAAGGTATTAGGTGAGTATGAGTTGTCACCATCACTTTGACTTGTTATGGGTGAGGGTTATATGTTCTAACCCAAGATTCTCCGATCTCGGGTGGTGGCAAGGTTGTATATCACGCTAGTTATCAGACGAGTCACCGTATCCGCTAGAGGATGATGCCCCTTAAGGAGCTCAAAGGTTTATCAGACTAAACCCCGCAGTTGAGTTAACTCAAGTACAATAATAAGGTCGAGTGGTACTACTTAAGGAAATGAAGTTATTAATCGCTTTAAGCAATGATTGCTATAAATGATTAATGGACGTTCGATATCTTAAATACGGGATTCGAATGTCTAAGTGCAAGCCCGACTCAACTTTGAATAAAGGGTAAGTCAACATTCTTTCTCTAGTGGCATGATCGAATGTTTATAAATTAATTTATGTTCGCCGAACATAAGATAATTAATTTATTTGAGGCTCATCTTTATTCCTCGTGCATTTGATCCCTGGTCGCCCATCCAAGCCCGTAGTCGTAAGAAAATCGGCGCCTGTGTCCTCTCAAAGGAAAGATTTTATTCTCTTTATCCCACAAGGATATAATTATATTTATGGAATATGATAGATCCTTTCCATATAAGATTATGGTAATAATCTTGAGAGTATGGAAATAATCCTAAGAGTATGGAAATAATCCTAAGAGTATGGAAATAATCCTAAGTGTATGGTAATATTCCATATAGATTATGGTAATATTCCATATAGATTATGGTAATATTCCATATAGGATTAAGGTAGTGCATTATAAATATAAGGTACGAGATAATGTCTAAGGAATGCTCACATATCGAAAGCTAGAATTTTCGCCTCTCTAGTATTAAGAAGAGAATTTTCAAAGTTGTGAGTGGAGAGCATTGGGTGATTTTCCAAGCATTCTCCATAGATCGTCCTCACCGACGCTGGAGATTGGGCAATCGGGATACAATCCGTAAGGTCAAAGCACGAGTCTCGATCCGCTCGATCCGCTCATCCCGCTCGATCCACCTCGGCGGATCCAAAGGTAAACACGTGAAAACCCCAACGTGTTGCGATTTAATTATATAGACGCATGCTAGGTTTATAATCAATGTATGGTGAATTAAACACCCAAGATGGATCCTCGGGCGAGGGTTAACATACGCTTTCCTACATCGGTAACGCCCCGACATGATGGCTCATGCGAAACGTGGATGTAACTCACACCTGCTCCGTAAACCGCCCAGTAACCCCATCTCGCACTCAATGTGGATATAACTTGAACACCCGACATCAATGCGGTGTTGACTCAAAGATGCTTCCCACGGGGGACGACGCCTATAAATGGGACATGTCTCCCAACATTAACCACCTCATCGTCAACCCGCATACCAAGATATTCTCTCGTGATTCTTAGCTCGGTCCAAGTTTCCGCCATCGCCCGCCCGGCCTTCGTTGAGCTCGTTGGTCTACGGTGTCGCCACGTCACCATCCACACCTTGTCCCCATCTATCATCTCCATATCAATGTGGTTATTAGAAAAAATTAAAAGCTTGCACATATTCATGTCATCATGAAACAAAGCCCTCTACTTCTTTCAGCACTATCAACTAAAAAAAAATTGAAATTAAGTCTTGATTTTACCTCTTCGACTCTCGCCTGATGTGTCAACATCTCTGAGAGAAAAAATCATATCCGGCCTCGGAGCTCTAGAGAGCTCACACAGAGTCGGAATTGCGAAGGGTGACTCAATCCCCTGCAATTCCAACTTAAGATACTAATTAATGTCGGCGGTTCTGAGCATCAGTACCAACCAATAAAAAATAGTCAGTTGATTCATATGCCACTTTAGTTATTTTCAACTATGAAACTTGATTAGAGGAATCACGATAAGTTTCCCTCGATGCCTCTTCCTGTCTTCAATAGGGTTATTATCGTAATTAGTACTATCCACGAAAACAACAATTTCATGATTTGCGCGTAGTGCATGCATGTGATCTCATTTTTCATGGAGCGTAACTCCTAATTCATAATTGATTCTTGTGCATCGTTCTTCGTCAAAAATAAATCTGACACCCGATCAGTATGTTCGCATTGCTCAGATAGCAACAAGCAATATCTTCTACTAAGGGTTTGATGAGAATTTCTCTAATTTTCTACCTGCAAATAAGTTTGATTTTTACTAAATACTCTAAAGTTTCGAAAAATAAAAGCAAGCAAAGAATCCAGAAGTTTAATTGTAACATATATGATGAAAGTATCTCGGTTTCAATTATTTTCACTCTAGCTTAGACGATTTCGATCATCGATGCAAATATGACTTTAATACATACAAACAAATCAGTTATGGTCACCGAAAACGTTTCTAACGTGATTTTATTTCTCCTTAACTTCTCGATAATTAGGAAGACACTTCACTAACTACTTCTCTAATTGACTGAGAACCGTAAGAGACACTCCATAGATTTAATGAGCCGATAACTTTAAGAACTAGAGAAACATGATTCAAAACCAATAAAATATGGCGCATGATTGTCGAATTAAGATTTTTATTCATTTGACTATGAGGAATCACTTTACTACTAACCAAATCTAAATCATAATTACGGATGACCGATTTAATTAGCTACTAATCAATTTCATACTACTAAATATTTGCAACTACCTAGCAAAGATGAAAAAATTAACGATAATAAACACAGAGAACAACAAATGCTTGCACAATGAAACACATTAGATTTCACATAATATGTCATGCTAGAGCTTCCTTAGTCGTCGTCGAAATGAAATGGGCTTAGTTAAAACTCATAATTGAATTCAAGCTAAAAGTAATAATAGATGAATAAGAAAGTAAAAAGAAAATAAATTAGTTGTAGACAATCTGAAATTCACGTCTGGTAGGTTGCGGCGAAGAGGTTGTGATGGGTTCTTATATAAGACCGATTCACATGAATAAAATAATAAGGAAATAACTTAACCCCATTTTATTACCATGAGGAAACTATTAACTAATAAAATAAAGATATACTAAAAGGTCAAGCCCAAAGCTATAGAAAAATATCATACTTCAGCCGAACATTTCATGTATCATTATCTAAAAACGTTTTTTTTCCAAAAAAAAAAAAAAACTCTCTCTCCAGTAGTTTAGTGTGCGGTATATGCATACAGCTTGACTTACAGACTACAGCTTCAACTCAGTTTTTAACTTTTTATGCTTCAAAACTTGCCCAAAATAATGTCAAATCTTCCATATTACTTACGATCCCTATGAAAAACCCATGAAATCATAAATTATCAATATATGTATAATTAAATACATACTTAAAACAAAAAACAGTTAGACACCTAGTTAAAGCAAAAACACACCAACAATCATCATCCAAAATATATACTTAAAATTCGCCCAATCAATCCCCCCTTATCACGTTCGAGATTTGCACCATAGTTTCCTCCTGTGGGATTATGGTTTTTAAAATTAGCGCTCTCATGACTCTGCCGTTTGTTTGTTCATGCGTCATACCATCTTCTCCTGCCCCACCGGGAGGACCACTTTCATCCAAACCTTGTCACTCCCAACAATTGTGATCGATGGTCTGTAGCATTTAGCCACGGGCTTCACTCATTCTTCTACTCTCCATCTTGGGTATTGAATAACTTCTCACAAAAACTTTCGGAGTGGCCAACCCTCCCACAAATGAAGCAAAAGATTTGCAGTCATTCATACTTTAATTTGACAATAAATGACGAGCCGTCAGCTTTCTTGATTTTCTTGCAACGTTTTAGGGCTTCTCAATACGTAGGAAAATCTGATTTTACCATCTTCCGATGATCTATCTTGGATGTTTAATTCACCATACATTGATTATATACCTAGCATGCGTCTATGTAATTAATTGCAATACGTTGGTGTTTACTCGTGTTTACCTGCGAATTATTCTGATAAAGAACAAAGAAGACTCGTGCTTTGATCTTTTGGACTGTATCTCCTTTGTCAAAACTCCAATACTGAGTGAGAGCAATCTATGAAGAGTACTGCACAAAATCGTCTTCTTCCTCAACCTTGTAATTTTCGAAAATCACAATGAATATGATACTTCTGATTTTATCTCACCTTGTATTTATAATGCATCTCTAGAATCATATTAGGATAGAATCTCTGTATATCTAATAAATACAATCATATCTTTCTAGATAAACCATATCTAGAATAATATCATTTGATATCTGATGAAATCAGATAAAATCTATCTAGATATAGGAGAATCAGAACAGAGTCTCAGTGGGACTCTACTTAGAGAGGGAAAAATTTCTAGCACCACCATGCCTTGATGGACCAACCCATAGATCAAATACAAGGAATAAAGATGAGTCTAAAATAAATTAATTATTTTATGCTCAACCTATAACATAAATTAATTCATAAACATTTATTCATGCCACTAGAGAATAAATGCTGATTTACCCATTTATTATTGAAGTTGAGTCGGTCTTGCATTTAGACTTACGAATCTCCATTTGAAGATATCGCACGTCCATTAATTATTTATTGCGTTCTGACTGCTTAAAATAATTAATCTCTTTAATTCCTTAAGTAGTACCACTCAACCTTATTATTGTACTTGAGCTAACTCAACCTGCAGGGTTTAGTACAATAAACTTTTTGAGCTCCTTAAGGGGACGTCATCATCCTAAAAGATACGTTGACTCGATAAGGTAACAAGCATGACATACAAGTACTGCCACCACCTAAGATGTAGAGAATATTGAGTTATCTCATGTAAGCTTCAACCATAACAAGTCAAAGTGATGGTCAGCAACTCATACTCGTCTAAAACCTTGTCGAGGTTTAGATCAACGTAAAGTCACCGAGATCTAGGTTCTTCAAGACAATCAGATAGAATAACTCATCTCACTGTGATCCATGAATACGTCAGAGACGTACCAGCATAGACAAGCAACTAAGTCAAGTTATTTCTTATCTATATTGCAGCCTATACCGATAACTCATCCTCAAGTTGTCTCGGTTGTGATCCTTTTTATATCTCATTAAGCTTAACCAATCATACACACTTATGTGATCTTCTACACACTGTATGATCCAACTTATATATGAGATAAATGGACATACATATGCAATCAAGTAAACAATTCAGATATGAGATTATAATAGTGGTAACAGTAAATATTATATACATGTTCAACCAATCTGCTTCCAGTACACAATCCAACACAACATAGATAGCCACTCATATCCTCATATATTGCCTCCAAACCGATGACGAATTAGAAGCATTATACACTTCAAACTTTCCAATAAAATTCCCCAACTATCGGCCAATGTTCTCTGAAATAAATCTCACTGGTAAATCATAGACGGTAGGAAAAAACTGATTTTACCCTCTCCCGTGGGTCTATATTGGATGTTTAATTCACCATACATTGATTATATACCTAACATGCACCTATATAATTAATTACAATGTGTTGGTGTTTACTCGTGTTTACCAGCGAATTTCTCGGATAAAGAATGATCAAGACTCTTGCTTTGATCTTCTGGACTGTGTCCCGTTTGCCAAAACTCCAATACTGAGTGAGAGTAATTTATTGAGAATATTGCAAACATTCGTCTTCTTTCTCAACCTTGTAATTTTCAAAAATCACAATGAATATGATATCTCTTATTTTTTCTCACCTTATATTTATAATGCAACCCTAGAATCCTATTAGGATATGATCTCTGCATATCTAATTAATGCAATCATATCTTGTCAAATAAACCATATCTAGAATAATATCATTTGATATCTGATGATATCAGATAAAATCTATCTAGATATAGGAGAATCAGAACAGAATCCCAGTGGGACTCTACTTAGAGAGCGGCGAAATTCCTAGCGAAGACCAGCCTGATGGGCCGACCCGGTGATCAAATGTAAGGAATAAAATGGGCATAAAATGAAATAATTATCTTATGCTCACCCCATAACATAAATTAATCCATAAATATTTATTCATGCCACTAGAGAATAAATGCCGACTTACCCTTTATTATCAAGTTGAGTCGGGCTTGCACTTAGACTTCGAATCCCGTATTTAATATATCGCGTCCATTAATTATTTATAGCGTTACATCGCTTAAAATAATTAATCTCTTTAATTCCTTAATTAGTATCACTCAACCTTATTATTGTATTTGAGATAACTCAACTGCAGGATTTAGTACAATAAACCTTTTGAGCTCCTTAAGGAGACGTCATCATCCTAAACAGATACGATGACTCGATACAGGTAACTAGCATGACATACAAGCACTGGCGCCATCCAAGATACGAAGATTATTGGGTTATCTCATGTAACCGTCACCCATAACAAGTCAAAGTAATGGTCATCAACTCATACCCACCTAAAACATTATCGAGGTTTAGATCAACGTAAAATCATCGAGATCTAGGTTTTTCACGACGGTCAGATAGAAGAACTCATCTCACTGTGATCCATCAATACGTTAGAGACGTACCAGCATAGACAAGTAACCAAGTCAAGCAACTTCTTATCATACTGCAGCCTATACAGATAACTCGTCCTCAAGTTGTCTCAGCTGTGATCCTTTTTATATCTCATCAAGCTTAACCAATCATACATACTTCTGTGATCTTCTACACACTGTATGATCTAACTTATATATGAGATGGAGGGACATATATATGCAATCAAGTAAACAATTCAAATAGGAGATTGTAATAGTGGTAACATGAAACATTGTATACAAGCTCAATCATTCTGCTTCCAGTATACAAATCCAACATAGACTTGGATCCAGTGGGAGAGAGTGAGACCAAAGGAACTCGATGCGGGAATTCTTCACTTTTCAGTTTGTAGATGAGAAGTGGGAACCGACCAGACAACCATGCCCCCTCATCATAGATACAACTCAGATCTATCACAAGGAAAAGTTGAAAAATATACCGACCTCGTCTGGTATCTTTGACGAATAGACCTTTACCTGGATGATATATAGATGTTATCTTACTCTTTATAAGATCGAAATTAATGGGTTGATCCGTCAAGAATCGACCAACCAAACAAAGTTCCATTTTAGTTGCCGTTCTCGAAGGCCCCCATCCAACATCAGTTTTGCTTCATCTTCGTTGGACAAAGTGAGACAACCAATTGGCAGATCCATGTGCACACACAAAAAATCAAAGGAGAAACCGATCTCAACAAGGAAAGATAACAGACGCTCTTCACAAGTAGGAACAAAGTACTTTACGTTCTTATATAGAGTAGGATGTCGAAATAATATAATTTAGAGATTCGATTCTTTATTAATTTAAGGGTTAATTATAGTTTATGGTCTCAACTTTTAGCGTCTTTTAGTTTATGGCCTTAACTTTCAAGTTTTTCAGTTAATGTCCTGAATTTTGAGAAATGTACTAACTTATGGCCCGAATTTTTTTCGGCACCAGAACATCGACTCGAACGACAACATAAATTGAGGTAGATTTTTTTTCCACTTATACATTTGAAACGACGTCGTTTGCCTTGTGATTTGGAAGAGTCGTTCGGCTTCGACGTCTTGAATAAGAGGAAGACGACGTTACCTGCGAGCTGAACGACAATGGATTGATATTGGATATGGAGACAGAGCGAGATTTTATTTGTTTTGAATTGCTTTGACTGTAGGATTTTGGTGAGCTTCATTGCAGAGTAATTCAAAACAAAAAAAATCTCACTCCATCTCCAGATCCAATATCAATCCATCGTTTTTTAGCTCGCAGACAACGTCATCTTCCTCTTATTCAAGACATCAAAGTCGAACGACTCATCCAAGACGCATGCCAAAACGACGTCGTTTTGAATGTATAAGTGAAAAAAAATCCACCTCAATTTATGTTGCCATCTTAGTCAACGTTCCGGTGTTGGAAAAAAATTCGGCCATAAGTTAGTATATTTCTCAAAGTTCACGACATTATACAAAAACTTACAAGTTGAGGCCATAAACTGAAAAACTTTAAAAGTTGAGACCATAAACTGAAAAATTTAAAAGTTGAGGCCATAAACTATATCGTGTACATGTGAAAAATAAAAATCCACTTCAAATTAATTATCGTCCTAGTCAGCATTCCAATGCCGGAAAATATTTTCGACCATAAGTTAGTACATTTTCAAAGTTCAGGACATCTAAAAAAACTTAAAAGTTGAGACCATAAACTGAAAAGCATTGAAAGTTGATGCCATAAACTATAATGACAAAAACTTGGGTGAGCTCCGTCTCACCGTGAGCTCACCCTTGTTTTTTGTTAAAATGATTATATGTTAATTATGGTGAGTAAGGATAATTAGATTTTATTAATGTATAATTAAATTTATTAATTTTTAATTATAATTTTTAATTTAAAATTAGAATTTATTAATTCATAATTATGGTTTATTAATTCATAATTGAGGTTTATTAATCATAATTATGGTTTAGTAATTCACAAGTAGGGTTTATTAATTCAAAGTTAAGGTTTATTAATTCACAATTAGGGTTTATTATTCAAAATTAGGGTTTATTATTTTCAATTAGGGTTTATTAATTCAAAATTAGGGTTTATTAATTCCAAATAGAGTTTATTAATTCAAAATTAGGGTTTATTAATTTACAATTAGGGTTTATTATTTCACAATTATAGTTTATTAATTCAAAATTAAGATATATTAATTCAAAATTATATTTATTAATTTACAATTAAATTTTATTAAAACCAATTACTTTTAATTAGAATTAAGTAATTAATTAATTAAGATTAATTAATTAATAGGGGTGGTCTCACTGTGCGTGCACAGTGAGACCATCCCTTCTATAATTAACTCTTGATTTAACTTCCTCGAAAGAATCTCTATTAATAAATATTCTACAATCTATCTAAGAAGAAGAAGAAAAATAAGAAGAAGAAGAAAGAGGAAGAAAAGATTACTATATGGCTAGTTAAAGAAGTTGTGATATTTCCCTCAAAATTTAAAAGTTAGATAGAAAAATGAAGTTACATTATCCAATTAAATAACTGAATAAATAAATAAAATTAAAGTTTTCTGTTCAACAACATCGAATGCAACAATTTGCTTTAATTCCAAAATCACATTTTCAATTTTTTACTGTGCAAAAATACTGTCACTTAAATTGAATCGAATTTGTATTTAAACACTACAAAACATACTTTGTGAATCGCACTAAAAATAATAGAAATCGAAAAAGAAAATAAAACAAAGAATTTCCGTGGGAATCCCAAACTCCACATTCCCAGCTAAAAAAGAAAAAAGACAAAAAAACTGCAATTAAACCCATATCTGAAACTTCTATTCAGTATTTTGCTTTTACGTTCAAAATTTACGCGCCACCACTGACCTCCACACTCCATACCACTCGCGCTCGACTCGCAGCTCCGCCGTGGGCTTCGCCTCCGCCGCCACTTCAGCCTCCCATCAAATTCCCTGTCGTTGAATACTGTAATCCGTCTTCAGTAAGTCTCAGGCTTTGTAATCATCTCTCGTTTAGGCAAAGGAAAACGATCTAGGGTTTGTAACCTTTTTATTTAGGAATCACCGGCTATTTCTATTTGTTTGCAGGAAAACACAACTTTTTGTATTAATTTTCCCTCATGATATTCTCTTATGTATTGTAGCATAATCTGTGGACTCTCACAAGTACCAATGGCTGAGTCTTCAAGGTAAATTAAAAGCGAACTGCTAGATAGTTACTCTCATTGCGATATTGAATTTAAATTTTTATAGTTTAGAAAAAGAAGAGATAGTTTTCATCAGTGTTCGCAGTTTGGAAGAGATGCGAAAAGTGATTTTTATATTTTGTTTTGAATCGAAATCTTCAGGGAAGATAATAGTAATATGCTTCGGGTATTAGTGGCTACGGATTGCCATCTTGGTTACATGGAGAAGGATGAAATTCGCCGGCATGACTCGTTCCAGGCATTTGAAGAGATTTGCTCAATTGCTGAACAAAAGCAGGTATAAGATATACTTCTTTTAATTCTGATTTCCATTACTATGCGAAATATGATTTTGCTGCTGTAGTTTAGTGGAAATTACAGTTGGCGTTCATAAATTTGAAAATGGTGGGTCCAACTGCCAAATGTCACACAATCAATGGATTGGTGTAGTACATGTATAAGTACAAACGATTTTTTCGTGGTGGAACAAAATCATTGGATTGGCAGTGTTATTTGTATGAGTGTTGAATTTTCATGTCACATGCTCCCTGATTTTGGTTCGTAAATGTAATCTGCTTTCTCTTATGAAGCATTGTTTGGCTTGTGATTTGTTCACATTTTCTTCACTATTTTTGTTCATTGCTAGGTGGATTTCATACTTCTAGGTGGTGATCTGTTTCATGAGAATAAGCCGTCAAGGTCAACCTTAGTCAAAGCCATTGAAATTCTCCGTCGTCACTGCCTCAACGATAAGCCAGTGCAGTTCCAAGTCGTCAGTGACCAGACAGTGAACTTTGCCAACTGGTAATTTCTTTCTCTGAGAATCTCTTTTATCTTAATCATCAGCAATATTTTGTTCTGTTTTCTGTGATGCTACTTCCTAAAGTTAATACTGAATACTCTTGGTGCTTCCTAATGCACCTTAAGCCAGCTTTCCAAAAGAATCTTACTTTCCAAGATATCTTATAGATTTTACTGAAACCTGTCTGTGTTTTCTTTATGTAGCTTTGGCCATGTAAACTATGAAGATCCACACTTCAATGTTGGGTTGCCAGTTTTCAGCATTCATGGAAATCATGATGATCCTGCTGGAGTGGTATGAATTTTATGGTAACCGTGGTGCTTGTTTCTCTCTATAATGACTGCATTAACTGCTGACATTTCAAAATATGCAACATCATGAGATTCAAAACCTTCTCTTTGTGCAACTGAGGAGAGTTTAGTTTTACATTTAGAAAAGTCAATAAGATGCACGGTTCTCTCTTATTACCTTACCCTACAGTTGATTGTAGACCTGTATACTGGAATTAAGATATTATGTTATGTTATGTTAAATGTGAAGTTCTCTGGCTCACATTATCGTGCTTTTCCCCACTTTATGTAAACCTCAATTTGCAAAATTAGTATGTCTTTTGAGTTAGTTTCTGGGGTTTCTTGTTAACTTCTGTTGCAGGACAATCTTTCTGCTGTTGATATTCTTTCAGCGTGTAATCTTGTCAACTATTTTGGAAAAATGGTTCTTGAAGGGTCTGGTGTTGGGCAGATCACTCTCTACCCTATTCTTATTAAAAAGGTGTGATCATAACTTACTTTGAAACTCATTTAGTTGGATCAGAAATGTTAGTTTTAACTTCTTAGGTTCAGTAATACATGTGCCCATAATGGATTATAGGGCTCAACATCTGTTGCTCTTTATGGCCTTGGAAATATCAGAGATGAACGCTTGAATCGGATGTTTCAGGTACATAGGCTGTCTGATCTGGATTATTTTTACAATCAAATCAGCCAGTTTATCTTATTACTCTTGTTTTGTGAGAAATAGACGCCACATGCAGTGCAGTGGATGCGACCAGAGTCCCAAGAAGGCTGTCAAGTTTCAGACTGGTTCAATATCTTAACACTTCATCAAAATAGGTAATAACCAACAATGAAACAATATTTTAGTTGAATGTAGATGATAACCGAAATCTGAAATAATATAATAATTGACTTTCTATAAGCTCTTTCAAGCCATGGTTGTATTGGTTCCACTTATTAATGAAATCTTCACTTTTATTTTCAGAGTAAAGACAAATCCAAAAAATGCAATAAATGAACATTTCTTGCCTCGATTTTTGGACTTTGTTGTCTGGGGGCATGAGCACGAATGCCTTGTCGATCCTCAGGTTCCAAACAACCGTGGTCTCCTTACACTAGTTTATTATTTGGTCATAGTTTCTGATTGATGATTGGTTGGTTGACAGGAAGTACCAGGAATGGGTTTTCACATCACACAACCTGGTTCCTCTGTTGCAACATCATTAATTGATGGTGAATCAAAGCCGAAACATGTGCTGCTTTTAGAGATCAAGGTTGTAATTGACTGAATTTTTCTTTGCACCTGTCTTCCTTTTTGTTTTTTCTTTAAAAAAAATTTCCGTACTGCTTTATCCTTTTCAATTTCCACAATACCTAAACAATTTGTATATGTATACCAAATACAATGTAGGGGAATCAATATCGGCCGACAAAGATACCTCTGAGTTCAGTGAGGCCATTTGAATACACAGAGGTATATCCATCCTTCTATGTGGAATAACTAGAGAAACTTTAACTATATTACTTATAGTCTATGATGTGAAGGTGGTGCTAAAGGATGAGCCTGACATAGACTCTAATGATCAGAATTCTATTCTTGATCATTTGGACAAAGTGGTAAGATTGCTGCATCCTTTTTGTGCTCCTCCGTGTATGTTGGAAACAGATTCTTCATATCCCTTATAATATACACATTAATGATGACTTTTGCTAATTTGACTGCAGTACTTATTTTATTCTTCTTTGGTTGTTCCATTTTTGTAGGTTAGAGATTTGATAGAAAGGGCAAACCAAAAGGCTGTCGAGAAACAAGAGCTCAAGCTTCCCTTAGTTCGGATAAAGGTAACTTTTGTATCTATATTTTTAGTTTACCTTCTTTTTATTCGTTTGATAATTTCTTATTACTATTCTGGTAAATTTTGCATTATGTTCAACTTTATTTGCTTTAAAAATATATAGGTTGATTATTCTGGGTTTATGACAATAAATCCACAAAGATTTGGGCAGAAGTATGTGGGTAAGGTACGGAAATCCTTTTCCTCCAACGCAATTAAAAACAAAAGGAAGTTTTTCATTGCTGACAGTTCTCACAACTTCTTCAATATAGGTTGCAAATCCTCAGGATATTCTTATTTTTTCCAAAGCTTCTAAGAAAGGTCGCGGTGACGGTGAGTTCCATGACTCTCTTGTCTCTGGTTTCCTGTTGTAAAAGTTAAATGTGCTGACATGTCTTTCTTAGGGTTCCATGCTGTGTGAGCATATGTAATTACACAATACAATGTGGAAAATATGATTAAAGACTAACCCATATTTTTGTAATGTGCATTATGACATTGCATAGTTGTCATTTTGTCACAATCTAAACATGTAATGTAATACTACTATGTTTCACTGATGTAGTATGATAATTGTTGAGGACTTCCTTATCCATATCCTCTTTCCACCTCCTTTTGTTGCTCTTTGTTTTAGATTGTATTGATGTTCAGGTTTTATCTTTTATCTTGTAAGTGCATTAGTGATGACTTTACTATTTTATTAGGTAGTGGATGAATATTGATGACTCTGAACAGCTCTGTCCAGAGTTGGATATCTTCTTTCATCCTTGAGTGTCACTGCTGACGGGAATAAATTTTATTTTGCACTAGGTAAAATTGATGACTCCGAACAACTTCGACCAGAGGAATTGAATCAGCAAAACATTGAAGCTTTGGTTGCTGAAAGTAATCTGGTATATTTCACCACCATTTCTTCTCTGAACATGTTGTGTCGCATAAACCAATATGTTCATGACTGTATTGGTGAAATTGGCTCTTCTGTAGTACAATACATGATGCTTGGTCCTATCTATTTTGTGAATGTCAATGTTTATGGTTTACCTATAACATTCAAAAAGTAGCAAGACGTCTCAGAGTGGATCAAGGGCACTATATGATTTTATGCAACCATTTTAACATATATATGTTACCAAGTTTCCAAAATTGGCTTCCAGATTTCTGTCAAAAGATGCCTCAGTGCCTATCCGAACTAAAATCTGTGTACTTTGACAAGACAGTTTTTTTACAAAAATATGACATTAGGAATAAAGATTTGATAACTTTTCAATGTTGTATCTGTTTCTCTAGTCTAAGACCTCATTCTACAATATGATTTTTCAGAAGATGGAGATACTTCCCGTCAATGATTTGGATGATGCATTACACAATTTCATCAATAAGGATGATAAGATGGCTTTCTACGCTTGCCTGAAATACAACCTGGAAGAAACTCGTGTAAGTGAATTATATTGATATCGTTCCTGGGTATCAATCAAGGAGTTGCACCATTGCTGCTCTAATCTCATATCCTTGCAGTATCTTGCTAACTTGAATTCTTTTTTAAAACAGAATAAAATATCTATGAATCCAGATGTTCAAAAATTTGAAGAGGAAGACATTATTGTCAAAGTTGGGGAATGCTTAGAGGCAATTAATCTTTTCCTTCCATCACTCTCCTTTTCCTCTGTCTTCTCATGCTTCAGTAAATGACTAATCATTTAGTTGCTTATATTATGTGCTTGATATTCTGGATTACTGTTATTGTTCTGTACTATTTTTATAAGTGAGGTTACTAGAGAAATTTATGAACTTGGCATGGTTTTACAGACGTGCATGAGTGTGAATGCTACTTGATTTTCATATATGCATTTTGCTATTTTGTGAAAAAGAAGCACTGACCGAATATGGTATCTATGTTCACCAAATTGACTGTGAATTTGAGTTGTGCAAAGCATTTTATAAATGTGTTTATTTTAAATGAAACATTTTGAATTGTGCTATCAACCTTAATGGGCTACATTTGAAGGAAGCCTTTTATCGTCTGAAAATAAGACATTATGAAAATATAAATGTTTTTATTTTCAGGAACGTGTCAAAGAAAGATCTTTGAAGCCAAGAGACTCCGAACAGATCATTTTTAGTGGCCAGTCCTTGGTATCGTCTATCTAGCCAAATACAAACAGAAGTTGTTCTAGCTAGCTATATGATGTATTTCATTTGTTTCTTTGTTATCACGTTTCCCTACAGAATGTTAAAAGTAGAAGTACTCAAGGAGTTGCTACCACTACTTCCTTCAGTGACGATGACAATGCTATTCCGTTATCGGCCTCAAAGTCTACCAGAAAGGGCAGGAAAGAGCCATCACAATCTTTGAGGTCAACCCGGATACTACGGAAGCTGGTAAGACAACTGGAAGAGGAAGGGAAGAGGTAGGGCAGGGATCCAGCACACTAAAGCAGACCACACTAGACACAAGCTTGGGTTTCCGTCATTCACAAAGGTCAGTAGTTGTTTCCTGTTAATGCCTACTCTCTATGAGGAATGCACAGCTGAAGCTTGTTTAGGGTGATACAGTAGCCACAAATTTTAGTTGGAAATCATGAAGTCTAATAGAAATTCTTCTAATCTTTCTATAAATTCTTTTTAGCTCCTTTTTTCTGCACTTGATTTGCCTGTTGGAGGGTTTCTGGTTCTTTTAAGAAGCCAGAATTGTAAATACGGAGTTCAGAAACATTATCTACACACGAAATTTCTCCAAAGAATGGCTTTGTTAAATCTCTTAACACAACTGGGCTATCTTATATTTGTTTGTCATTTCCAAGACAATCTTATATCAAAACAAACTCCAAATGGGATTTCAGTATTATCTGGATTTGATAGAACAGATATATCTTGCATTTAATTAATGTTCTTATCTCGTTTGAGTTTCACCTACCTTATTGAGCTTGAAGATTATCTTTGAAGAATCTCCTATTTGATGTTATTGGGCTGCAGATCTGCATCAGTTGCTGCAGCTGCTTCAGTTCGGAGTTTGGCTGATGAGGAGGATGAAGTTGATTCAGATTCAAATGATGAAACAGCAAGAGTTGATGTTGGTGATATTGCTAACGACTCGGTATTGACTAACTTCTTATATGAAGAGTTTTTCTGCTCAGTGAACTTTTCAGCTCTATCAGGCTAACAATGATTTCCGTATGTGTTTCCTATGCAAGGATGAGGATGAAACTTTGCAAGGGAAGGGCAGAAAAAGAGCTGCTCCAAGGGGAAGGGGTAGGGGTAAAGGTTCCACCTCAAAAAGGGGAAGGACAACGGATAACTCTTCATCCTCACTTAATAGATTGCTATCTAGCAGAGATGATGAAGACGACGATGATGATGACATGGGGAAGAAAGTAAATAAATCTCAACCTCGGGTAATGATGCTCTTCTGGATAAAACACTTTCCTCCTGTATGCTGTCTATGCCCTGCACCACCCAACAATGTTAAAATCTATAGTAGGATTATTCATGGTTGCATAATCTCCTATCCACATGGTTTGTCATTTCATCTCAAGAAATAAGCTCAAGCAAGTGTTTGGAGATATAATTATAAACCACATCAGCTAGTTTACTGGAGTCATTCGTACTCGAAAGAAAGAAGTTGAGCCTAAAAATTTCATTATAGGTGACAAGAAACTATGGAGCTTTGAGAAGGTAGCTGCAGGCAGGCATCTTAACTGGAGTTGATACAGCCGGTTTTATGTAATTGTCCGGTTCATGGACCAATGCTTCCAGCAACTCGATATGCTCTAAAAAGACGAAGAGAAGCTATCTGTTCGCCTTCAAAGGTTTGCCATTTCTGAGTCGGATAGATTGGTGCTGAGCTTTGTAATTTAACCGGAATATAATGGCCAATGAATCGTTATCTTTTCTAAAAGTATCCCATGGTGAAAAGGTGATGATATTTTGAAGACTATTCTTCAAAACTATTCATGTTTTTTTTTCCAATTAATATAGAAATTTTAAAGACTTTATCACGATTGATTCAAACTATCTTTGGTTTCAGATATTAATCATTAAACCACTAGACCTACTAGGCCAACAAATGCATACAATTATTCATGTTTTCTTTAGTGCTATCTGGATGACATACTTCGATTAATTAACTGATTGATTCGGAAGTCAACTATGGATAGAAGTATTTCTTAGAAACAGTTGCGATGCATGAGTGGAAATGGATGATATAAAATCATGGAAGTACAGAAGTGGTCAGAGTATAAAAAATTATCTATGAGAAAAAAATAGGACTATTTACTATTATTATTATTATTATTATTATTATTATTATTATTATTATTATTATTATTATTATTATTATTATTATTTCTTCATGCCAATCAATTAGCCATCTTACATAATATTCCAAATTTTGTTTTCTTTGCCTTCCAGAATATAATACTCAGATCAAATGATTTGGTTTTCATCAAATATCGTAGAATGTGGAGGGTGTAAAAACTCAGAGCCTACAATTTCTTTTTCTTTCAAAACATGTAAAGCGAAATTTTATACTCCTTTCGTTCCCAAATCTATTCTTGAAAATCTTCGATACAGATTTTAATAAAAGTTGTTGAATTTATTACAAGTAGAGTAAAAGTTCACAATAGTATAATATTAAATTAGTTAGTTGTGAGTTATATGTGGTAAAAGTATAAATAAATGGGTTGTTGATATTAAAAAAATAGTGATGGATTATGGGTATTAAAAGGTGTAAATAAACGACATTATTGAGGATAATAAGTTGAAAGATTGTTATCATAAATGGATAAGAAGGAAATTTGGAGATGTCCTAAAAAAAAATTAAAAAGAAAATTCGGGAATGGAGTGAATACTATAAAAGAATTGAAAATTCTCTCACTAGACATTTGCAATCTCTCCTCATATGATTCTTTTCATTCTCTACTATAACGAAGTACATATTTCTATGTCCTTAAATTCGAAGTCAATACTTCACAATAGATATATAAAACTGTTCGAACTTATTTTCAAAAGAAAATATATTGTGGACTTAGAACTGCTAAATGTCTGTTCGACTTCGCAAAAAATAAAAAGTAAATAAATCAATAACTGCTGACTGTGTGTTGATGAAGCTCTCGTAGATCGTCAAACGAGGACCACAATCTTCATCTCATCTTAACTCTGTAAAACCACGCACGCGCACGCGCACTCACACTCACACTCACTTCCATGGCTACTTCAAAACCTAGAACGGTATGCTGCGTGGGCGACATCCACGGCTTCATAACAAAGCTGCAAAACTTGTGGTCTAACCTCGAAAAAACACTAGCCCCCTCCGATTTCCAATCAGCCCTAATTATTTTCCTGGGCGATTATTGCGACAGAGGGCCTAATACTAAGGAAGTCATCGATTTCTTCATTTCACTGCCCTCCAAATACCCTGATCAACGTCATGTGTTCCTATGCGGCAACCATGATTTCGCATTCGCTTCGTTCCTGGGGCTTCTTCCGACCCCAATCGACGGGTCGGATTTCTCGGAGACGTGGAAGGAGTACGCGATGAATGAGGAGAGAGAGAGGTGGTATAAGGGTGAAGGCTACGAGAATATGCATTTGCAAGGGAGGAGGTGGGCGGGTAGGATGATTGGCTTTAATCGCGCCAAGAACACTGAGTATCAGGGCTCCATTTACGATGCCGCGCCTACTTTCGAATCCTATGGGGTTCCGCATGGATCTGCAGGTATGATTTTGAATTCTTAATATATATATATATATATGGAGTGGATCAATGAAATCATATCTTTTGCGAATCTGCGAATCATGATAAAACGTTGAAGATGATGCATAAGACGGTATAAAGTTATGATAACGAAAACTTTCTAAAATTATTTTGTTGTGCAATAATTTTAGAAGTTTTCGTTATGCACAACTTTATACTGTTTTATGATTATCTTCAACGCCTTATCATGGTTCTCAAGTTCTCAAAAAGATGAGTTCTCACTGATCCAACCCTATATATATATATATGTGTGTGTGTGTGTGTTTTTTTTGCTCATCTGTGTTGCATCGAGTTTGATTTTATTTTTTATCAATCTAGGTTGATTCTTTTAATTATGATTTAAGCTTTTTCGTAATGAAGATTCTGAATATTTACTCTGTGTCTTCTGGGGTCTATCTCTGCACTATGCCTTGACGAAAGATTATTTTATTTTTGTTTATTAATAAAATCAATCGGATTATGATTTTATTCCTTCTAACTTTTCGTTCTTTGTTCTTCTCTTTGTAACACCTTAAATTCATAATTTAAAAATACTTTATTTTCTTAAATAGTTAAAACGGAAACATGTCAAAGTGATTTTTTTCTTCCTTTTATATCTATTGAATAAAATATTTAAATACTATATATAAAATCTCTCAAATAAAATTTGCAAAATAATAAATCCAACAAGCTCAAGTCTAAATTTTGCATGATAGAACTGACATTAACCCAACTACCCAAAGCAAACTATGCAAGACATAATTGCATGAGATAAATTGGAGTCATAATAACTTAAATCCAACAACGATAATAAAGAAAAAGAAATTAAACAAAATAGCACAAGTCTTGTAAGAAACTAAAAGTGATATAATACCATTAGGCACACCCACACCGCTATGTCATTCCACGATCACTGACCTGAAAACATTTTAGATAAAAGGGGATGAACACAAAAACGTATGATGGGAAACAATAAATCGTCATTATTTTACATCGTAGGAAATGGATAACCAACCATATTCAGCCTCACCGGTTTAATCTATCTCACCGGCATGTCCACTTGCATATTCACCGCATTTAATATCATATCCAGCTTCACCAGTTTAGAAATCTCGTCTCACCGTCAAGGCTCAGCCTCACCGACTTAAAATCCTGTCTCACCGGTATAGGATATACACATGACCAATGACTCACCGTCAAGACTTTCCACTTGCATACTCACCGCATGAATAAATATCGTATCACAATCCAAACCATGATATGCACGTTGGACATAAAAGAATATTTCTCAAACCAATTTCATTTTCACAATAAATATGTTTATTTCAAATCACATTAAAGAAGATTCCACCCATATTTTCTTGTCGAGCACAATAAATCAAAATCAATCAATTGTGAGACGAGAGTTCTAGTTGCGTCGCATCAGTTCAATAAGATATAATTAATTTCACCGCGGCCTAATCAAAGAAATCCTTAAATAATACTCTTTAACAAACTATATTTGATAAGGTAAAAGTTCATTTTCGAAAATCATGTCAATTTGCCTTAAAGGCATACTTTCTGAAAGCCTTAAAATTTAATTGAATCAAGTCATTCCCTTTACATGAATCAACACTAAAATCCTTCTTAACTATTCGTTAAGATTAATAGTGAGATATTATAGCCCTTATAAAAACTCTCATTTTATTAATTAAACTACTAACACTGACTCTCATTTAAACATTAAAACTAGTCAAAAACAATTAATTAAAAAAAATACTCATTGCAATTAATTCGTTAGTCCAACATATGGAACGTAACCCCAATTACTTAGATATGTACAAGCTTAAAACTTAATTAACTAGCAATTGTAATCAACAATCCTTCTTGATAATTGAATTCTCACACTAAAAATATAATAAAATAATCAAAAATTGATTCAACCATTTAAAATTAACTCCAATTTGTTACTTAAATTATTAATTAACAAATCTAATTTTCAAACCTAAAACATGATTAATGTCACAAATGATTCAAGAATAATTAACTTCCAAAACATAAGTTTCAAATAATTCTTATATAATATACATTTTATCTATATACATACATATATAGTCTGAAAACCATAATCATAAGATATTGTAAAGTTAGGTTTGACAATGCTTACCAGCTAGTAGAGAAATCAAGTAATGAAAAAAAATATGCTTCCGTCAATTGAGCACTGTAGCTAAATATTGTGTGTGTGTGTGTGTGTGCGCGCGCGTATGAGTGTGTGTGTGTATATATATAAATACAACCCTAATAGATGTCTTAAATTATTTGAACTCTTGTTAATTAAATCTTAATCCTATATAAATATAAAAAAAAACTTGGGCTCAACAAAATAATGTTCTACAAAGCCCAATTTAAGGATAAATAATATATTTTGACAATTATATAAGTCCAAAACTTATTTTATTACTCAGCCCATATTTTTTCTATATCTTTGTAAAGTAATATTTGAAGGCCCTAAAAATAAATTCTGAAGTTCGTTTTCTAGCTAGGGGTGCAACTATTGACTCTCTCAAGTTCAACACAAAATTGAGGATTCACAAATCCAATGTAAATTATTTAAAATTTAAAGCAAATTAAAGCAAGCAAAAAGTGGAGTATTACACTCTTGTTGAAATTGAAAAAGTAAATCTAGGTGAATTAGTTCATAAAGATAGCTCGGAGGGAAATATCTTTCGGAAGTAAATCTAGGTGAATTAGTTCATAAAGATAGCTCGGAGGGAAATATCTTTCGGCAGTTTCATTAGTAGGGTACTCTACTCCTTTTTGTTTGGCTTTGATAATTCGAGTTAGTATCGTTTTGTAGCTAGCTTGTTTGATCGACCTTGGGCCCTGGTCTCCTGCTTATTTAGATTATGTGACTGTATTTCTGTTGGAGCTGCCCGATTTTGAGTCGATCTAGTGTGCTCTCTTTCAGTTTCTCGCCTACGCCCTTCAGGTTTCTTGAAGGAATTCAAGTGGTCCTTTAGAGATAACTCTGTTTAGATTGATTGGCTTAAAAGTACTCTTGAATTTCATAGCACTTTCGATTTAAGATGCCGTAGTTTCATATTATGATGCGTTGCACGTGCACAGATTTGAAGAAGGCAGTTCCAGACGAGCACAAGAAATTTCTTGCTGATTTGGTTTGGGTTCATGAAGAGGTAAGTAAGCCTAGAGATCCTATTGAATCGAACAACTTTCTGCATGAACATGAAGAGAATATAAGCTAACGACTAACTTGACCTATTGAATCTGCAAGGAAAATGTAACTATAGAGACGGAAAAAGGGTTGCAGAACTGCAAACTGATAGCAGTACATGCTGGTTTGGAGAAGGGTAAAGGGGTCAAAGAGCAGCTAAATTTTCTGAAAGCCAAGGATACGAGGATCCCAAAAGTTGAACCTCTTTGTGGAAGAAAGAACGTCTGGGACATCCCGGAGGTGATTCTCAACTTTTGTTTGAACAAAACTGTGATGTTTAATATATTTTTTGATCTCATGCTTAATTGATTTCTTATAGGAATTGAGTGACACTCCAACTATTGTGGTAAGTGGCCACCATGCAAAGGTCCATGTTGAAGAGTTCAGATTAATAATTGATCGAGGAGGTGGTATCGAGATTAACCCAGTGGCTGCTATTGTGCTCCCATCAAAGACCTTCGTGCTCGACACTGATGAGTTGGTGAAATAGTCTCTGTATCTGATTGAGAATCTGATAGTGTATTTGCCAATTGATCGGGGTCAAGCACTGGCTTCTTCGATGGTATGAGGAGTTTGAAGATGCACTCAAAAATAAGTTGTTGGTTTGAAGAGCTTGTTATAGACTCATTTATACACCATCTACATAATGCGGCTGTCGGAATTCATATTTTCGTCAGTTTCCACTGCTAATAATATTAGTGGCGACAGTTTCGCCTTTTTCGTTTGATACGTATACCATCTACACACACACACATTACAATGATGATTTTTGGTGTTACCTACTCTGTAATTGGCTTACGTTCTATCAAGGGAAAGAGAAAAAAATCATCTAAGCACATGAAAGTCCATAAAATCAAGTTTAATTTTGAATTTGTTAGCAAGCTTGAGAAACAAAATGTTCTCCAACTATTAGTCTATTTACTTATAAGAAGTGAATATGATGCTTCACGAATTTAGTTCCGTTGGTTAAAAACTAACAGATTTAGAATAAGTGAATAATTCCGTTGATTAAAAGCTATGATTTAGAATAAGTGAATATGACACCGCTCCCACGAGACTATTCTAGCATAATCACGACAAATATCTTGCACTTAATCCAAAGCCTTAACACGATTTCTCTCTCACAAATACTAGAACTATGTTAAAAGTCGTTCTACTTTCCCTCCCAAAAATGTCGACAACCATTGAGAAATAAATAGCTCTAGTCATTTTTAATGTGCACTTAAGTACCAAAAAGGAAAATCGACAGTACAAAAAAAAAGCTCAATTTTCATCACTTTCTGAACCACCATCAGAACTTGAATCCTTTGCATCATCATGTACTGAACCATTGGCTACAACTCCTTTAGCATCTTTACCCCTCACATCCTCTTCATCTTCACTGTACTCGCTCTCATAATCATCATCATATTCATCGTCTCCTTCCTCGTCTTCATCTTCAGCTCCATCCTCTAAAGATGGCACTTCATCGGTAGAGACAATGTTCCTCGTGCCAGCACGAGTTCGTTTCAATACCTTGAGCCTAACGTTTGACTTTGCATCACAGCCAATCCACGCATCACACAAGCAGTAGGAGGTCAGGTTGTAATTCCCTCAGAAGGCGCCTGAACTTGCCCAACACCAACCTCGAACCTGATTTCACTCTATCTATTGCTTCTTTTACAGCTATGTTAATTTCCTTTGCAGTAGCACCAGATCCCTCCTTCAACTCTTGAATTGCTTTAGACGCAGCAATTATAGCTGTTGCCTCATCCATGAAATTGACCTTTTGCGACATCCAGACATCATTTGAAGATGCGTCTGCAAGCAGTAACCAAAAATTCTCTTCTTTTCATAGGGAAGTAGGGAGCGTGTGGAAATGCACGAATCGAGTCATTCCATCGCCGAAGAGTGATCCAAGCTTGCATGGTCACAATGTCACCCTCTTGTATTCCCTCCTCACCTTCCGTCTCACATGTTAAATCAATTGAAATGGAAGGCATCATCTCAAGAACTATCTCCGCATCTTGGGCTTCAGCATCAGAAAAGCCAGCAACCTGAGTCAACAGCTCTGCACGGTCTTCTTGTTTCATTTCACGAAGGTCTTGGAATGAGCGAACTTTCTAAACAAAGACAAGGACTCAGGAAGTCAATATGCATCAAATAGATCTCACAGAGAACAGTATGCTTATAATTAAATTGAGAAATGCATCCTATGATGATATATTAGTGGAAAAACAATAATGTCAATACGTCAATTTGTTCAGAACCAAATTTATAGAATTCAGCAGAATGTGGGGATCAGCCTTCAGTAAAACTGAACAGTTGTGCAGTGGCTATGTCAACATGTGCATGCTATCACCAGAATTTTGTCCAGGAAAAAAGGATCGAATCATTCTAACAAAAAGCAATACTTGTTCATGACCCACACCTATTTTGGAAGGAGATACAAGCATGCATAAGGAACATTGTGTTGCCACGAAACAGAATATAAAATAAAAGATTTTCTAACACTGCCCACAAAGATGTTTTATGAGGGCACTGAGAGATTTGGTCAAATAACAGGAAAACTTGCCACAAAATACTGAAGCTCCAGTGTTTTACTCTAATAGTCAAATAAGCAACGGCCATAGAACCAAGGTCACAGCAGTTTCAAACATGTAGCTGCAATACCAACATGCACACTTGTTTGACATAGTAGCACACATATTGAAACAGACAAGAAGAGAGGTCTAAGGCGGGAGGAGGGGGGGGAGAGAGAGAGACCTTTCTGGCAATCTTTTTGACCACTGATTCAGTAAAATGTGGCAGCTGGAGGAATGGACCATAACCTTCGCTTGAACCTCCAGTTGCTTTTCTTGCACTGAGGGGGACAGCCTGCATAAAGAACAGGAGCACTTTTACTTTAGTTTCAACGAAGTCATGGATCTTTCAAGGAAAGCAAGAAATAATTAAATTCTGAATAAAAAGGATTCAGTGTGGTTCAGAATGCTGAAGGGAACAAAGGCAGCTCGTTCATCTTTCCCCAGAAGGTTGCAGCAGAGTTAACTAAGAATATTTTGTTCTCTTGCTTTATTAGTAGTATAAACTCTACCGGTCAAAGGCTCCCCTTATTTATGAAATTGTAAAAGTTTATATTCATGGTACAAGAATAACGAGTCCAACGGCATAAATTCCAGTTTCTTTCTGATCTAACAGAGTGGTGACTTGATTTAACCTCAGAGGACAATCTATAATAGGTTTTTCCCCAAATAAGAGGCAATAGCGAAGTGATCAGTCTAAAGATAAACTATTTCTTGTTTAATAAAAGAGGATATATCGATAATTGGCATGAGCTAATACAATGAAAATAACAGGAAATATATGTTTCCAAATTCACTGATGGTCAAAGACGCAATAGATAAAAAATAATTATGATAGAGAAATCAAGTCCAAGAAAATAAAAAGGTACCAATTGTTTATAACAGCACAGAAGTAGAGCAGTAAGTTCACTTTAACTACTTTGGAACTCTGGATGTACCTGGATCATACTCTGGGATAGCTCAACCACTCCAATTGCAGGTCTCAGCCATCCATGTCCTTGTTGGGTACGTGGTATGATTGCCATCTGCATAGGAAGATAATTTCTATATAATCATCTATACCCATAGAAAAGCATATAATATGATTACAAAATCGCCTCACAATAATTATGCAAGTAGAGAAGCAAACAACATAAGGGCAGCTATTCCATATTTATTCTTTAGATAAAGGTGGAACAAAAGATCTGTACCAAGAAACCGCTTCAAGCAATGATATGTCAATATTATAATAGTAACTAAAAATGGGTGGAAAATCTGCTCCTGTTTGCAACCACATATGTTACTTACATGACGTAGCAACATGAATAAAAATGTGAGTATCTTTCAGGAAGCCATGCAGATAGTTTTCCTAAAAAAGTATCATGAAAATCATAAATCATTTATAATATATTCCTCTCATCAAATACACATAAAAGCTGAAAAAAGGGCTACACCCAATCTGAATATTATATACTGCTAATACCTTAATTAGTTCTTCAAGTAGACGAGGTGCAAGGGCAAGCATTTTCTTAAAATCTCGCTGCAAGTGTGGAGATAATGCTGCGGTTTCACGGGTCAGGTGTGCTTGAATCAGTAATTCAGACTGCGAACATTAAAACATACACTTTTAGAAGGGAAATGTATATCAATGCACTTAACATCTCAAACTCAACAGATAACTCATTACCTTTACTAAAGCAGGATGCTGTTTCCAAAATTTAGCTTGTTCCTGTCGAATATTTCTAAGGTCCAGATTTAGCTCACTCCTGACCAACACAAATAATTTCTGAAGTGATTCTTCATCAGTTCGACGAACTGGGATCTCCATGTACTCAGCAGCCCTAATGAAAACTTCCATCACCTTGCTGTACAACGAAAAAGATTAGATACAAGCTAATTAAAACCTAAATAATTTTAAAAAGTACAAATAAAGAAACAAACATCTGAAGAAAACATCTCCCTAACACCTATCAACTACTTGATAGAGATAGTCAGATAACAAACTATAAACTGACAGAAACTGAAGAAATTTATTGTATTTGTATTATTGTATATAAGATAGATCAAAAGCCTGAGTGAGCTCATGTTCACCAAGTAACAAATATGTAAGATAACAACTCATCAGAAGCATTGAAGGATAAAATATGAGGGGCCTGTGTTACAGCATAACATATATGTGCAAATTATTAGAAGCATAGAAGGATAAAACATGCTATTCTCTTACATTATATTACATGCTAGAGCTTGAATTTCAAATAGTAAAAATCAATACAGAAATCCTTATCACTCCAAAAATGGTACAATTTTAAGTTCACATGTCCAACAGATAGAACAAAGTTATAAAAAACCATGACCCGGCAACAAACTAAGCATGTAATGTCACTGGTAGAATACTAAGTGCAGCAAATGGTCCATACCTTGGAGCTAGTGAAGGCTTCATAAAATGGTAATAAGCATACATTGTGTGATGCATGACATAATTCCCGATATTTTGATGACCTTGACAAGTATATGACGGCTATTGTCAGGGCAAAATAATACAAACTCCTACAATTCCAAGTAGCAAAATTCCACCAGATGCTCCATCAATGTTCAAAAGGAACTGGGAAGAGCGATTCCCATTTGAAGGCCCTACAGAGGACAAAACCACAGATCTGATTTCTCATGTAAAACTGACAGTAAAGTGATGATGCCAAATAAAAGTTCTCCTTAGATACAATTACCTGCCTGCCATCAGGATGCCCATACTTCTCAAAGTTCTCCCGTGATATAGGATCAGTTAGAGCCTGATAAGCCTTTGATATATAATCAATAAAATACTTGTGAGCCTCTGCAAGGGAAGGTTTAAAATCCAGTAAGAACTGGAATAAGAATACTGCCAGTTTCCACCTCAGTTTTAAATTAACTGTAATCATAAATGCAGTCATTAAACACCTTCAACCTGGGTCTGGATTTTTATCAGGATGGTATAAAATGGAAAGTTTCCTATAGGCCTTCTTTATTTCTGGTTCTGACACTCCAGGTTCTAATCCAAGTATGCTGAATGGCTCAAATATTTGGATCTGTAAAATTAAGATCTACATTAGATTCTGAATAGATATGTTATCCAATCAAAGAACATTTTAAAATATCTAAACAAAAAAAAGGTAGTTAAAAAGTTGAATTTTTTATAATACGTGTTTGAACCCTCTCTTGATGCATATTCGAGCAATAAGCTCATTATCTTCCAGTCAAAATATGTTCATTAATAATCATTACTTTGATTGTGGGGGTAGAAGATAAAGAAACAGAAAGTACCTCAGTGTTAATATGTTTGATGTAGAAACTCAAAAGCACAACCACCACCCAGAGTAACAAAACTGTCAGGTTGCTATAAGTCGAAAAGTTTGAAATCTGAAATGTGACAGAAACCATGCGAATTTAAGGATATCACAGACAACCACAATATATACAGAAAAGGGAACACGGGATCAGCTAACACCATGAATGCCAACTTCAGCATTGGGAGGAGGTGCGCAGTGCAGTCAGGTTAGATACTTACACGTCTAAATATGGACTTCCGATACTTCCCGGAGCGGAAGCAAGCTGAACACCGCAATTAATGTTCTGGCTCTTTTTCTGAATGTGAGGTATAAATTGACAAAAGTATAAGGCACTAGAGGCAGTGCAATCATTGTCAACACAAAATGGGGAACAGCGCGCTATTCTCTTCAGCCGCAGCCATACTTAACTTCTAGCTTCCCGCACTGCAATTCTGCAATCCAATAAAATTTCACTTAACTTTTGTTTTCCATAACCAAATCAAGTAACAAAGAATTCAAATCGCGAGGCATATGCATAACCATAAAGCGTAAAATTTCTTAGACAATTCTTCATATCTATTTCCTAGTTTTCCAAAAATATTCATACTATAGCCAGTAAATGGATTGACCAACATGAATTTTGCAAATCGCGAACTTCGAGAGGACCAATTCTCCAAATACCGATGCATGAAGTATCCAGCATAATCAAACCAATAGATCGTAAAAGCACAAATTAACATACAAATGGATACATAATTAGCAGATCAATACAGCAGCTAAATCTCGATGACAAACTCGAAATAATCGACTGATATAGTAAATACCTGGCCGTAAAACTGCCGCGATCAACCGAAAGCAGGCAAGTTGAGCTGCCTGAGCTGCCTGAAATATAATTCCAAGCTGCGGAAGCAGAAACCTCTCTGTACAATCAGACCTAGATTTTTTGATGCGTTTGGAAGATGATGAAACTGATACGGAGATGCAAAATTGCCTGGATTTGGCGTACGCGTTAATGTCAAGTTTCAACGTTCGAGAAGAGGTTTGGACTCGAAGCAAGCACGTGGCCCATCTTTCAGTTCATTATTTTGGCCCGTTTGATAGCATGTCTTTATGGGCTAATCTGGATAATGGGCCCAAATGGGAAATGGGTCCCAATTCACTTAAAAAAAATATTATCATTCAAATTACAAATATTTATACAATTTGTAATTTGACATAATTTTAAACCATAGTAAATAAGTTTCACCTCAACTTAGAGGGTGTTTGGTGAGCTTATATGTCACAAACCGACTCGCTAATCCCAAGGACCGCCCTGTCGGACCGCGACTGGGGTTTGGATTAAAGAAATGGGAATTTAGTATTTGGTTTCTAACCATATCATTGATAAGGGAAACATGAATAATTGCGGAAGCACAAGTGATACGAAGGTCAATTCAGAAAGTCTGACCATACAGTAGTTGATTATGAAATCACTACTAGGATATTCACGAGTTCGACATATAACTAGAATTCAAAAGAGTTTGCGCGGAATAAACATGTGAGATATGCATATGAAGATGCATTCTCAGGTGAACCAAAATGTTCCATTTTCATTGTCAACATTTCTATTGCTTAACACCGCCCATCGCATCATCAATTCAATCTGCACATTTAAAAACAATATGCGGTGAGTACAAAATGCACTCGGTGGACTCATGCCAAAACATTTTATCATCATTTAATTACATCGCCTTCATGATAAGACATGAGGTTTTACTTGAAAATGCCTGCTTATTAAACATTTTCATCATTTTCATAAATCATCGCTCACAAGATTTTCTTTGTATGTATGATCCATATCATTTCATTCCTCATATAACATCATCCTGAACGCCGTAGAAGGAGGCCTCCCTCTACGTCGCTGTGACCGGTCGTGAATTGTACTTACAGCACACAGTCACCCTCATGTGTACACGTTAATCCAGGCTATAAAGCACATGATCCGAATTCAATTTTTATCATGAATTGGGAGCGACCCAACAACCTCATTATCATTCATTGTCGGCGAACCAACACATTGATAGGATACATACATAAAAACATAAATATTTTGGGCAGGTAATTTCATAACATCATTTCATCATCATTTCTCAAAAGAGAAAGCGTCATAAATAAATACTTTTCATTTTGAAGAAAGCATCATAAATAAAGCATTTTATCCTTGAGGATAAGAAAAGAAAAGCTCACCTTATGAATTGACCTTCTCGACATACGTGATAGCGATCCTTTGTCGCTTTCATTTACGTCATCACGGACCTTGTCAACGTAAGAAATATAATTTAATCGTCATTCATTTCTTTCGAGAACATCGTTAAGATTTAACGAATTCAATATCTTTTAAATCTTAGAGTTTCTGAGTTTCATGATTTTCGTTATCGATACGACTTAGTTAACAATCTATACTCCGTCTATTAGGTTCGTCTCGTCATGACGATAGGCGACACTTCGTCGTTGCATTCTTTCCTTCCATCAATGTTTCTCCACGTCGTTTCGTATAATTTATGAATCCTAAATTCATAACTAGTCTTCGTCGTTTGTTAACGCGTATCGACAAATTCCGAGTTTCAATAACTCATCCATAACCAATATTTCTTCTCCGCGTTTCTCACCTCACACGTCCCATATTTTCTATTAAAGAAAACCAATATCGATACTAAACGCTTAATAAGAATTTCTCTTACTTCAATTATCTTCTAATAATCATTCTATAAATTTAAGTTACTTAGAAATAATATTTCTTAAGTATCTACTTGACATAATCAACTCATTAATTAAATCTCTAATTTAATTAAGTAAATCCATAATTAAAACTTAATTAAATGGATTAAATAAAAGTCTAATGATATTTGATTAATCAATCAATTTAATTTAATTAATATTAGATATCCACTAATTAGGATTTAATTCAAATCACACATTACATAAGATCAATCTTATTACATACATAAATCACTTAAAAGAATAATTCTCAATTATCCCCAACATAATTAATTAATTATGTTATTAAATTTCTAAAGCAATTATACTTATTTTAAATTTTTAAATTGATAGTCCAACTAGTAATTATCAATTTAATCTAATGAATTTAAATAACCCAATCTAAATAATTGGAATTTAGATTGTTATTTAATTAATTAAGAATTAATCTCAAAGTTTAATTATTAAAATAAACCTCATATTTAATTAATAGAATTTATTTAAATCCTTAATTTAATTTAATTTAATGGATTATAGAAATAAATAATTCAAGTCCATTATCAATTTAGATTCTTAGTCTCACATTTAAAATAAGTTAGTTTCATTTTCAATTTAATTCACGAGTCAATCTTTCATTAAATTAAAAGCCCATAGCTTATTCTATTATTTTGGTCCATTTATCATATATTCTAGAGGCCCATCCCTTTTTCTTTTCTCGGCTCAAACAACATTAGGCCTAACAATAATTTTCTTCGCCCATATCACATAAATTAGAGGCTCATCTATTTACTTATTATTTCGGCCCACTGAATTAAACATAACTAAGCCCAAAATAATAAATTCTCGGCCCAAAGGTATACGGCCCAAACAAAGATTTAAAACAAGGCTACTCATTCCCTTATTATTATTTAATTTCGGCCCAAAGTATTATTCAAAAGCCCATATAAATCTTTATTTTCGGCACAAGTGGATAAGGCCCAAACAGAATTAATTAAACCAATTATTTTCGGCCCAAAGAACAAATAAGTTTAAGCCCAAAACTCTTTAAAAAAAATGAGCTAAGGCCCAATCATTTAATTAAACAAACCCAGCCCATTATTTATGAATCAGCCCAATCCATATTGCAAACCCTAAACCTAACCTAATTCTGCCCACTTTTTCGGCCCCGCCTTCCAGGCCGCCGCCGCCGCCGTTGTCGCCGGCGAAGATTCCGGCGACCCCATTTCATTTTTTTTTGTTGTTTTCTCTCTCTCTCTCACGCCTCTCTCTCGACTCTTCTCTCGTCCTCTCTCGCCACTCACAACACACACCGAGGTTGCCGCCGCCGCCTCCACGCCGACCGGCTGACCGCCGCCGCCGCGACCTCATCTCTTCTCGGCTCACGCACGCACACGCACGACGGAGGCACACGCACGTGACCGCCGCCTCCCTCTGCTCACGCCCAGCCTCTCCTCTCTTCGCGAACGGACGGCAAGAACGGGCGCCACCCTCCGCCGCCTTCTCGCCTCGTCCGCCTCTACGTAACATACAACCACACACACACGACGGCGTCACACACACGCACGCACAGCGCACACATACGCGACGCACCACACACGCCGATGCACGACCGCCGCCACCACAGCCTCAGGCGACCGCCGCACTACCGCCGCCTCCTCTCTACTCTCCCACTCATCTCGCCTCACCTCTCGTCCTTCTCTGCTCTCTCTCATTCATACCACATCACACACCCAAATCACAAACTCACTCACACACATATACACATAAAACTTATACATATATGCATAAACATACTAAAATTAATAGAGGATTAAAATCTACCTTTGTGTGGATTTGTTGAGGTACAAAATGAGAGTAATTTCAAAAATGGAGGCTAGGGTTCCAAGGATATGAAGAAGGAGCTTATATATAGAATAGGGTTTTGATTGTCTATGGGCTTTCTCTTTGGGCCTCGTTAACCAAAGCCCATTATACGATTTATTCTCACGGCTCCAAGTTCGATCCTAAAGACGATGAATTAATAATTAGACGTTAACATGATATTATTGATATAATGATTTATATATAAATATATATATAAATCGTACTCGATTATTATATTATATATAATAATTCTCGTGATAACTTCATAATATTTATCGAAGTAAATTCTTTTCGTTGGAATTAAAAAAATTCTCCAGGGCAAGAATCGACTTAATGAAATTCATTTTCGAAATTCCTAAAAAATTCTATCGAGAAGAACGGTATGACATTATAAGTCCACAAAACAATTTATAATATATTTTTAATTTTAAAAATAAATTATAAGTTGTTTTGGAAACTTATGTTCACCAAACACCCTCTTAATCGATGTAGGCCTTTTCTCTTTTTTCATTTTCGGTATTCTTTTTCTTTTTAAAATGGTGTATGTCAGTATGTGTACCAATTGGATTGTCTTTTTTTTTTTGTATGTGCAGCAAAAAAAAATCGTTTTCTATTTTCGCCAATTGTTTCATTTTCGCATTTTTCATATTTTCTGTAGGAATTAAAAGCAATTTTCGATCAAATTCGGAACTTTCTTTTAGAGTGTAGAAATTAGATTTTTTTATGTTTAGCTAAATTTTTTGCTTTTTGGTTTTATCCAGATTTTTTTTTTCATTTGGTATTTCCAAATTTTCTTAAAAGCAATTTTTGGAAAATTGTGAATTTACAAAGCCTTGACCGTCAGACTATCTTCTCATTCTTATGTTTTAAGTAGGGCCGAGACGAATGGCTTGCTCGACCTCAGCTCGTTTTTCGGCTGTTCAAACTTAGCTCGAACTCGATTCGGGCTTTTATCTTCTTTCATTAAGCTTGGCTAGCCATCTAACTACGAAGCTCGAGCTCTGCTCTTGTAGTATTTGGTAATATCGAGTTCAATTTCGAGCTCGGTTTTTCTGATATTCATATAATTGGGTTTCGAGCTTGAGCTCGTGAAAGACTCGAAAAATATATAAATGTGTTATTGATCAACTTGTTACTCGAACTCGAGTTTGGTTCGTTTAGGTGCTCAAGCTCGAGCTCATATAAAACTATATCTAATGTGCATGGTTCAAATCTATAATACATAATATTTTGTGTATGTTTGAATGTCCAATGCTAGTGAATAGGTTCGTCCAACAAGCTCGTGAAGAAGTTCACGATCTAGCTCGTCTAACAAGCTTGAGAACAGGTTAGCGAATAGGGTCGAAAGACAGACTCGTGAGTATGTTCGCAAACATGCTCGACCATCAACGAATTATAACATACATATTATTTAGTTAAATATTTTAGATTTATATTGTTGGTATCTCACATTATTGTTATATACAAGGTTAGTTTGCCCATGAGGCAATTAACCTTGTATATAAAAAATTGATGCCTCGAAAACAGCTTCAACCTATTTATTTGAAAGATATGTATGTTGTTTAAAAAAATAGTTTTAAAATTATTTAATAATTAGATTTATAAATATTCAATCATATATTTTATTATTTTAGTCTGGTACACAATATAAAGCCCCAAGTTAAAAGATTGGAAAATTTTCTACTAACACAGATTTCACCCACACTACCTTGTAACTCAGTTTTTTCGAAAATTCCATTAACATTTCACAAAGATATATAACTTTTTCGAACTTTCTTATTCAAGGACATTGTAATTATGTTTAACATTGTTACCCAATGAAAAATCAACTAACTATTTATTATTTATGTAAACAAACGATTCATACAAACTGAAAAATCAGTTTCTTAATTAACACAAAGAACAGGGACACCGATTCACGCGAACAAGTTTTAAAAGTTTTTGTGCGTATTAGTAACTTACAGAAACATTGAACTTCTCTTCTCAATGAGTTGGAATCTTCGAAAAAAGCATGAAACTCGGTAAAATATTATAGACACAAAAAAAATTATTAAAAAACTGAGGAGCATGACAAAAATAGGCTATTACTATACCAACGACACTATATGTTTATGTCTGGATAGCATCTCTATTGTGACATCAATTTTTTAATATTATTTATTACAATTGTTTTTAAAATATTACGACACCAAAATGAAGTTGTCTTTATATCATGTCAATTATAACACCATAAAACGCCCCCACACCAAGGCATAGAAGAAAAAAGCTCTTTTACATTGATGGTAACTTCCCACCAAGGAATTTTTTTATACTTAAAAATACAAAAAGAAAATTGAAATCAAAATACTAAAGAAAATATAAATGAGAAAATATTAACTTCCCTCCCCACCTACAAACCCATCTTTGAAAAGAACAATGGGATTAACAACCCCACTTCTCCAAACTAATCTGTGAAAACTCCAATTTCTTCCCCTTTTCTATTTCTTCTCCAAGTCCGTCTGCGAGAAACTCCATTAATTGATATTAGGTAATGAACAACGTCTTGGAATTCTGGTTGTTCTCCTTTCGGTCAAAGCGTGGATCAATCTCCATGGCTCTTGAGCTCTAAGCCGTAAGCAGCAGGTCCCATACTATCCTATCCCGAATTGGAACGCAATTTCATTCCCTTCTTTATTTCTTTTCCAAACCTATCTGTGAAAAGAACAAGAATGTGATTAACCATCCACTCCAATTTCTTCCCCTTCTTTATTTCTTCTCCAATTTGATTTCGATTGAGTTGGTGATGGGAAAATCAAAGATGGCCTCGAACATGTAGTCATTCGCCTCGATGCGGTGAGTTGATTCTGGGCCAGCCAGCCCCGTCCATTAGAATCCTATAGTACTCTCTACCCATCACCAGGTAGTTATTACGCTTCTCTTTCTATTTTATTCGCATTTTGTGATGTAATTAGTTTTTAACTTAGTTTGTGAAAGGCAAGCATTGTGGTTCGCGACTCAGACAAGGCGAAACACTATACCCTCAATTTCACTTATATGTCTCTCCTCATCGTGTCCAGACTGAAAAGATCCTTAGGTTTAGTACGATTTTCCTTGTATTTATGTTTTGGCGATTGAACCTAATTGAGATAATCTATGTTTTGGAGCATTTATGTGAAAAAAATATGAATAGAAACTAATGGTTGATTTAAAGTTTAGAATTCACTATTTATAATTTGGATAGATTTGTTACATATTCGGTTTCTAATTACCTTGTTGGATTAAATTAGGCTCGACAGCTTGTTGTCTATGGATGAGAGACTATGCAATGACCGTTTGCTTCTAACGTTCTCATGTCTGGAATGCAGGGCCTCGAAGTTGACATTGATGCATTCTTTTTATTAACTCTTTCATAGATACTTTGATGCTATTATTATACCTGATTGTTCTTAAAACTCGCATTGTAATGAATATTTTGTTACAATGGTTAATGGTGTTAATTAATGCGCACGATTTTAGATTCAGGGGCAAGCAATTCGTGGACTACCACTTTTCTGCAAGGACATGCCAGAGCATCTTTCCAAAGTTGTTGACATTCTGCACAGTTTCTTACTGCTGGTATTAAGTATTCTAATTATCTTTCCAGAATGTTAATTTAAGAACAATTAGTCACTAGTCAGTTTAGTGATTACTTTTCAAGTTAGAATGCTTGCAGTGCTAAAGATAAAGTTGAATATGAATATTGAAAAGAAGATGACGATGCAATATTTTTTGCATGTGTTTCCTGTTTACTTGTCTTAGGTATAATGTTATGTATGTTTCTTGGCTTGCATCTGTCCTTATAAAAGTAATGCTGAAACCTAAACATAATAGTTAGTCTCGTATTATATGCTTGTGCAAGCAGTTTTGATATTGCAGGGCTTGATCGTATCTGTGAACCTTTAATATTTTTTGTCCATTTAGTTGTTCTTTTCTTACTTTATTGTTCTTTAATCCTTCAGAAGGTTTACACTTGTTTTGCTAAATCATCCTTAAAAAAAGTGTTAGATCCAGCCTATGAAGCATGGGGACGGGGACGATACGATATGGGGACGAAAGTACGTCAATTTTCAAAATGAAGATACGATACGTCAAAATACGTTTTGTATTATATTTAATATATATTTTATATATAATAAATATCAATAATTTATAAAAAATATACAAATACCACATAATCCATAACAAATACGTCATAATCCATAATAAAACTAAGCACATAGCAAATAAAAAGATATCTTAATACATTAATAAACATAAAACACACCAACTAAAGACTAAAACAAGTAAAAATTCTTCATCCTCTTCCATATTGTCTTCCGATCTCATTTGAGAAGGTCAATAAAGTGAGTTCCATATCTCAAGCTCTCTAAGGCAAACTGAAAAGTAAATTTTACCTTGTTTATAAAGTCGATCTACAATAAGTCAAATAATCTTGTGAACAAGAACTGGAAAAGCACAAGAGCATAGGCGACCTTGCGAACAAGAACTGGAAAAGCACAAAAGTAGAGGCGACGGTGAGCAGAGGCGCGAGCAGAGACGACAACGAGTAGAGGTGTGAGCAGAGGCAGTCACGACAAGCAGAGCTGCGACGAACAGAGTTGTGGCGCCTTCGAACACGAGCCCAGGCAACGGCGACGGTGAACCTAAGCGGCAGCGAGCAACGGCGACCCAGGCGAACACGAACAGAGAGTGTTTGGTATGATTTTGTGATGATTCTTGGTATTGTTTTACATGTCATTTTCAGTAGTTTGTCCTATTTATGCCGTTGGTTTGATTAATATTTATCGATTCGACTTACTTCGTTTGTTTCGATGTTTTGTAGAAAAATGGTATAAAATAGGATGAATTGGATCTGCCAAGGATCATGTATTATTGAAGAGCATCGCGATAGGAGTTCATAGGCGCAAACGGATTGTAATTCGAATTCGGACGAGGAGAACGGACCATTTCTTCAAAGTCGCGCACATGCACTCCACGTGCCCGCTCGCAAGACCGGCGCTGAACACTTTCAATGATTCTCATGAAAAGTGGAGAAGGAATAAAGAATTTTTCCTTCATAATAATTGAAGAACATCTCGATAGGAGTTCATAGGCGCAAACGGATTGCAATTCGGAGTTCGTGCGAGAGAACGGAGCGAACACCGAAGTCGCGCCGCGAACGTGAAGCGCGTCCGGCCTGCGCGCCGTCCGACGTTTCGCTTCGCCCAGCGCGCGTTGCACACCAAACCGGTGCTTGGGTGCTGTCTCCTCACCCCAGCCTCCTCCCAAGCCAAACCGGCCGCTGCCCTCCTCATTCCAGCCCGTCCGTCGGCAAGCTCTTTCTTTCCACCGTGCGTCCGGCGTTTGGCTCCATCCGTACTGGTGTCCATTTCTTCATTCCAGAGCTCCTCGCGTCCGGCGCAAGGTCGCGTCCGGTCTTTGAGTGCGAACATTTCTGCTTATAAATATAGATTACACGCATGAAACCCTAGCTACCTTTTATTTTATTCTTCGCTTTTTTTTTGAGTTTTATCGGTGGCTCCTCCAAACAATTTTCTTCCAAGTATTTCTAGTTTTTTTTCTTCTTTATGATTCAAGCATTGATTGTAAGGATGATTATTATCGGATTTCTACCCGCCACTTTAATTCCATCGTTCGTTCTTTTCCGTAAGTGTTCTTTATCGCTTTCTTTCGCTTTTTCGTATTTCTTTGATATTGATTTCTACGCTTTGGTATTGATTTAGTTATTCGTATTTTCCTGTTAATCTATTCGATTCATGTCTAGGGTTTATCTTTTTGATTATGTGTTCTTCGATTTAGGGTTTAATTCTTGTCTAAATAATTTATCCGCTTTGTCAATTTCGCCTAGTTAATTCGTCTTTCTTTCTTTTATAATTCATCGCCTAGGTAATCAATCACCCTCTTTGTGATTAGAGTGTTTAGGAATTTATTGCTTTCTTGTGGTAACTTAGTAACGCCCTGTTAAGTTTTCCTTGAGAGACGACTAGGGTTAACTTTCCCTACTATAACACCTCATTCGATTATGAGTCAATTAAGAGTATACTTTTGATTGAAACAGAGAGCTGCCAACGACGAACACGACAAACAGAGAGCTGCGAACGACTTCACCAGGCGACGACGAACCTAGCGGTGATGAACCCAAGGGGAGGTGAATCAGGTGGTGGAGGAATCAGGTTGAATTTGTGAGGCGAACATGTACATTTTCTTCTTTTTTTCAAAACTAGGGTTTACGTATTTTGGCTAACCCAACGTATTTTGACCATACTTTTTTTAAAAAAGTCAACAATATGTATTTTCTTGGTCTTATGTCCCCGGGGATGTATTTCCGCCGTATTTTTCCGTCCCCATCCCCGGGACGTCCCCGGGACGAGTACGCCCTCTGCCCAAGCATCCCCATGCTTTACTGGATCCAGCGTAAGATATACTCCATCTGTTCCGATATTATTGGCACCTTTCTTTTATACGTAGATTAATGAGAGTTGTGTTTTATATGTAAAATAGTAACGGTAAAATATTATTGGCACCTTTCTTTTATACGTATTTTGGCAGGCCAAAACATACATGATATCAAAATAAATGAGAAATTTTATAATAAATGAAAAGTAACGGTAATAGGAATATGCTAAAACCGATTCCAAAATCTCTCACAAGAAAGTGTACTAGTAGTTTGGAGATCATCTCAAAAAGGAAAAGTCATCAATGATAATCTTATGCGAAAAAGATAGAAAGTCAAATAAAATACAGGACCGACATCACTAAATTCTATGATAGTTCGCCTCTTGTCCAAAGCACGAAGAACACAAACGTGCAATGTCCTTGTAATATGACAACTTGAAGCTTTTTTGTCACCCATGTAGCCAAGAGATGTAAATATTATACCAAGATACAACTAAGGATACATACATACATATATATATATATATAATCATGTTTAAATCTCCTATAATGTTTCTTTATAAAGTGCAAAATTGTTTTGTTAATCTAAAAAAATAAGATTTTTGATCGGATTGAATTACCTGTGCGATATAAGTTAAATATAGGTCAAAACTAATTTTTTTTTTTTTTTAAATAAAACATTTTTTTTTGTTGCAAGTGAAATACGATAATCTATTAATGAGCACTCAAATTTATTTACTATTCATTATTAATGTAATATTTGTGGGTGTTAAATAAAAATAGTTGAATTGTATTTTTTTTAGTGTATTGAGAAATCGATGGTATGTTGTATATTTATAAAATAAAAAAAAAGCATGCCTTCTAGAATATTATAGTACATTTCCATTTAAATGTATGGATGGGATTTAAGGATGAATTATTTTTGTGGGATGTCAGAATTGAAAGCACATTGATTGTGCGTTATAGAACAGTAGAGTGGCTTTTGTAAATTCGAAATACATAATTGAGATTGACCACTAATAAATAATTCGAACAGTTGCAGTTATGAATTATGTATTGATGTTTTATGTTTTTTGTTTCATTATTGGTAACGCTCACATCTATGTATAAAGTTGATGTATACATGCAAATTTTGTTGATTTTAGATTGTATTTTTCAGTTTTATAACTAGATACCTCATTAGTTTATAATAAAATTGTACTTAGTAATTAAAGATGATAACTTTATTTTTAGATGTGTAATATATGCGATATAAAAGTTTAGTATTTAAAACTGTAACATAATTTGACATTCTCTGGTGTGATGCAAGCAACTATTTTTTAAATTTATTACTGACTTTTATCATATAAATAAACAATATTTATTGAAATACATTCCATACAACACACCTGAGCAAAATTAGTTTTTTTAGGGAAGGGAACGCGAACTTATTAAATTAAAATTTAGGAAGCCAAAACTTATATGATATCAAAATAAATAAAAAATGATTTTAAAAATAAATAAAAAGTAATGGTAAGAGGAATATGTGGAAACTGATTTGAAATCTCTCCCAATAAAATGTAAAAGTAGTTTGCTAAGAGATCCTCTAAGAAAAGAAATGTGATAAAGTGCAAAATATCAAAATTCACAACCACTCATATAATACGATATGACCAGATATCATATTTTTCCTGATTCACACAGGCACATATGACCGAGAGGCACACGATCGATCCCCAACAAAGATCAACAAATATTTATCAAATAATTATCACCAATAATTCCCGAATTGACGATGTAACACCATTTCACCTAGGCCCCACACCCAATCTCGTCATGCAGTCATCCTCACACGTACCTCATCTTCTTTGGTTTGGCCAACACACTCATTATTAATACTTATTTGTTTATCGCTCCACAACCATTTTTTTACAGATTACATGGCTATTCTCGAATTAGGTGCAGATCTGCAGTAGACTATATGTTTTCTTTTTTTAATTATTTGTTTAGCTATTAAGTGAGGAACGCCAAAAAAATTTCATCGAAAAATGGTTTACACGCTCTTCGACGTGCGGTTGTCGTGGTTGTCACCAGCATACAAGCTCTGGTTTTGTAATTGGAATATGTAACTTTCAGTCATATATTGACAGAAAGAAAGTTGCTTAAAAGAAATGAAAGCCAAAATAAATGAAAAGTAACGATAATAGGAATATGCTAAAACCGATTCCAAAATCTCTCACAAGAAAGTGTATTAGTAGTTTGGTAAGAGATCATCTTAAAAAGGAAAAGTCATCAATGGTAATCAAAAAAGAGATTATGCGAAAAAGATAGAAAGTAAAAAAAAATACAGGACCTGACATCACTAAATTCTATGATGGTTCAATTCTCTTGTCCAAAGCACGAAGAACACAAATGTGCAATGTCCTTATAACATGACAACTTGAAGCTTCTTTTTGTCCCCATGTAGCCAAGAGATGTAAATATTATATCAAGATGCAACTAATTATATATATATATATATATATATATATATATATATATATCATGTTTCAATCTCCTATAATGTTTCTTTATAAAGTGCAAAAAATTATTAGTCCAAACAAAATAAGATTTTTGATCGGATTGAACTACTTTGTGCAATATAAGTTAAATATAGGTCAAAACTAATTCATTTTGTTTGAAATAAAACATGTTTTTTTATTGCAAATGAAATACAATAATCTATTAACAATCACTCAAATTTATTTATTATTCATTATTAATGTAATATTTGTGGGTGTTAAATAAAATAGTTGAATTGTATCTTTTAGAGTGTTGAGAAATACATGGTATGTTGTATATTTATAGGATCAAAAGTATGCCTTCTAGAATATTATACTCCTCCGTCCCATTTAAAATGCCCTACTTTCCTTTTAGGGTTGTTCCATTACAAATGTCTCATTCCATTTTAGAAATAATTAACCTTCAAAAGTGTGACCTACCCACTTTTTAACACTTTAACTACTTTATACATTTCTCCTAAATAACCGCCATTCCAAAGAAAGTGACGTTTTAAGTGGGACGGAGGAGTAGTACATTTGCAGTTAAATGTATGGCTGAGATTTAAGGATCAATTATTTTATGGGATGTCAGAATTAAAAGCACATTGATTGTGCGTTATAGAATAGTAGAGTGCTTTTGTAATTTGAAATACATAATTGAGATTGACCACTAATAATAATAATTTTGTAATTGAAATACATAATTGAGATTGAATAATAATAATAATAATAATAATTATTATTATTATTATTATTATTATTATCAAAAGCATATCAATTGTCTTCCAGAACAATTGCAGCTATGAATTATGCATTGATGTTTTACGTTTTTTGTTTCATTATTCGTGACACTCACATCTATGTATAAAGTTGATGTATACATGCAAATTTGTTGATTTTAGATTGTATTTTTCAGTTTTATAACTAGATACCTCATTAGTTTATAATAAGATTGTATTTCGTAATTAAAGTTGTTAACTTTATTTTTAGATGTGTAATATATGTAATATAAAAGTTTAGTATTTAAAATTGTAACATAATTTGACCTTCTCTGGTGTGATACAAGCAAATAATTTTTTAAATTTATTACTGACTTTGATCATATAAATAAACAATATTTGTTGAAAAACATTCCATACAACGCACCTGAGCAAAATTAGTTTTCTTGGAACACAAACTTAGTTTTCTTGGAACACAAACTTATTAAATTAAAATTTAGGAAGCCAAAACTTATTTGATATCAAAAAAATGATTTTTAAAATAAATGAAAACTAATGGTAAGAGGAATATGCGGAAACTGATTGTGAAATCTTTCGCAATAAAATATAAAAGTAGTTTGTTAAGAGATCCTCGAGAAAAGAAAGGAGATAAAAGTGCTAAAATATCAAAATTTACAACCATTCATATAATAGATATGGCCAAATTCCTACTTTCCTCATTCACACAGGACTATGTGACCGAAGGCACACGATCGATCCCCAACAAAGATAAACATATATTTATCAAATAATTATCACCAACAATACCCGAACTGACACCATTTCGCGTAGACCCCACACCCAATCTCGCCATGCAATCATCCTCACACGTACCTCCTCTTCTTTGGTTTGGCCAACACACTCGTTATTAATATTTGCTTCTCGCTCCGCAGCCATTTTTTTACTGATTTCATGGCTATTCTCGAATTCGGTGCAGATCTGCAGTAGATTATAGAAATTTCATCGGAAAATGGTTTACACGCTCTCCGGCGTGCGGTTGCCGGGGTTTTCACCAGCGTACAAGATCGGAAGCAATGGCTGGAATTCGCGCGCCGCCGATAGGACAGCTCGCGTCTCGCTGTTTGTGAAGAATAAATCCAATTCTCGTGAGTGTGGATTATATCCCCTCTTCATGTGCGACTCTTTGTTGATTGGCGTTGCGATGTGTGTCTGAGCTGTGGCGGTGGTGGCGGTGTTAGTTTATTTTATTATTCTCCGAGAATTTTATCTTTCCGGGGTTATGGGTGAAGCTATTTGAAAATTTTAATGATTCCTTTTCTTTGGGACCACCATCAGGCCTGGAGATGGTATAGGTGAAGATTTTGTGCACTTAGTGGTGCGGAGTGCGATTTAGCGGTGAAGCTTTTTCTTCTTTTTCCCCTGAATTTGCAGTTGGTGTTTAGTGGGAACATATTCTATATATGTTTTCGTTTCGTTTGGATCTTATTCTTAAGTATTGGTGGAATATGGTTTCGCGTTTTGGGTGAATTTGATTTGTTGTATGAATGAAATGCGGAATAATATGTATTTAGAGTAGCCTACGGAATTGCTTGTTATTATTCACTCTTATATGGATTTGGAGTTACCGACTTTAGTAAATTAGCTGGAAGAACTGCAGTAAACGAGTCAATTAAACTTATATCTGTTTTGGTGTTTTTAGTCACTGATCAGATTCTTGTTTGGTTTAAACAATGTAATAGAAGAAAATTGCTGAAGAGAGGATAAAATCTGCAATAATATGTTATATTGGGCTACAATGAAACTAAATTGCTTCCTTGAGGGGGCTCTCTGGTAGGCATACTTGAAATATTTTGTAGCCCCCTTTATCATAAGACGGGTTGCACAATTTATATTCTAGCTGATTTGGGAGCCTTTTACAGGGAAGATTTTCGCAGGGAAGTCATACGAGTCTGGCTCCCAGTCATCTATGGCGACTACATCAGAGAAGGTTCTTGTTCCAGGCACTGAGAATGATGACCCCTCGTCTCCAACCGAGGAATTGGAGGTCCATGAAACATTTTCAGATAACCCGCAGGTATGTGTGCCAAAAACCTTATATTTCTATGAATTGCAACTTCTATAACATTGTCCTAGTTATAGCTTCATGGATTTTTATTTTTTTTGATGGGTAAATACTCTAATTAAAAACAGAAGAAGTGCAGCATACAAGGGAAATTGTCTTATTCAGTATCCATTATTTATGCTTTAAAACCTTCTTAATGGATGGAACCTATTGTGACTTTGTAATAGGCGTGCAGGAAGAAATGTTTAAACTGCAAAATCTTATCTGTACATTGATTTTTTTGTTTCCATGTGATTTTTGTTTCTAGATATCAGGCGATATAGAATGTTCAGAAACAAAACACGGACTGAAGGTTGAAGATCAAGAAAATATAATTGAGCTCAGTTCCAGTGAAGTTATTACAGGGGAAGATCCCGCTTCTGCACAACTAACAGATGAAGATGTTGACACAAAAGCCGAAGGGACATCAGACTCCACATTTGAAACAACCAGCAATGAATCTATGAGGATAAGAGGGAAGGTCATTCCTTCACCTGGTAATGGTCAGAGGATATATGAAATAGATCCAATGTTGAGCAATCATCGTCAGCATCTTGATTATCGGTAAGTTACTATGGATAACTTTGCCAAAAAAATCAGTGTGATAAACGTACAGGCGGTTTACAAATTACATATTTTAGGCTCTTAAAGTTTTGTAGTTGAAATAATATTTTCTCACTTTAACATTGAATCCTTTTACTGTACACTATCATCTGATGTTTCTGAAAGCTTGTTGTTGGAGTGTCTAGTAAAGCTGCATGTTGTAAGTTAATCAATTTGATTATCACACTAAACATGTTGTCATTCCAGGTATGACCAGTATAGAAAATTGCGTGCAGCAATTGACAAGAATGAAGGTGGACTGGAGGTCTTTTCTCGTGGTTACGAAATTTGGTTTTGTTCGCAGGTTTGTGGTGGACTTTGTTATTTTGTTCTCTTAATACGTTGACAGTCATCCAGAGACAATCATGGTTTAACATCTGCTTGCATCTACGGAATATGGAATTCTGAAGGTTCATTTTAGGCCATGTGATTTTTCACTTTGTATTGAAAGGGTGCATCCACTTATTTGAAGATACTTATTGTTTTAGAGAGTTGATGTGTAGGAATGCATGCACTTGGGTAGTATTTGTACTATAGGAATTAGGAAGTTAGAAGGAGTTATTTGCCCATCATTCATACTCACTCTGGGAAGACTTACATATCCATCTTTCATATAGGCATCTTCATAGAACCACTAATGATCTACATCATGATAAGACACCACTTGGAGAAAATCTTGAGTAAATCTTTCCATGTGTTTTCTGGAGAAGGAAACGCACGTGTACTCATGGGATATAAAATGTTGAGTACTGACAGCCATATCAGATTAGAGGTCTGTACAAAGCTGATAGCTGAGAGCTCAGTCCTTAGTAATCTGTTAGTGGTAGGACAAAAATATGAAAACTCAACAAGATTTAATCATATTTGAAGTGTTGAAGCTTTTGTATTGATTTATGCAAAGCTGTAGCCTCTTATTCATCCATTCTACCTGTTGCTATAATATACTTATCTTTTTTGTGTAAAGAAACTTGATTTTACTTGATTAAAGAAACTTGATTGTAATGATATTCCTATACTAATTTCCTGTAAACCTTTATTGACAGTGAGACAGGTATTACATACAGGGAATGGGCGCCTGGTGCCAAGGTCAGTGCTGCTCCTTATTTTGTATTAAGTCGATATATACTTTTCTGTAAGTTCAAACAGTCCTCTTCTCTGTTATAGTTTAACAAGCAGTAACCCTTTGGACTGTCACTTGTCCTCAATCAAGCTGATAAACAGCTGATGGAAGCCCTCATAATTTGGTTGTTGCCGTTTTGGGCCTATTGCTGCCTGAAATGGTCATTTATGGCATGCTTGATTCTTTCAATTATGATCTTTTTTTTAAATATCTCCACTTTCTTCTTTATCTCATTTTATTTTATGGCTGATATATTTTGACCATTCTCATCCTGCAGTCGGCTGCACTTATTGGAGATTTCAACAATTGGAATCCTAATGCTGATGTTATGACTTGTGTAAGCTTTTCTCCCCCCTTTCACTATTTCAAAATTCTCATGAAAAGTAGGGATCTGTACTACTGGACAAAGATGGTTTTCTTAGTTACAAAGCTGCTTCTTCATTTTTTGCCTTTTCCCCTCTCCTTACCTCTTGCAACCCCTTAGCATTGTTAGATCACTACCAAATCTTGGTTGGATGTACTTTGCATTGTGAGGCTGTTGTCTCATTTACATGTTGCATGATGATCAACTTCATGAATGTTTGCCACACGATTAGTCTGACAGAGTTTTTTACAGAATGAATTTGGTGTTTGGGAAATCTTCTTACCAAACCATGCTGATGGGTCTCTGGCTATTCCGCATGGTTCCCTCGTGAAGGTAATATTTCTTGGTAGTTATTTATGATATTCTCCTTATGTATTTTCTAAATAATTCATATCTAATAGCACATGATAGTCTAAATTATGAACTTTTGTTTTTTATGGATTCTAAGCTTGCCGGCGTATCTCTCAGCTAGATCTCTAACTGTACCGCAATCTATTGCAATCACTTAATGTTTATTTCAATCAGGTGCTCATCATCTTTTGTGGTACTTATGACAACATGATGCTATCTAATATTTAAAATGTAGATTCGTATGGTTACTCCATCTGGCATAAAAGATTCTATTCCAGCTTGGATCAAGTTCTCTGTTCAGGCTCCTGGGGAAATTCCATATAATGGAATATATTATGATCCTCCAGAAGAGGTATTCAGAAATTTTTCTCTGCTGTGTTTGTGATATTTATTGGCTATTCGATAGCTGATTGACCTTTAAGAAGACTGGAGAACTGGGAGAACAAGGGAAAAACAAGTGAATTATTATTCACTCAGCTATCTAATGCTGCACTATCATAATCTAAATCTGAGGAGATTGCTGTTTCTTGCCATTCTGCAATGTTTTTCATGTATATAATAATAAGAGATACAGTGATCATGAATGAACAAATTTAAGGGTTACACTAAAATGTTTTGCTCTCCTGAAAAGTCAGAAAACGTTTTTCTTTTTTGTTTACTAGGGATTAGGCATGAGTAGTCATTTACCTGATGTAGTTTTAGCCTTCCTTTGTTCTCAGCTGATGATGATCCAAGTATACTCTTTGCAGGAAAAGCATGTTTTTAAGCATCCTCGTCCAAAGAAACCAAAATCACTGCGGATATATGAGTCTCATGTTGGAATGAGTAGTAAGGTGTGCTTCTCTTCTCTCAAATGTTATAAGTTGATATCTAAGTTCAGTTTGTGACTTATTTGGTGCCTTCTCAGTTGATTATGAATAACTTAGTCATCTTCAGTATCTTATTGGTGGAAAATTCATTTTTCCTCAAGAACTAAAAGTAAATTCATGAGATGGAGTAAATATATGAGTATTAGATGAAAGATCCTTCTAAAATGCGCTTGAAATGGTTAACAAAATTTGCATAAAAATTTCCAAAAGACAAGCTTTTAAATATAGTTTAAAAAATTGTATGCCATACTTTGTTCTCTTCAATTGCACCAGACAATCAAAAACTTTTGGAAGAATTACGTCGTGTTCTTCTCTTTAGATTAGTGGTGCCAACTCAAGAAGTTCGGACATATTACCTTCGTTGTGAACAAGTAAATAATTAGTTCGAAGACTTCAGGTTTCCTATATTATACTGATTTCATGTTCAAATGCAGTACTTACATAGTTACATGTTCTATTATTGATGTTGGATGCAGGATCCTGTTATCAATACATATGTAAACTTCAGAGACGAAGTGCTCCCTCGCATCAAGAAACTGGGGTATAATGCTGTTCAGATAATGGCAATTCAGGAGCATTCATATTATGCAAGTTTTGGGTAATATGCCTCACTCCAGTTATGCGTTTTGCTCTCATATAGAGCAATATAGTATTCTCAGAATTGTGAATCCTGTCCTTTCTCCTATGCTACTTTTTCTGCATTATGGCTACTGATTAAAAGTTTATTTTCTTGCCTCAGCTACCATGTGACGAATTTCTTTGCACCTAGCAGTCGCTTTGGGACTCCAGATGAGCTTAAGTCTTTAATAGATAGAGCTCATGAGTTGGGCCTGGTTGTTCTCATGGATATTGTGCACAGGTATATTATTTCCAAAATATAGAATCGCTGTCTAAATTACATGTAGCTGATAAGCATCATGTTCTCCTAAGGATAGTCCATGGTGATGTTAATGGAGAAGCTCATTTAAATTTTGGATTTTACATTTCTGCTATACATTAGTCAGTCTTACATAAATGATGCCATTGTATCAGAACCCCATAAGTTGTCCCAAGAGATGCCATGGGTGAATGATTATTAGTTTAGGTGGTATTTTGAGAATTTAACTTTATCTTTCCTGAGGTGTAAAGAATTTGGGGTTGAATGGGGCGGGGGAGACCCGGACAGGATGTTCTGCAGCATTAATTGTCTCTGCAAGCATCTTAGTTCATAGCTTTTTATACTCCAGCTTGCTTTTCAAAGAAATCTCTCTCTATCTTTTCTAAAGAGATATATTTTAATTTTTTCTATATGTTAAGTTGGTCTAAAAAATTTCTTTTTTCTTTAGGGTTGTTTTTTCTACTTTCTACAGTTATTCATAATTCTGTTGCGTCTCTTATGGCTGTTTTTCTATCTTCCGTTTGTCATTTAACTGAAAATTTAATGCCTGCAGTCATGCGTCAAATAATACTTTGGATGGATTGAACATGTTTGATGGCACCGATGCCTGTTACTTTCACTCTGGATCGCGGGGTTATCATTGGATGTGGGATTCTCGACTTTTTAAATATGGACAGTGGGAAGTATGTACTGTCTAGATATCAATGTCAAATTAGAATATATAAACTGTTATCCTGTTTGTTATCCTGTTTGTCTAATGTGCCCTTAAATGTAGGTTTTAAGGTTCCTTCTCTCTAATGCAAGATGGTGGTTAGATGAGTATAAGTTTGATGGCTTCAGATTTGATGGGGTGACATCAATGATGTATACCCACCATGGTTTAGAGGTATTATCTTTTGGTTAACTGATCTGTTCATTTATTGAGTAATGTGGTTGATCATGAAATCCGTATCTATGACTATGGCTTGCCTATGAAATATCTAATATAATGCGTACCTTCAGCTTCAAAAACTCAATGCTTTCTTGAATAATTATATTCCACCAATGACCAGTCCATTATTTGTTGCTTGAAGGAAACACAAAAGAGGTAGTACAACCTGTTAGTTAAGTGAATCAAAACGAGAATGGGATGTCAATTTTTGTTCACCGAACTGAAAGATTTTGCCAACTTTTTTTTTTTTTCTTGAATATGTGTAAGATTTTAAATTATGTTGAGCAAATCAATTTGAAAGTGATTTCTGTTGCATTTGTTACGTATTTTTACGACATCTTTCACACCTGTTGCATGCCTACCAAACGGTTTGTTTACTTCCTCTATCTACCAAAGTTTCTCTAGGTAATCTCTGAATTCCAAGTGTTCCTGTTTCTAGCTTGCCCAAAAATCCTGTCACGATTTGTACTAAATTGTCAAGTCATGGTACAATCTTCTTCTTTTGGATTCAACCAATCATTTTGGGGCGATTTTGTGTACGGCCAAGTATTGACTAGTTGAACTGTGCTTTGCTCTTTCATTTTATGCCACTTGTTAAACAGAAAACCTGTGGAGAAAAGAAAATAAAATCAAATTCATTTTCGTCAGTACCATTTGGTTCAGTCCTGTTTTCTTATTCATTTATTTTCTTTGAAATATTTGACATGGATATTCCATGAAACAGGTTACTCTGTTTTAGAGGCTTTCTTAATCTATCATTTTTGGTCTTTGAGGTTCAAACTTTCTTTTCCATGCATCCTTTTTTACTAGGATGTTCGATTAACAAGATTCTCTGATTTGTCACCAAATAATAAATGTGTTCTGCACTAAATGGAGATTCAACTTCAGCATCTATTGTGAACATTTTCCATTTATGCTCTTTAGTCTGGTCCTCAGTTTGATGATATGATCTAAACTGTTCAGTCCCATACTATGGAATGCAATTGATAGGATTTTTGAAATGGTAGCCAAGTTCTGTATAGATAAACCGTAACCGATAGTGAACTAACTTAAGATGTAACTCAACATAAATATTAGACTAGCCTTAAGCATGTGTTGAGTTTGCCGTTCTCACTATAGATTCCTGTTTCTAGAAGCATTTGAGCATAATTTGCTTCTTTCACGTCCTCTGCAATATCCAGACTGATGTATTCTTTGATGAAAGGTGGCATTTACTGGGAACTACCACGAGTATTTTGGATTCGCAACTGATGTTGATGCAGTGGTCTATTTGATGCTGGTCAATGATATGATTCATGGCCTCTTTCCTGAAGCTATAGCGATAGGTGAAGATGTAAGTTTGTAGATATAATTCAAAACAGAGTATGTCATGCTCATTATTTATTCTTCTGACTGTTTGGATCTTTTTGGGTTGCGTAAAGGGAAAAGCCTGGATTTGTTGAAATAAGATATTTTCCGCTGTCGTTTACTTTGAGGCTTACTGTTAAACAAATGAAAGGGGAGTGAAGATCCAACCAACAAGAGTACTTTTTCTCTAAAATGTAGTTGCACACATGCCCCTATGTAAATGCATAAGAAATTCCAGTTTCATCTTTTTCTTTTTTTTTGAGCATGTGCTTCTTCCTTCTACCAATGCTTTGTCACATTAACAATCTTCCTTAATTCTAAAAAGACCATATTTGCTGAACTTGCAAATTAGACATTATTGATGTTGATGTCTGCTCGTAGCAGTCCTTTAACAGAATATATTCTCTTATATTCTATTAATATATTTTTTTTCTGAACTTTATCATTAGGAATTTCATTGATTTCAGGTCAGTGGTATGCCGGCCTTTTGTGTTCCTCTTGAAGATGGAGGAATCGGATTTGACTATCGTCTGCACATGGCTATTGCTGATAAATGGATTGATACACTCAAGTATGTTTCCCTTGATGCCCTGGAACCCATGTACTAACTATAAAATGATAAATCTCTTTCCTTCGTTCAAGGCCAACGTTTTCTGGTGATAAGACTATAATATTGGGTGATTTGATTCTCTCAGTAGAGTTCTCTTTTACTTATTTCCTGTTCTCCCCTAGATTTATAAAGACTATCAACTAATTTTGTGGGAAAAAAACTATTATCTACTTAAGTTGAATACAATCTAATTTGCCACTATACAACCTCAATTTTATTGTCAGGACCTCTTTAAACTTCAACATTTTCTAAGTTGAAGAATTCACTTTAACTCAACACATTATAATCAAAACATTATAGCATTAATTTTATATGGGACCACATAATGCTTTCACAATCCAGTGACACTCTTCTCCTTACTGTTTTGATTCAGGAAAAGAGATGAAGATTGGAAAATGGGAGATATTATACACACACTTACAAACAGAAGGTGGATGGAAAATGTGTCGCCTATGCTGAAAGTCATGACCAAGCTCTTGTTGGTGATAAAACTATTGCATTCTGGTTGATGGATAAGGTCAGGCGACGTGTTAAGTTGCTAACATGTAACTGTTACTTCTATACTGGAAAGCATGTAGGAACTTGATATAGTTGCACTCTCTATCAATCTAGAAAATATACTGGCATTGCTCATTGTAATCTGTGTTTTCAGTAACAGGAGATATATTTTGGTTTCACTAGAAACTGTGGTTTTTACTTAAATATATGCACATAGGGGAGGGTTAACGTAAAAACCATTCTTATTGTGCGAACGTGAGAACTGAATATGCTATGAAAGTAAATGAATACACTGCGAAAGTTAATGAATAAAAAAAAATAGAATTTTCGCCTCTCATGGGATTCGAACCCTGGTGAAAATTCCGAATTTTTGGATTCATTAACTTTCGCAGAGTATTCATTAACTTTCATAGCATATTCATTTTGTTTTCGTAGTTCTTAGTTCTCACGTTAAAATTGGTTCTTATTTGAACCAAACTCTATGCACATATATATCATGAAAGAACTATTATCATCACTGCAACAAAAATCAGGAAAGTTATGGGAATAGAGGTTAATTAGACTAAGGATATAACTTCCATATCTTCAGAAGCCAGGGTTCTATAAAAACGAAGATCAATGTAATTGTCATCTCTTTTATATTTGCAAACACTTCCATACTTCTCTGAAAGAAGTTAAAACACAGAGTACAAATATAAAGAGTACCTCTTAGGACGATATTGCGTGCCACTATGATATCTAAACTTATTCTTGTGTACTGAATCTGTCTCAGGATATGTATGATTTTATGGCATTGGATAGACCATCTACACCCATCATAGATCGTGGAATAGCATTACACAAGATGATCAGGCTTATTACAATGGGATTAGGTGGGGAAGGATACTTAAATTTCATGGGAAATGAATTTGGACATCCTGGTAGGTGCACATTGAAATATTTGCTGCATTAAATGAATCATAAGTACACTCTCTAACTGTACTTTTCATGCGATCTTCCTTTAAATCAGAGTGGATAGATTTTCCTAGAGCGGATCAACATCTTCCTGATGGCAAAATCATTCCAGGAAATGGCTTCAGTTATGACAAATGCAGGCGTAGATTTGATCTGGTAAGTTTTAATGAATTCAATTACTTTTTCAAGTTGTTAGATTCGCTTGAGCAACTTGTACTCGCTCTTACTGTTGGATTATGACAAACTACTTGTTCAGTTAATCTTGATTTATTTAGGTATACTAAAACAAGAAAATGGCCCTAAGGAGTAAATAAAAGTAAATCTTGATTCTTTGCAAGCTATTTTGCCTTCTATATCGGCTTAGTGTAAATGATGAATTTAGTATAATACGGTGAGATCCTATGTTGAATAATCCATTTTGGCTGACATGCCTTGTGGGAAGATATTTTGTGGAACACCGTCTTACATCATCTTTAGGCTAGCCTTGCAGCAGTTGCATCTTTTCATCTTTAATGAACATCGATTTATATACAGGGTGATGCAGAGTATTTGAGATATCATGGATTGCAAGAATTTGACCGAGCAATGCAACATCTTGAAGAAAGATACGGTGTATGTATTTCTTGCACGAGTTTTCTTGCATTAGTTGAACAAAATGTTTCCCCTTTCTGATAGCTATAGATATAACTATTAACAATTGTTTTTATGGATTCATGTGTGTTAGCATAACATTCTGCATATAGATTTGAAATAGACATGCATGTTGTAATTGCTCATCTTGTTTCATCTGATGTATTGATAATTGCCAAACCTGCTTTACCTCTTAGTTGCACATGCAAAAAAGTTATTTAAAACCAGAAAACATACTTGGGAACTGGTAAGAGCTTGTAATTGTTTTCTTGAGCTTGACCTTAACTAAAACCCTGAAGAGAATTGTTTCATTCAAGTCTCCAGTTTTGAATGCATTTGAGTTGATTTTCTTAGGTAAAATAGATGTAAACATTGTTTTCTACAGTTCATGACATCAGAGCATCAATACATATCCAAGAAAGATGAAGGAGACAGAATAATTGTATTCGAGAGGGGTGACTTGGTCTTCGTTTTCAATTTTCATTGGAGTAGTAGCTATTCAGATTACCGGGTAGGCTGCTTGAAGCCAGGAAAATACAAGGTACTTTGAGACAACAATTTATTTGGTACTTCATGAATATTGCCTGATACAGTTGTTGTTTTTAGGAAGAAACAATATCCTTACAGCATGGCTATATATTTCAGGTTGTCTTGGACTCAGATGATCAACTATTTGGAGGTTTCAACAGAATTATTCACGATGCAGAGTATTTTACCTGTGTAAGTTAAATCAACTTAGGCTCTCACTGTAGTTTGAACTCTTCAATAAATAGACGTATAGTTTCTTTTCTTTGTTTTATGTTTGGAAACTAGTAATAACTTCAATCCAATGGCTAACTAAATTAAGAATATATGCTCCTCTTTACTATTGATCTGAGACCAAAGGCTCCTTTACCATATATTAGTTTTGTATCTAGGGTCTGTCTTTAAAACGTGATGAAATCATTTTAGTTATCTTAACAGTACAAACACCTTTTAGAGTCTTTTATAAGGCACTGAGGAAAAGTTTGCGTGTTTGGAATTTTGGGTATAGAATTATTTTTTAAACCCAACTCGTTATGTTTTCTTCAAAAATGAGATTTTAACTGGAAAAATTGTCAATGTATATCAATTGTGCTAATAACATTTTCCTGAAAAATGGTCTTAACAGGAAGGGTGGCATGATGACCGACCTCGTTCATTCTTAATCTATGCTCCTTCTAGAACAGCAGTTGTATACGCATTGGTAGAAGATGAAGTGAAACCTGTTGATGTTGTTGTTGAGGCTGAAACTAGTATTAGTGAAGTCTAGCTTTGTGGAGGAGTTGGTGATTCTGGCTATTTTGTCCATTGCGACTCTCTGGGGCTCGTGAACCCTTGAAAAGCAAAACGAAGTCGAAAAAGATGGAAACTCTAGGAGCTAACCAGGTACAACTTAAAACCACCAGTGGCTATCACAAGATTGTCCGAGCAATAAAATTTACAACGTTAACCAAACCTCTGTGTGTATGGGACTCGACTGAGTTTTCCCATCAGATCAACAAGGAGACTATGCAAGGGCCGAGCCAGAATTTTGAAATTGGATGGGCAAGATCCCATCGAAAAATTTAATAGAATTTTTTAGAATAAAAGTAAAGAATCGAGTTGAATTTTGAAATATTTGTTTTGTTCGTAATTATAATTGAATTATGACCTACTTTTTTTATGAGATCAAACTAATTTATGATTGAATTAATGTTAAAGAGTTGAGTAATTTCTCTTGCAATAAATATTATCAGAGAACTAGACAAAAGTCATATTTTGTTTTATTCTGTAACCTCGATTTCACAATTTTCATGACGGAGAACCAATGCACGTTCTAAAGTCGTCGTAGAAACCAAAAGCTTTGAAGTTGGATAGTAGGCGAGTTTTTCTTAATATAGACACAAATAAATTGTTGAATAATAGTATTTCAAAATACAAGCACAGACAACAAAATTTGAAATATAAACAATATAAATTAAAAATAGTAAATTATATAAATCTATAGTTTTTTTATAAAAGAGAGCTAAAATTATTGATTGTGATGAGTACTTCAATATGGAATTTTGTTGTGTTTTTGTTTTAAAATTTTCACAGTAGAATTAGTAGTTTTAAGGATAGAAAGTGGAAGAAGACAATGAAGTGAAAATTCCATAAGCCTTTTTTGAGAGGAAATATCAAATAGGATATTTTAAATTTTGAGTGGAAAGTCAAAAAAATATCACTAGATTATATATATAAATAGATGAAAAAAGTAAAAATATGTGGAAGAATAAAATTATATAATATTAAAATAATAATTAAATATATTAAAAAAGTAAAAAAATCTTATCGAACAATGGCGTAGTCCTGCAGGGCCTACATTCGCACTGAGAATATGCATCTCGCTTGGACCTTGTAATTATTTCAGACTGGAAATTCCGATAACGATGCATGTCACCTCCAAGTATATTCAGGGTCGGTCCTGAGAAATAATGGGCCCTGGACGAAACAACAAAAATGGATCATTTTTATTCTATGGAGATACAATTGAATATATCTAAAAAGATACACAATATATCATTTATAAAAGAATTATTTTTTTACAAAATTTGGACCCCCAAAAGTTTATAACAAAATTTTGGGACATGGAATATTTTATTTTTTAAAGGAATATTTATATTAATATAATAGGATATATAAAATTTTGGGTCCCCTAAAATGATGGGTCCTGGGCGGTCGCCCATGCTCGCCCGTCCTCAGGAACGGCCCTGAGTATATTCCTTCGTATTCATGGGTTTTGATGATGGATACTCTTGGATAGGCCATCTCTAAGCGTTCGCACTATTTTACAGCATCTCTATCTTTATTTTACAGTAGAAACAGTAATTCGTTCACAATCATCTACTCTATTTTACAGTAGGAAAAGCTAATTATTCTTTGTTTATTAGACTTAATAATTTTTTTACTAATTCAAAGTTAAAATATTAAAACTAAAAACTCAATTATTAAAACTTAATATTATATTAATACAAAACATAAATTAAAACATACACAAATAAAGAAACATAGTTCAAGCTTATATAAAAAATAATAATTAAAACTTAAAACAAAAACATAGGTTGCATAAAACATAAAACAAAAACAAAATCGATCGGGTTCGGTAGATCAAATCTATTAGATACATTTCGAACTTACGTAAACGACGTTTTATTGAATAAATAGAATAAATATGCATCACCTTCCATATTCACAAAATAGAAAAATAAACATTCATCATTATATAATAATAATAATAATAATAATAATAAT